>SKCR01007807.1:0-600000 GCA_019454045.1 Zanthoxylum bungeanum
TTCCAATTCGGCCAACATAGAATTTTTTAGGGTTTTTGTCCAATTCGAAATCCAATCCAATTCGATTCAAATTAACATCAACCTAATAGATTCCAACTCATCAAATGAATCAAAATCAAAAATTCCAAGAATCCAAAAATACATATACCATTCGGCCAAGGGGAATAATTTGGGGAAAATAATTCCAAATCATTTTTCAACAAATTGGTCCAACCAAAATGAAATTAAACATGTTATAAGCATACTTAAACAATCAATTTATTCAAATCATGCTCAACAAACATTTACCCAAATTTTAAGCCCTACATTTTTCATGCTTGAACCTAGGCTCTTGATGCCATTGTTGGTTTTAATCTAGGTCCCAAGATCAAACAAGCAATGAAAAGAATGCGTGAATACATCAACGGAGGTAGCAGAATACTCACATCGATCGGTTGAGTCGATTTGAAGGCGAATCAAGGCCAAAATGCCCACTGTTTTTCACGCCAAAATGCAGCAGTGAACTGCCTCCAAAACAGAAATTTTTTGAGATGCAAAACGGAGCTCCAAGCCTCGTCCTACGGATCCCGGCTCATGGGTGAACCTCCCTACCACCTTCGCAAGACTCGTAAGTGTGCTAGCACTTGATTTCTCACCATGAAAAACCACTCTTGCTTCCCCTTAGTGTCACGCCATTTCTGGTTCAAAACCAGTGAAGAAAAATGGGTTTTGGCGTGAGAGAGTGAGAGAGAATTGAGAGATGAAATGTGTATTAAGTTGTCAATTGAAATTCATTTTTAGTATATCTTATATATGCTTATGTGAATTTCAAATGCATTTGCTTTAATTTGCATTTCATTTGCTTTTAAAAGTCAAACAATAAAAGCCATCATGTCCACATCAAGTCACATCTACTTTATTAAAGTGACATGTTGTCAAGTCACATCACTCAAAGTGACAAGTGATTTGACGCTTGATGCGACTGATTGATTTGACGCTTGATGCGACTTGCGTTGCCGCACTCGAATTCGAAATACGAATGCGCTCGCAATCACACTCGGGCTCGGGTTCGTTAATTCCAAATTAACGATTTTTCCGTTGCGTCGTAATTAAATGATTATGCCTAGCGAAATCACTATTCACGTCGCTAACGAATTAATTCTAAATTAATTCGTTCGCCTGAATTAAAATCTAATTTTAATTCCGCGTCGAAATCTAATTTCGTTTAATATATCGAATATATTAATTTAATCGATTAATTCCAAATTAATCGTTATCTCGGTGGATTATCGGGAAGCGACCCATGAGATCCCCGGATAAGTTGGCAGTAAATACGGTCGTCGGAGTATCCGAATCACGTACGTACCAAGTACTACGTTCTACCGATTTACGAGACAAGGTCGACTCCTAGCAAAACACCAAGTCTACCCAATTCTCCGGACATATCCATTAAGAATATTAAGATCTGTATCAAGCGTAGTATACTATTGTATTGTGCGTATCGGCCCAGTATCGGATAGTCACGTGCTAGGCCTGGGGCTGGATAAGTGTCTGCCCCGTACGAAGCACATGTCGGATGTCTGGTAACTAGTCTCTATAATCGGATATACATGACCTTGTCATAATATCCCGATGGCCGCGCAACACTTAAGAGCACTAATACCGTATCCTGCGTGACATCATCTCCACTATGACTGGAGTGATACTTCCGTCTTGACATCACATCCAATACACTACGACTCTTTGATAAACCCAGAAGTGGTACGCAGAACCGGTTAAAGCCTGTACCACCAAGACCAAAGTCTATCGATTATCGTAAGTATTAGCGATGTAAGTCTCAGGTTAAGACTATACACACCTACCTTGATTTCGGCCTCCCATAGACACATAGTCATAATACCAATGGGATTCCGAAGGGTCTATCCAGAGCGAAGCTGTTTCTCGTACCATCGGTGAAACACGACCTCCTATCGCACTTGCATAAGTATCCAATACTTATATATATGAGAACTATGCCGTTGTGCCCTCACAACGCACACAAGTGCAATACTAGCCTATTCCGCATTATCGATGTCCAGTCTCGATAATACTCCGGCTAGGGATATTTAATGATTAATCCTTCGGGGACTGATACTGTCTCATATCATTCTCAGTCCAGGAACTAATCATAGGGACCTCTCTTCATTTATATATCTATGGTGATCTAATCACAAATGATGAGAGTGCAATTTCCTTGTCACATAGTTAATTTGCTACAACAACACAATGATCTGTGCAAATAGTGACGCTATGGGTCATTATGTCCAATACTTTCCTGTTCATATCTAATATGAAGTCTGTCTAACAGATTATCATGGAACCTTATTCAAAATAAGTGTTGCACTGTTTAATGTGTATCCCGTGGAGGAAATTGGTAGCTCATAGTGACTCATCATTAACCTAACTCTGTCCAACAAAGTTCGGTTTCTCTGTTCGGACACACCTTCAAATTGAGGTGTTCCGAGAAGAGTCCACATTGAAAGAATACTATAATCTTTCAAGTAATTGAGAAACTTATTGCTCAAGTATTTTCCACTACGGTCCAACTGTAATGTCTTAATACTTTTGCCGATCTGTTTTTATACTTCATGTCGAAACTCTTTGAATTTAACAAAAGTTTCCGATTTATGTTTCATAAGAAACACATAACCATAACGAGATGCAACATTCGTAAAGGTTACGAAGTATTCATATCCACCTCTAGCCTAGCTAGACATGGACCCACTTACGTCACTATGAACGAGGGCTAACAGATTGATGGCACTTGCACTTTTACCAAGTAAAATGTGTTTTAGGCACTTTGCCTAACAAACTAGATTCGTAGACATCATTTGAATTAGAATCAAATCCATCCTAGTATCCACTCTACGAAAGTGTGGATATACGAGTCTTGTTTAATGTGTCCCAGACAATAATGCCACAAATAAGTCTCATCTGATTAATTTAGTTTGAGCTATTTGTTTGTCATGCTATATGTATGAGATTAATTTATATTCAAAATATAAATATTGTTATTCACATCTAATGTGTTTATCTCAATATCATCTTTATAAACTAAAACACTTAGTGTTATAGAATATAAAGGTATACCCGCAACAGGTTAAACTAGATATAGAGATAATATTTCTAGTCAAACTAGGTATATTATAACAGTCTCCTAATTTAGGTACATGCCCAATGGGCAGTTCCAAAATTTAGGTTTCTACGACCAAAACTGTGACTTTCGTCATGTTTCTGACTCGGAGGTCAATCTCACCTGAAGTCAGTATCCTGCTAATCAGCAGATCCCATACATCAGTACATATATTTATGTACCACATCCAGTATCTAAAATCCAATTTTAAAACCAGCAGTGGACATGTTTATAACAAACATACCTGAAGCCGGAGCCTTGCTCGTCTTCACTTCCTTCACGTCTGCCTTGTCCATACAGCAGTCACGTATCTAGTTGTTGGTTTCTATAATATGTCCCAAGGAAAGATCAAGCATTCATGAAATACTATAAATGAATATATATAAAAGACTTGAAGCATGGCGGAATCATACTTACAAAGCTATGTGATGAAGAAGATGATCAAATGGTGGAAGCTCCAAGTGTTGGAAGATTCGGCCAAGAGGAGGAAGAAGACTTGAAGCTCCAAGCTTTTGTATTCCAAGCTCTTTGATGGTTTCCCTATCACCTCTTTTGATCCCTTTGAAGGTGCTAGCCTTGCATGTTCCAAACAACAATCTTTTCTTCAATCTTTTGGCAACCAAAAATGGAAGAAAATGGAGACCAAAACTGCATGCAGTTTTCGGTCATAAAAGAGAGAGAGAGAGAAATTTCCTTTGTTCTAATTGATTTTTGATACCAAAAATCAATTTATATTTATGCCATAATATTTATTAATAATAATAAATCTATGACACAAGCCATGCAAAGGCTTAGAGTGTCCAACACTCAAATTCCATGCATAACATTTGAGTGTAAAATACACTATCACCATGCAATGCATCATCAATAAAATAATGCATATAATGACATGTGTCATGTGGGCCCCACACGTTCCCAATGAAAGTGGGCCCACGTCCACTCACGCGTTCGGGTTCGATATTTCCGAAATACCGAGCTAGCGTCGCGACGTTAATTAAATCGGATTTAAATAAATAATCGCTCCTAGCGAAATTATTATTTACGTCGCTTACGAATTAATTCTAAATTAACTCGTATGCCCGAATTAAAATCTAATTTTTAATTTCGCGTCGAAATCGAATTTCGATTATTATATGGAATACAATAATTTTATCGATTAATTCCAAATTAATCGTTCTCTCTCTCTAAATAAGGCACTTTATCCGAGATAAAGTTTCTCCGCAATTAATCCAAGATTAATTAAGTTCGAATCAAATATCATAGGTGAATCTTCAGGAAGCGACCCAAGAGATCTCCGGATATTTTGGCAGTAAATACGGTCGTCGGATAATCCGAACACGCGTACCTCGTACTACGTCTTTACCGATTTACAAGACAAGGTTGGCTTCTAGCAAAGCGCCATGCCTACCCAATTCTCCAGAAATATTCTTATAGGAATATAAGATCTGTATCAGGCGTAGTATACCGTAGTATTGCGTACATCGATCCAGTATCGGATGATCACATGCTAGGCCTGGGGCTGGAGATGTGTCTGCCCCGTACGAAACATATATCGGACATCAAGCAACTAGTCTCTTTAAATCGGACAATCCTGACCTGGTCATATTGTCCCGACGGTTGCAACCTTTTATAGAGTGCTAGTTCTGTGTCCTGCGTGATCATCACCTCCATATGTCTGAAGCGATACTTCCATCTTGACATCACATCCAGTACACTACGATTCTCGATAAACCCAGAAGAGGTGTACACAGAACCGGTCAAGGTCCCCAACCACCAAAACCAAAGTTTACCGATTGTCGCAAGTACTAGCGATGTAAGTCTCAGGTTAAGACCATATACACCTACCCTGATGCGGCCTCCCATAGACACGTAGACATACTACCAATGGGATTCCGCGGGGTCTATCCAGAGCGAAGCTGTTTTCCGTACCATCGGTAAAACACAACCTCCTATCGCACTTGCATAAGTATCCAATACTTAAATATATGAGAACTATGCCGTTGTGCCCTCACAACGTGCACAAGCGCAATACTAGTCTATTCCGCATTATCGATGTCCAGTCTCGATAATACTACGACTAGGATTATTTAATGATTAAACCTTTGGGGCCTGATACTGTCTCATATCATTCTCAGTCCAGGTACTAATCATATGGACTTTCGCCATTTATAAGTCAAAGTAAATAATATTACAAAACGGCAAAAGGCAATTTCATTATCACATAGTTAATTTTGTACAATAATACAATATCATTTACAAACAGTGACGCTATGGGACATACTGTCTAACAATCTCCCACTTGGCCTATAGCCAGTCACTCAAGCATCTAATACCCGAACTATGTATGTGTCGTTCAAAAACTTGCTGTAGAACAGCTTTCGTCAGCGGATCTGCAATGTTGTCATCTGATGTGACCTTCTCGACTTTTACATCGCCACGATGTATAATCTCCCGAATCAGATGATAACGTCGAAGAACATGCTTGGACCGTTGATGAGACCTTGGTTCCTTAGCCTGTGCTATAGCCCCGTTATTGTCACAATACAATGGAACGGGCTCAGCTGCTAACGGAACTACTCCTAATCCGATTAGGAACTTTCGGATCCAAACTGCCTCCTTTGCTGCTTCAGATGCAGCGATGTACTCCGCTTCTGTTGTTGAATCGGCAACAGTATCTTGCTTGGAAGATTTCCAGCTCACTGCTCCGTTATTCAAGCAAAAAATGTACCCGGATTGCGACTTGTAGTCATCCTTGTCGGTTTGGAAACTTGCATCGGTATACCCAGATACCGCAAGTTCTCCACCTCCATAAATTAAGAAAGCATCCTTAGTTCGTTTAAGATACTTAAGGATATTCTTAACTGCTATCCAGTGACCTTCACCTGGATCGGCCTGATAGCGACTGCACATGCTCAAAGCATATGAGACATCAGGTCGTGTACATATCATGGCATACATGATCGATCCGACTGCCGAGGCGAACGGTATCCGACTCATGTGGTCTCTCTCCTCCTGAGTCTTAGGACACATGTCCTTAGACAGAGAGGTACCACGTACCATTGGAACCAATCCCCTCTTGGATTGTTCCATGTTGAATCTCTTCAACACTTTATCAATGTATGTACTCTGGGAGAGTCCAAGCAGCTTTCTAGATCTATCCCTGTAGATCTTTATTCCAAGAATAAAGGATGCTTCTCCCAGATCTTTCATGGAGAATTTTAATGAAAGCCAAGCTTTCACCGACGTTAGCATGGGAATGTCATTGCCTATAAGCAATACGTCGTCGACATAAAGGACAATAAAAGTAAGTGCTCTCCCACTAACCTTCTTGTATACACAAGGGTCATCTGCGTTTTGCACGAAATCATATTCCTTTATGATCTCATCAAAACGCTGATTCCATGACCGTGATGCTTGCTTCAATCCATAAATGGATCGATTTAACTTGCAAACCTTGTTTGCAAGTCTAGGTACGATAAAACCGTCAGGCTGTTGCATATAAACATCCTCCAAAAGGTTTCCGTTAAGGAAAGCGGTTTTAACGTCCATCTGCCATATCTCGTAGTCGAAATATGCAGCTATTGCAAGCATTATCCGAATGGATTTAATCATGGCAACGGGTGAGAAGGTTTCGTCATAATCAATACCATATTGTTGACGATACCCCTTCGCTACAAGCCTAGCCTTGTACGTTTGTACGTTGCCATCCATGTCGGTCTTCTTCTTGAAGATCCATCTGCATCCAATAGGCTTTACGCCTTCTGGTGCATCAACCAGTGTCCAAACTTGGTTGGCGTACATGGAATCCATCTCGGACTTCATGGCTTCTTGCCATAAAGCGGAATCGATATTTTGTATCGCTTCCTCATACGTAGCCGGCTCATTATCCTCAATAAGATTAATATCTATATGAGGTGAGATCAGGAACCCATACCTCTCAGGTACTGTTCTGACTCTCTCCGACCTACGCGGTCCTTGTGTATGTGAAGTTTGTGGTACAGACTCATCCCGGACGGTCTGTTCTTTTTCCGTCGTTGATCATTGCCAGGAACAGTATCACTACGATCTTCATCGAGTTCTACTTTCCTCCCACTTACCACTGCATTTATAAAATCCTTCTCAAGGAAAAATGCTTGTAGAGCAACAAATACTTTGTTCTCTTGTGGTGATAGAAGTAATATCCTTTGGTTTCCCTAGGATATCCTACAAAAAGGCATTTATCAGTTTGGGTTCAAGTTTGGTACTTTCCAAACGTTTAACATATGCCCAGCATCCCCAAATCTTTAGGAAAGAGAAACCTGGTTTCCTTCCTGTCCATATCTCATATGGGGTCTGTTTAACAGACTTCGACGGTACCTTATTCAAAATAAGTATAGCACTGTTTAATGCGTATCCCCAGAAGGATATTGGTAGCTCAGTGCGACTCATCATTGACCTCACCATGTCCAACAAGGTGCGTGTTCTCCGTTCGGACACACCGTTTAATTGCGGTGTTCCAGGAGGAGTCCACTGTGATAGAATACCATATTCTTTCAAGTAATCTTGAAACTCATAACTTAAGTATTCGCCACCACGGTCTGACCGTAATGTCTTAATACTCTTCCCTGTTTGTTTCTCCACTTCGTGTCGAAACTCTTTGAATTTCTCAAAAGTTTCCGACTTGTGTCTCATAAGATACACATAACCGTAACGAGATGCATCATCTGTAAAGGTTACGAAGTAGTGAAATCCACCTCTAGCCTGGCTAGACATGGGCCCGCATACGTCAGTATGAACGAGAGCTAACAGTTCTGTGGCACGTTCACCTTTACCGCTAAAAGGTGATTTAGGCATTTTGCCTAAAAGACAAGATTCGCAGACGTCATATGAATTGGGATCAAATTCGTCCAAGTACCCACTCTTTGAAAGTGTGGATATGCGAGTCTTGTTGATGTGTCCTAGACGACAATGCCACATATAAGCTTCATCTTTTAGATTACTCCTTTTGAGCCTTTTGTTTGTCATTTTAGGAGATTCATTTATATTCAAAATATAAAGACCGTTATTTGCAACAGCTGTGCAAATTTCTGTATCATTTTTATATAAATAACACCCTGTGTTCCTGAATACAAAAGTGTAACCCTGCTGGGTTAACAAGGATACAGATATAATATTCCTAGTTAAACTAGGCACAAAATAACAGTTCAAAAGTTTAAGTTCATGCCCTGAGGGCAGTACTAAAACAAAAGTCCCTACGGCCAAAACAGCAACTGGTGTTCCGTTTCCGACCCGTAGATCCATCTCCCCTGATGCCAGCACCCTGCTATCATGCAGATCCTGCACATCAGTACAAATATGAGCACCACAACCAGAATCAAAAATCCAATTTTTAAAACTAGAAGTATTCATATTTATCTCAATAACAAACATACCAGAGGCAATGGCCTTGCCAGCCTTGATATCCTCCCTCTGCACAATGCTCATTCGGCAGTCACGTTTCCAGTGACCCCTCTTGCCGCAGTTGAGGCAGATGTCGCGAGATTTGTCCTTTGGCTTCCTAGAAGCCACTGTCAACTTGCCTTTACCCTTCTTCTTGAACTTCTTCTTCCTTGCACCTCCAATTGCCTTGGGGCCACCCTTTGGCGCATGAGAGGTCAATGCAAAATGCGCCTCGCGCTTGCTCCCCTTTAGGAGTTCCCTTTCGGACTCCTTCAAGACAGATAACAACTCTCCAAGAGTGTCATCCGTATCCATCAACTTGTAGTTGACTATGATTTGTTTCCAAGTATCAGGAAGTGACTGCAAGATCATATCTATAGTCAGATCAGCCTCCAAGACTATTCCCATATTGGCCAACTCATCAATATCGGCAATCATTTGAGCCCCGTGGGCTTCAACTGATGCGCCGTCTGTCATCCGGGAGCGGAAGAGTTTCCTTACTAGCTCGTACCTCTTCATCCGCTTATTGGTGCGGTGAAGATCACGCAATCTTGCCATCATGTTATAGGGATCCAAATCCCTATTCTGGCGTCTGAAATGCTGGGTCATTGCAGCTAGCATAACTGACTGAGCTTGGTCACAATCATCACTATGAGTCTTCCATAACTCTAGCTCCAGTGGCTCAGTGGGTTTAGGCGGGAGAGGTGTCTGAATAGTATACAGTATCCTCTCAGCCCCAAGCACTATCTTGAGGTTCATTTCCCAGTCGGCAAAGTTTGTCCCTTTGAAGACATTATCGCCCATGATTATGTCGCGGATATTACCTTTGCCAATCATCTTGACAACTATAGTCCAACTATAAAGTCAACGATGTTATGGGTACAGTCAAACTGTTACATATAAAAATAACAATATATTAGTCCAACTAATTATTTAAAATATTGACGAAATAATTTTGAAAGACGCGTAAGGCTAAATATCTGAATGAAATTGCAAATTCAATAATAGCCTCCCACTATTTTCATCAAGTTTCTAACCCTCTGTAGAGAACTCGGGAAATCGAATTTCCTAGTGGGCTAGGATCCCGTTAAATAACACACAACCTTGACTTTGGCCAATAAAAATGTATGCTATTTAACATAGGTAGATCTCCATGATCAATTGGATCTCATCCAATTCCTAGATCCGGTTAGGTGGACATCCAAGTCCGAAACATATGTATAATGTCAATGTATCTAATACATTTTCCTAACCCTATCCTCCGAATCAACTAGGCCTTGGCTTTGGCCAAAAACAAACCTAATGATTCCAGTTAAGCGGGACCCATTGACGAGGAAAGTTTCGTAATCAATGTCGTTGGACAAAAAGTGATCTTGACTTTGGCCAATAAAAATCACGATTTGGACAAGACACCGATATGCAACAAAACTCTCATGATTCAAGTACATCCTTCATTGACAAAGGTCTTGACTTTGGTCAAAAACAACCAATGCCAACTTCGGATCTTGAACAAGACCATTCAATGGAAGGATATTCGCTTAATATAAATTGAGGGATTTTCGCGTAATTGGCAACCAATTTATTTATCTTTGTTAGGTCTCATCATCATACACCCTTAAGCATGCTTCTAAAACATCATAAAGCGCGTAAAGTAAATTAATAGTGATATGCGGATGGATATATAAACAACTTGTTCCTAGAACAAATCACTCCCTTTCCTCTCCCCGTTAGCACTATTCTACTTCTACCCAATTACATAATACAATAAGAGAAACCTCATTTACATTGAGGGGAATTAGGTGAGAAGAGAATACAAAGAGATAAAGAGATAAGGCTGGACACGCAGGTCCAATTTATAAATTCCAAATTTACAATAATTTCTAAAATTACCCTTCCCTTCTAATATCCATCCGATATACACTATTCATTCATCACATACATATATATTCAAACAAGACATGCTTTTACAACCAATCTAATCCAATTAATTAGTCTTTGTTTAAGTGATCATCCAATGTTCAAACAACGGTTTGATTTTGCGCGAGTCCAACTCGATTGAGAATAAGTACATAAGGTACGAATTCACGAATTATATCGAACTACTAATTAAATCTAATTTAATTCGTATTCAATACTAATTCAATTATTTAATTCCAAATTAAATGTTTACACTTTTAATGTGCTTTAAAGACTTAGATTCTAAATCCAATTCTATTGGGTCTCAAAGCCCAACTAACATCCAATGTTTAATTTAATTCAAGTCAAATGGGCTTTCAATTGATTTATTAAGGCTTGGGCTTTGGTCAATGGGGTCAACCCAATTACCAAGCCCAAATAAGGAATCACCCTTAAGTGCCATAAAACCAATTTCAAGCCCATAAGGCCCAATTAAATTATTAAAGCCCATTATATTATATTTGGACTTAATGGAGTGATTTAGGCCCAAATTGGATCCAATCCATTTGGCCCAAATCTACTTGGTCCAACCAAGCCCATTATGCCCAAATACAATATTAAAAGCCCAATTCACCAATTAAGCCCATTAATTAAATTTTAATATTCCAAACATTAAAGTCCAATTAATTAAAGTGTAAAACCAAGATTAATATATTAAACCAAATATTTCAAAAAATACCCATTTAATTTATTAATCATTATTGTTCAAAATAAATGTCCAACATTAATTTTAACAAAAAATCAACTCCTTTTCATGTCCTTGTTCATTCGGCCAAGGTGAGTTTTTTGTGTCGATTTGTTTTTCAATCCGATTGAATTACTAATCTACGTCCCGTACACGTTCTAAGTCATCCAATGATCTTAAACACAAAAAAAATTCCAATCCACTCCAAGTAGCAACACATTCGGCCAAGGCATGAATTTGGGGAAAAATCATCCAATGCATTTTTCATAAAATTGATTCCATATAACATCATGTTATACACATGCAAGCATACTTATTAATCAAATTTCATAAGAACATGCTTATATCAATTTCTTCATGCCATTCGGCCAAGGTCAAGATTTTGGGGAAAAATCATCCAATGCATTTTTCATAAAATTGATTCCATGTAAATCATTCTATATACATGCAAGCATACTTATTCATCAAATTTCACAAGAACATGCTTTTATCAATTTACCACACCCATTCGGCCAAGGTCAAAATTTTGGGGAAAAATCATCCAATGCATTTTTCATAAAATTGATTCCATGTAACATCATTCTATATACATGCAAGCATACTTATTCATCAAATTTCACAAGAACATGCTTCAACCAATTTTGTCAAATTTTAACCTAAAGTATTTCATGCTTAACCATGGCTCCATGATACCATTGTTGGTTTCTATAATATGTCCCAAGGAAAGATTAAGCATTCATGAAATACTATAAATGAATATATATAAAAGACTTGAAGCATGGCGGAATCATACTTACAAAGCTATGTGATGAAGAAGATGATCAAATGGTGGAAGCTCCAAGTGTTGGAAGATTCGGCCAAGAGGAGGAAGAAGACTTGAAGCTCCAAGCTTTTGTATTCCAAGCTCTTTGATGGTTTCCCTATCACCTCTTTTGATCCCTTTGAAGGTGCTAGCCTTGCATGTTCCAAACAACAATTTTTTCTTCAATCTTTTGGCAACCAAAAATGGAAGAAAATGGAGACCAAAACTGCATGCAGTTTTCGGTCATAAAAGAGAGAGAGGAGAGAAATTTCCTTTGTTCTAATTGATTTTTGATACCAAAAATCAATTTATATTTATGCCATAATATTATTAAATAATAATAAATCTATGACACAAGCCATGCAAAGGCTTAGAGTGTCCAACACTCAATTCCATGCATAACATTTGAGTGTAAAATACACTATCACCATGCAATGCATCATCAATAAAATAATGCATATAATGACATGTGTCATGTGGGCCCCACACGTTTCCAAATGAAAGTGGGCCCACGTCCACTCACGCGTTCGGGTTCGATATTTCCGAAATACCGAGCTAGCGTCGCGACGTTATTAAATCGGATTTAAATAAATAATCGCTCCTAGCGAAATTATTATTTACGTCGCTTACGAATTAATTCTAAATTAACTCGTATGCCCGAATTAAAATCTAATTTTAATTTCGCGTCGAAATCGAATTTCGATTATTATATCGAATACAATAATTTTATCGATTAATTCCAATTAATCGTTCTCTCTCTCTAAATAAGGCACTTTATCCGAGATAAAGTTTCTCCGCAATTAATCCAAGATTAATTAAGTTCGAATCAAATATCATAGGTGAATCTTCAGGAAGCGACCCAAGAGATCTCCGGATATTTTGGCAGTAAATACGGTCGTCGGATAATCCGAACACGTACGTACCTCGTACTACGTCTTTACCGATTTACAAGACAAGGTTGGCTTCTAGCAAAGCGCCATGCCTACCCAATTCTCCAGAAATATTCTTATAGGAATATAAGATCTGTATCAGGCGTAGTATACCGTAGTATTGCGTACATCGATCCAGTATCGGATGATCACATGCTAGGCCTGGGGCTGGAGATGTGTCTGCCCCGTACGAAACATATATCGGACATCAAGCAACTAGTCTCTTTAAATCGGACAATCCTGACCTGGTCATATTGTCCCGACGGTTGCAACCTTTTATAGAGTGCTAGTTCTGTGTCCTGCGTGATCATCACCTCCATATGTCTGAAGCGATACTTCCATCTTGACATCACATCCAGTACACTACGATTCTCGATAAACCCAGAAGAGGTGTACACAGAACCGGTCAAGGTCCCCAACTTGTCGCAAGTACTAGCGATGTAAGTCTCAGGTTAAGACCATATACACCTACCCTGATGCGGCCTCCCATAGACACGTAGACATACTACCAATGGGATTCCGCGGGGTCTATCCAGAGCGAAGCTGTTTTCCATACCATCGGTAAAACACAACCTCCTATCGCACTTGCATAAGTATCCAATACTTAAATATATGAGAACTATGCCGTTGTGCCCTCACAACGTGCACAAGCGCAATACTAGTCTATTCCGCATTATCGATGTCCAGTCTCGATAATACTACGACTAGGGATATTTAATGATTAAACCTTTGGGGACTGATACTGTCTCATATCATTCTCAGTCCAGGTACTAATCATATGGACTTTCGCCATTTATAAGTCAAAGTAAATAATATTACAAAATGGCAAAAGACAATTTCATTATCACATAGTTAATTTTGTACAATAATACAATATCATTTACAAACAGTGACGCTATGGGACATAATGTCTAACACTAGTGACCCCGTTTGCCACAGTTTAGGCAGACATCTTGGGATATGTCCTTTGTCTTCCCAGAAGACTGTGATGATTTTGCCTTTGCCCCTTTAAGAAGCTCTGGCTCTGCCTCCTTGAGCATAGCCATCAACTCTCCAAGAGTTTACTCTTGGTTCATAATGAAGCTGCCCCAGCATTCGGGTAGAGACTATAAGATCAAGTCTTTGGAAGTCTCGGCCACGTAGGTAATGCCCAGCTAACCTAGCTGTTCGATGTCAGCAATCATCTGTGACACCTAGTGTTCGTCAGATATACCCTCTGACATACGCGAGCGAAAGAGCATCTTTTACAATTCGTACTTCTAAGATCTAAGGTTAGATCTATGAAGATCCTTTAATTTCAACATCATGGTATAATGATCTAATCCTTAATTTTGATGACAAAATTAAAGAGTCATTGTGGCAATCATAACAGATTGAGCACTAAAGTTATCATCACCATGAGTCTTCCAAAGCTCATGCTCCACTATTTGCTCAACTCCGGGCTCAGGCCCGAGATGTCACTCTATCAAATAAAGTAACTCCTCGGCTCCCAGGACTATCCTGAGGTTCTATTCCCAATCTGAAAATTGAAGCCGCTTAAAGACATTTTCACTTAGGATTATGTCATTTGACGCTAATCTTTCAGTTATCTTGATTCCAATAGTCCAACTATCTAATCAACGATTTCGAGTACAATCGAATATAATGATTACTATAGTCTAACTATATAATCAACTATAATTGATTGGTTACATTCAAATGTATTGATTACTATAATCCAATTATATAACCAAATATAAATGAAGTAGTTTGAATACAGTTTAACTGTTAAAATAAACAACAATTAAATATTTAAATAATGACGAAAAATGAAATGACCGCGTATTGGCAAGTATCTAAACGAAATCGTAAATTTAATACTTGCATCCCACTATTTTTCGGCGAGCCTCTAACCCTCTGTGGAGTACTCGGGAAACCTAGGTTCCTAGTTGGCTAGGATCCCGTTAAATAACACACAACCTTGACTTTGGCTAATAAGTTGTATGATACTTAACTAGGTAGATCTTCTAAGTGTAGGGGTTTTTAGGGGGAATATCCGGTAACGCAGCGGAAGCGGCGGAAGATCGTATCTTCCGATTTCAAAACTTTTTCTCGGATTAATTAAATAAACATATTTATTTAATATTCCAATATTCAAATTATGAAATAAAATTCAATAAATCATATTTAGGTGAATTTACCAAATTACCCTTACTTTGGTACTTTGTCCATTTTAGTCCGAAATTGATCTAATCAATTTTGAATGATTCTAAATCATTTGTAAGATGAACTTAGCATGTTCAAAACATCAAAACACCAAAAGCACCAAAAATCCCAAATTTGAATCCTTGGCCGAATGCACCTCCAAGGTGCCATTTTGTGCACTTTGTCATTTCATGCATCAAAACACATCAAGATGTAATCCAATGAACATGAAACTTTATATGCATCATATACACATCCAAATACACAACATATATGAAAACCCCCAAATTTGGAATTGGTCATGAACCCTAATTTTTCAATTTCTTCAAATTGGACAAATTAGACCAAATTGGTTAAATCAACTACTTCAATCATGTTTCTTCCATCCAATCAAAGTCTCAACACAATGAAACAACTCAAGATAAAATCTAGGTCATCTAAGAGTGGGTCAACAACTCTAGATTAGCAACATGGTTTCCAAAACCTTAAAAGAAAGCTTATAACTACAATAGTCACAACCTTCCTTCATCATACATGCACAACACTTCCATCAAAACTTCCATCAACAAAAACACAAGGAATAAAGAAAGAAATAACCTAAGAACATCATATGTTAAAGCCTAGATCCTAAGGAACATTTTCCTTTCTAATAGCAAGTTGGAAAAACTCACTAAAATCCAAGCTTTCTTTGATTTCTTCTTTCTTTCTCACAAGCTTCCTTTGCTTCCATTAATGGAGTTTTTCTTTAAAGTGTATTAGGTTAACTTCCAAATGAAATGAAAAACAATATATACTTGTATCAAAATGGCCTTGGCCGAAATTCACTAAAGGAAATACAAGTTTTGTAATTTCAATTTCATTTCACTTTACATTTAATCAACTTGATAAAATATCTTAATAACACTTTATAGATATTTATATTAAGTCAACAAATGCAACTAAGAAGAATATAACTCTTATATTTAAGTGTTATGGCCGAAATTAAAAGAAAATAAAGGAAAAAGATATTTTTATTTTTCAAACAATTTTGAACAAATATCTTAAGAAGTCAAAATCAATTTGACAACCTTTTCCTTTAATGTAAAGTCAAACATTTACACTTATAATCATTTCCTAACTATATCATTTGGTGATATATTTATATTTTAATTATATTAATCATTTAACAATTAAATAATTAAATAATTAATTAAATACAAATATATCAAATATATGTATTATATTTACTTTAAATATCTCAAATACATATATTGATGATATATGTCAAATACCTTTATTTGACTATTTATTAATGTGTATTTAATAATATCATATATTAAATACAAATACACATTAATTAGGCAATGAAGGTTCGGCCCGTTCGCATGTATTTTTCGTTCAACGATTAAACGATTTATAAATAATCATCATTATTCATAAATGTTGCTCTAGTGCTCTACGAGTATGTTTCATTATTGAGACTCTCTAGATTCAGGTATATCCGTCACGAAATCCAATTTCATGTCCATAATCTATCCACCCGTAGATTATGACGATCACGGATAAACTAGCTGAATCATACAGGTCGAGGTCATTGCATACGTATAATCCCTCCGTCACAGGTATCCAGATAATCCCAGAGATATAGATGTAAACGTCAAATCTCTATAGGTATTATCTCGTCGACGTATCTATTAGCAATCTCTAAATAACACTCGGAACTTACTTCCGATGTATACTGTGGCCACAGATTTAACAGACTGCTAATATATATAGACTACCTATGCTCTGTACACAGAACTGACGGATCCTATCTTGACACACACAGGATATCCTGAGGATCGGTCCACACCCAACGAACAGGCGGAGGTCTGATCTAAATAGATCGGTGACGTGACTGCCATCTAAGTGTGGAGGATGTCTCATACATCCACAGTGGTATCTCAAGTCGAAGGACCACTATGCTACTCAACCCAAGAAGATTCTTATTGACGTTGGCGTACCATCCATTAAGAATCTTCGGTGAGTCGTTCAGTGTTTATACACTATAAACACCTACACGTCTATACGAGTCTCCCCAGACTCATGGTTCATTGGGATAAACCATCGGACCAAGTCTCGATATACGACATGTACTGGTCTCAACGGATTTGACTAACCGACCCGTGTTAGCAAATCTTGACCAGGAACTATGTTTGATAATATTCATATAGCAGTGACACTTCCCAATGTCAATTACAAACTAACTTTGTAACTGCGTACTGCATTATATATTATCGGGCCTTTGTCTAATATATACATATCACTAAACCACATTTAGTTTCAATCTAATCGTAATCAGATCGAATACGTATATAAGAACAAGAGGTGCAACCATAAATAAGTAATATTATGGAATAAGGGGATGTTCGTATTCATGAATTAGACATAAATACGGCCCGGATTGGCGCTCTGAGCACCAACCCCAACACTAAGATCAATTGGATCCCATCCAATTCATAGATGCAGTAGGTGGACATCCAAGTCCGAAACATATATCCAATATATCCAATATATTCCCTAACATTTTCCTCTGAATCAACTAAGCCATGGCTTTGGCACAACAAGCTTAATGATTCCAGTTAAGCGGGACCCATTGACTTTGGAAAGCTTCGTAATAGATGTCGATGGACAAGAAGTGATATTGACTTTGGCCAACAAATCACAACTTGGACAAGACATGTGATATGGAACAAAGCCTTCATGATTCAAACACATCCGCGATGGACAAAGGTCTTGACTTTGGTCAACAAACCAGTGCCAATCTTGGATCTTGAGAATGAATCATTCAATGGAAGGAAATCGCTTAATATTTGTTGAGGGTTTTTCGCGTAATTGGCAACCAATTAATTATCTTTGATTAGGTCTCATCATACACCCTTAAGCATGCATTCTAAAAGCATAATAAGATGCGGTAAATAAATTAATAATGATATGCGGATGGATATCTCACAAATTGTTCCTAGAACAAATCACTCCATTTCATCTCTCTCGCTAGAACTATTCTAACTTCTACCCAATTACATAATACTTCTAAAGAAACCTCATTACATTGAGGGGAATTGGTGAGAAGAGAATTACAAAGAATCGAGAGATAAAGGCTGGACACGCAGGTCCAATTTAATAAATTCTAAATTTATTACAACAATTTCCAAAATTGCCCTCACCCATCTAATATCTATCTTATATACATTATTCATACTACACATTCATGTATTCACACAAAACATGTTATCAATCAATCTAATCCAATTAATTAATCTTTAATTAATGACCATCCAATGTTCAAACAACGATTTGATTTGCGCGAGTCCAACTCGTTTAAGAATAAGTACTCAAAGTACGAATTCTTGAATTATATCAAACTACAATATTAAATCCAATTTAATTTGTATTCAATACTAATTCGTTATTTAATTCCAAATTAAATAATTACACTTTTGATGGGCCTTTATGACTTAGATTCCAAATCTAATCTTAATGGGTCTCAAAGCCCAATTAACATCCAATGTCAATTTAATTAAAGTCCAATGGGCTTTTAATTAATTCATAAGGCATGGACTTTGGCAACCAAAGCCCAATAAGGAATCACCCTTTGCCACAAAATTAATTTTGGCCCAATTAATTATTTAAAGGCCCATTTATCATATTTGGACTTTATGGAAATGGTTTTAGGCCCAATTGGATCCAACCAATTATCCTAAACCAAAATTGGCTCAACCAAGCCCATTAAGCCCAAATACAATATTTTTAGCCCAATTCCAAATTAAGCCTAATTAATTTAATCACAATATTCCAAATATCACAATTATTTAATTAAAGTGTATTAGCCATAATTAATTAGTTAAATTAATATTTCCAAAACACCAATTACACTAATTAATAATGCTTTAATTAATCAACTTATGTCCAACACAAATTGAAGCAAAATCAATCCCAACATGCTTACAAGGCTCACAACAATTTAGGGATTTTTATATCTGATTTTGATTTCAATCCAATTAAATCACAAATCAATATATCCAAACATTTTAAACACATCCAATGGCTTAAAATCAAAAATCACCAAGAGCATATGGTTCCTTTCAAATTCGGCCAAGCCCAATGATTTGGGGAAAATTAATCCAATTAATTTTTCATAAAATTGATCATGCATAACTCTAAGTTATCATTTTCTAAGCATACTCAAACAAACAATTTTATCAAATCATGCTCAAATCAAAAATACCCAAATCAAGATTATAAACCTTAAATTCAATTTCATGCTCAAATAGGCTCTGATACCATTGTTGGGTTCTCTAAGAACAACCTAGGATCAATTAAGCATATAAGATGTGTGAATAAATAAAGTAAGATAGCGGAAAATACTCACTTTGATCGGCTAAGAGGATGTAGGAGATAACAAAAATTTACTTCCTTTGAAGTTGCTCCAAGCTCTCATTTGAATTGTATGTTGAGCTTCCAAGCTTGTTCTTGAATTCCAAACTCATGGGAGTAGTTTCCCTATCACCTTTGAATGACTCATTTAAGTGCTAGCTATGGAAGAAATTTACAACAAAAATCTTCCCTTGGTGTCTTGTGGTTCTCGGCAAAGTGAGAAGCAATGAGAGGGAGAGGCTCACGGTTTTTGCCTTGGGAGAGAGAGAAGAGTTTTTCAATTTTTGAGTTGTGTTATTTGATTTCCAAAATAAAAAATTATGATATACCAAATCCAAGATTTGGTATTAGTCATTCAAAATATGAATAAATAATTACAAAGTGTGTAGAGATTGGTTGGAGTAAAAAACAAGTAAACTTAGATTTACACTCCAATTCAACTACTTCCATCACTAGTCAAAAGTGATGTAAGTCAAGTGGGTCCCACCACTTGTAAATTCCAAATTTTCGTCGAACAATCTCAACGCACAACTTCGCACGGGCTCGGGTTCGTTAATTCCGAATTAACAAATTTTCCGTTGTGACTTAATTAAATCAAATTTAATTAAATAATTATGCCTAGCAAAATTACTATTAAAGTCGCTCGCGAATTAATTCTAAATTAATTCGTTCGCCCGAATTAAAATCCAATTTTAATTCCGTTATGAAATCTAATTTCATATAATATATCGAATATATTATTTAATCGATTAATTCCGAATTAATCGTTCTCTCTCTCTTTTATTTGAATTTTATCCCAGATAAATTCTCTCCGTAATTAATCCCAGATTAATTTTCTCTCTCTCTCATAATTAATCCCAGAGTAATTCTGTTCGAGTCATACGTCAACGGTGAATCTTCGGGAAGCGACCCATGAGATCTCTGAATATGTTGGCAGTAAATCCGATTGTCGAACTATCCGAACACGTGGGTACCCGGTACCACATTCTTACCGATTTACAAGACATGGTTGGCTTCTAGCAAAGCACCGTGCCTACCCAATTCTCTAGAAATATTATTTCAATGAATATATAATCTTTGTCAGACGTAGTATACGTAGTATTGCGTATTACGATCCAGTATCGATATCATATGCTAGACCTAGGGCTGGAATTGTGTCTGCCCCGTACGAAGCATATATCGGATCTTTGGTAACTAGTCTCTACAATCGGATAATCATGACCTAGTCATATTATCCCGATGACTGCAGTACTAAAGAGTACTAGTTCTGTATCCTACGTGATCATCATATCCATATGACTGGAGTGATACTTCCATCTTGACATCACACCCAATACACTACGATTCTCAGTATACCCAGAAGAGGCGTACACAGAACCTGTTAAAGCCCCGGACGACCAAAACCAAAATATATTGATTGTCGCAAGTATTAGCGATGTAAGTCTCAGGTTAAGACCAAATACACCTACCCTGATTCGGATTCCCATAGACATATAGTCATACTACCAATGGGATTCCGAGGGGTCTATCCAGAGCGAAGCTGTTTCCGTACCATCGGTAAACAGAACCTCATATTACACTTGCATGAGTATCCAATACCCAAATATATGAGAACTATGCCGTTACACTTCCATAACATGCACAAGTGTAATACTAGTCTATTCCGCATTATCGATGTCCAGTCTCAATAATACTACAACTAGGGATATTTAATGATTAAACCTTAGTGGATTAATACTTTCTCATATCTTATTAATCCGATACTAATCATATAGACTCTTATCATTTATGTATATCGATAATCCAATTACAAATGATAAAAGAGCAATTTCCTTTGTCACATAGTTAATTTGTACAACAACGCCATATTCTGTACAAATAGTGATGCTATGGGTCATAATTGTCCAACAAGAATCCCATTGGTAGTATGACTATGTGTCTATGGGAATCCGATTCAGGGTAGGTGTATTTGGTCTTAACTTGAGACTTGCATCGCTAGTACTTGCGACAATCAATACGCTTTTGTTGAGTTCTAATAAATGTCCCAAGATCAACAAATCAAGCAAGAAAACGCATGAATACACAACATAGGAGGTGCGGAATATACTCACAATGGTCGGTTTTGATGCGAAGAAGAACACAAGCCATTTTCGTCCTCCATTGAGTTCGGCAGTAGCTCTCATTGACAGTGGACTGCACGGTTTTGGGGTGTCTTCCTCCTTGTTCATTCGGCCATGGATGTCACCATTGAAGCTCCAAGCTTCAAGCTTTTCCATGCTCACAAATTCGTTTCCCTATCACCATAATATAACCCTAGGTGTGCTAGCACTTCTTCATCTTCCTTGCTTCTCCATTTGCTCGGTCAAAACCAGAAGAAAACGATGAAGAATCGGCAGTGAAGCCGTGAAGAAAGAAGAGAAAAGAGAGGGAGAGGAAGAGTTGCGTGAATGGGAGAGAGAGAGAAGTGAAAAGAAATAAAATTGTAAAATGTTTTTATAATTTCTAAAATTAAAAAACCATTTACCAATTCTTTTTTTCTTTTCATTAAATACTAAAGTCAAAAATTAAAAAGCAAGAGTTACTTTTTCAACTTCTACTTTTCCTTTAAGTCACATCACATCACTTTAATAAAGTGACATGTTGTCAAGTCACATCACTCAAAGTGACAATTGATTTGACAATCGACGCGACTAGTGATTTGACGATTGATGTGACTTGCGTGCCGCACTCGAATTCGAAATGCGAATGCGCTCGCAATCACTCTCGGGCTCGGGTTCGCTAATTCCAAATTAACGAATTTTCCGTCGTGTCGTAATTAAATGATTACGCCTAGCGAATTCACTATTCACGTCGCTAACGAATTAATTCTAAATTAATTCGTTTGCCCGAATTAAAATCTAATTTTAATTTCGCGTCGAAATCCAATTTCTAATAATATATCAAATATATTATTTTATCGATTAATTCCAAATTAATCGTTCTCTCTCTTTAATTAATATTTTATCCCAGATAAAATATCTCCGCCATTAATCGCAGATTAATTTTCTCTCTCTTCTAATTAATCCTAGATTAATTAAAGTGCGAGTTATACATCATCGGTGAATCTTCAGGAAGCGACCCATGAGATCTCCGGATATGTTGGCAGTAAATACGGTGGTCGGAGTATCCGAACACGTAAGTACCTCGTATTACGTTTATACCGATTTACAAGACAAGGTTGGCTTCTAGCAAAGCGCCATGCCTACCCAATTCTCCAGAAATATTCTTACAGGAATATATAGATCTGTATCAAGCGTAGTATACCGTAGTATTGTGTATATCAGCCCAGTATCGGATAGTCACGTGCTAGGGCTGGGGCTGGATAAGTGTCTGCCCCGTCCGAAGCACATGTCGGATGTCTGGTAACTAGTCTCTATAATCGGATATACATGACCTTGTCATAATATCTCGATGGCCGGCCAGCACTTAAGAGCACTAATACCGTATCCAGCGTGACATCATCTCCACTATAACTGAAGTGATACTTCCGTCTCGACATCACACCCAATACACTACGACTCTCTGATAAACCCAGAAGCGGTGTACGCAGAGCCGGTTAAAGCCCTGTACCACCAAGACCAAAGTCTACCGATTATCGCAAGTATTAGCGATGCAAGTCTCAGGTTAAGACTATACACACCTACCTTGATTTCGGCCTCCCATAGACACATAGTCATAATACTAATGGGATTCCGAGGGGTCTATCCAGAGCGAAGCTGTTTCCCGTACCATCGGTGAAACACGACCTCCTATCGCACTTGCATAAGTATCCAATACTTATATATATGAGAACTATGCCGTTGTGCCCTCACAACGCGCACAAGTGCAATACTAGCCTATTCCGCATTATCGATGTCCAGTCTCGATAATACTCCGGCTAGAGATATTTAATGATTAATCCTTCGTGGACTGATACTGTCTCATATCATCTCAATCGAGGAACTAATCATATGGACCTCTCTTCATTTATACATATATGGTGATCTAATCACAAATGATGAGAGTGCAATTTCCTTGTCACATAGTTAATTTGTACAACAACACCGTGATCTGTACAAATAGTGACGCTATGGGTCATATTATCCAACAGCTTTGGTTTTGGTCGTCCGGGACTTTAACAGGTTCTGTGTATGGCTCTTCTGGGTTTATTGAGAATCATAGTGTATTGGGTGTGATGTCAAGATGGAAGTATCACTTCAGTCATATGGAGATGATGATCACGCAGGGATACAGAACTGGTACTCTAATGTGTTGCAACCATCGGGATAATATGACAAGGTCATGATTATTCGATTAAAGAGACTAGTTGCTAGTGATCCGATATATGCTTCGTACGGGCCATACACTTTTCCAGCCCTAGGCCTAGCATGTGACATCCGATACTGGATCGCAATACGCAATACTACGTATACTACGCCTGACAAGTATTATATATTCCTTAAAGAATATTTCTGGAGAATTGGGTAGGCACGGCCCTTTGCTAGAAGCCAACCATGTCTCGTAAATCGGTAAGAACGTGGTACCGGGTATGCACGTGTTCGGATAGTCCGATGACCGGATTTACTGCCAATATATCCAGGGATCTCATGGATCACTTCTCGAAGATTAACCGATGACGTTTGACTCGAACATAATTAATCTGGGATTAATTAGAAGAGAGAGAAAATTAATCTAGGATTAATTACAGTAAGAATTTATCTGGGATAAAATTCAACTAGAAGAGAGAGAACGATTAATTTGGAATTAATCGATTAAATAATAAATTCGATATATTAAATGAAATTAGATTTCATAACGGAATTAAAATTGGATTTTAATTCGGGCGAACGAATTAATTTAGAATTAATTCGCGAGCGACTTTGATAGTAATTTTGCTAGGTATAATTATGTAAATAAATTTGATTTAATTAAGTCGCAATGGAAAATTCGTGAATTCGGAATTAACGAACCCGAGCTCGGAATGTGTTTGCGGGCCCACTCGGATTTTGAATCAAAGTGGGGCCCACATCAAGTCACATCACTAGACAATCTCATCACATTTTTGGTTGATGGGAGTTGTTGGTTTTTGGAGACTTGTAGCTTACACAAACTTGAAAGATGAGTGACCTTTTACCAACTTTGGATTTTGGTATATGACATTTTGATTTTGGATAATTAAAAACACTTTACATTTTTTTTTCACTCATCACTCTTTTTCTCTCTTCACCGTGCCTCTCCCTCTCTTTTATCCTTACATTGTCGAGACTTACAAAGAACAAGGGGAAGACTTTTGTTGCAAATTTCTTCCAAAGCTAGCACTTAAAGAGTCATTCAAAGGTGATAGGGAAACATCCCTTGAGTTTGGAATTCATTCACCAAGGCTTGGAGCTCAACATACAATCAAGGAGATCTTGGAGAACAACATCAAAGGATTCAAAGTTTTGAACTTTCCAACATCCAAGAAACCGATCAATGTGAGTATATTTTCCGCTATATTTCTTTGAGTATTCACACATGTTTTATGCTTAAATGATATTGGGATCGATCTTAGAAACCCAACACTACACGCATGCATATGACATGAATACCAAAGCATAATAAGTACTTGCGTGAAAATAAGTGCACAATGAATCAAGGCTTAAGACCTTATTTTATGAGCATGGCACATCCAAAGAAATCTCATCTCTAGACACACCAAGTCTTCAAAATAGATGTTCAAAACCAGCACCACTAGAACCTGAAAATAAGTAACATTGGTTACATACTATAGTATTCTCCCTCTAAATATGATGAGCTCATAAATATAAATCTTTCGAGTAAAGGGTTTTTCCCTATTCTTTTGAATTTGGCCCATTGGCTCTTTTGTAATAGAGTCTCATGTAAACTGTATTATTTTTTCACAATGGTATAGCATAAGGTCATCTAGTCAAAGGTCACACTATTTAGTGAGCAAAATATGGTAGAGATTAGACTGCCAATCCAAAAATTCATACATGTGACCAAGCCTTAATAATAACAAAAACATGTATATGAAAGGCAAGTATAAGATATACCAAAGGTTTTTATCACACACACTCATGCACATAGAGCATCAAGAAAAATAAAAACATATCATACATCTATAACCATATATCCTACATACCATAATCACATGCAACAAACTTTCCATGCTCTAACAAGGTACAATTGTTTTTTGGTCTTCTTCATTTAATATTTTTCTTTTTGACACACACAGAAAAAATATAAAAATGCAACAAGGCTTGTCAATATCCAATCATATGTGGAGTTGTATCCCGAGTGTAGATCATACTACCGTATATTTGAAATCGCCTATGAAATATATGTTCGAGTTTTCATCATATATACCAAATGAAATATAACAATAAAAACAACACACACACCCATATACAGTGAAAAGAAAAAAAATAGACTGCAAAAACATAAAACACATACACACACATGCAATAGGAAAACAAATTCAACTTCTAAGAAGAGTTACAGTGAAGTGCGCTCTCATCATGCCTTTCAGGATCAAGGTATTCAGAAGTAGATGAAAAGTCATCTTACTTCCTCACCCAAACTGTCTTAGGAATCTCTTCCACTTGAAAATTCCTAGTCAACTCAACAAGTTTCTCATTAAGGAATTACATCTGTTTAGCTAGTGTAGAAACTTTATAGACTAGATTTGATGAATCAAACCTATATGGTACACTTTTAGGCATTTTCTTATGTTTGTGCAGCATGAAGCACTTAGGCCTAATGTGTTCTGCCTTGCCACAATGATGACATACATGCACAAACCTCGGATGAGAGACAGGTTTACCCACAACACCTCTAGATTGAGGTTGGGACATGAGATGAGGAACATATTTAGAAATCACATGACTATATTCCACAGATTTCTTACCTAATTCACGTTTAGGAGGAATTGGCATAGATCTAGACGATTATGTATTTGTTGGGGTTTTGGGCGATGGGCGCAGCGGAAGCGCGGTTCCGGCGAAATCATATTTTAAAACTTTTTCAAAATACCGAATAAATGATTCAATATCTAATATGAATAATTTGTTCATATTTCACCTAAACCTATTTATTAAATATCAAATATCAATATAAATAAGGTTGAAATATCACGAAACATTTATGAAAAATGTTTTTCTGTAAAATGACGCAAAACGCGTTTTTGACCGAATCGACCACCCAACACTTATAGGGACTACCCAGGTCAGCCCCAATAATGTTAGGTCAGTTCATGAGCTGCTTGAACAGTGTGGAACTCACTGTTTGGATAGCCGTCACCAGGTTGGCTCAAAATCCACTCGGTAACGTCATTTTTGGTCATTTTCGCCTATTTCAACTCCGAAACACTTTTCAGAAATTGTTCCAACTCCCAAAACACATCCATTACATTCATATGACATTAAAATCATCACATAATTTCCAGTTTTAACAGTTCTGATCAGAAAACCGAAATTACCCATTTTCAAGCTTTAAATCCCAAAATTAAAGATTAATCCAATTAATCTATAACACCAACCAAGTCACCAAATATAAGCAATCCAAGAACAATTCTAGGTGCCATAAGAGTGGTCAAAACACTCTAGAATAGCAACTCATCATCTAATGATCAATTTGGATACTAATTACAATAATTCCATCCAATTACACTTCACACATGCACTACCACTTCCAATTCATCCACCATAACCAAAAACCCCAAATTTCATAAAGAAAAGGAAACCCTAGAAACATACTAAGTCATCAAGAAAACAAGAAACATGTTCTCAAGCCTAAAGAGATGTAGAATTACCTTAATTCCTTAGTTCTTTAAAGCTTTCCTTGATTTATCTTTCCTTTTCTTTCTTGTCTCAACAAAACAATTTTGAGAGCCTTTTACTCTGTGGGTTTCGGCTATGTCAGCCATGAGAGAGAGAAATGAATTTTTTTTATCTAATAAAGAAGCACATGACCGACTTTTGGCAATAGGAAGGGTAATTTTGTCATTTTCCATTTTAATCAAATTAAATGCTAATCAACTTTATGTAAACCAATCAAATTGGCACACATAAAGTATAATTAAGTTATGCCATATGGTCCAATAATAATTGGACAAATTCCATAACATTCATGGAAAAAGATTACTAATTAATAATTCAAATATTTAATAATTAAATATCCAAATAATTAATTAATGTAATTATTATTATATATATGTATTTTTATTTACAATAAATAACAAATATATATATTTATGGTATGTGTCAAAATCACATTTGACAAATAATTAATGTGTATCTAATCGTATTATGTATCAAATATAAATACACAATGATTATTATCGGACAAAATCCCCTAATGCATGTGTTATCGTTTAACCGATTAAATGATCCGAATTAACTCATTTAATCCAGTGAAGTATTATGAATAATCCGTATTATTCATATCAAGTTGCCCAAGTGCTCAACGAGTACACTTCATATTGTAGGACTCTATAAGTTTAGGTTTATCCGACACGAAATCCAATTTCGTGTCCATAATCCACCCACTCATGGATTATGACGACCATGGATAATCTCGCTAAACTATGCAAGCCGAGGTCACTATATACATATAATCCATTCGTCACAGGCTCTCCGTATTATACTTGGGATATAGATAACAATGTCAAATCCATTCGGTATAATACAGTCGACTTTCAATTTATGATCTCTAAATAACACTCGGAACTGGTTTTCGACGTTATACCACGGCCATGGATTTACTAGATCGTAAACACGTGAGGATGCCTATGCCCTATACACAGGACTAACGGATCATGTCTTGATACACACTGGATATCATGAGCATCAGTCCACACCCAACGAACATGCGGAGGTCTGATCATGAATAGATCGTTGATGTGACTGCCATCAAAGTGTGAAGGATAACTCATATATCCCACTGTGGTATCTCAAGTCGAAGGACCAGTATGCTCACTCAACTCGAGAAGGTTCCTATGGATGTTGGTGTACCATCTATTAGGAAACCTTCAGTGAGTTGTTCAGTGTCTTATCAAATAAACACCTACATATCTATACGAGTCTCCCAAGACTCATGGTTCACTGGGATAAACCAGCGGACCAAGTCAGTGTTTTCTTAAAATAAACACCTACATGTCTATACGAGTCTCCCGAGACTCATGGTTCACTGGGATAAACCATCAGACCAAGTCACGATATACGACATGTACTGGTCTCAATGGATTTTACTAACCTATATGTGTTAGTAAATCTTGACCAGGAACTTTATTTAAGGATATACATCTTATAGTGTGCTTCCCAATGTCAATTACAAACTACGTTGTAACTGTGCACTATATTGTAAATCCTAGGGTCTTTTTCTAATATACACGTATCACTAAATCATATTTAGTTTCGATATAATCATAATCAAATATCCAATCGTAATTAGATCGAATAAATGTATAAAAGATAAGGGTGCTACCAATAAATTAGTAATATTATGGAAAATAGAATTGCTCGTATTCATAAATCGGACATAAATATGATCTGAATTGGCACTCCAAGCACCAACCCTAAATATTTCCCCCACTTGCTCTAGTGTCAATCCATGGTATCCTATACACATCTTAATGTGTATCGCATACTCATCACCCTCAAGAGCTCACCAGCACTCAAGAGGTAGGCAACAACAAGTAAGTATTCTTTAACAAATCGAGTCTGTCCAACAAACCCAACCGTTTTCCTAAGCCAGCATCATTCATATTTTATAGAATCTAAATTCCACGTCAATATGACTCAGACGCTATATTAGTAATGTGCTATAACTGCTGAGTTGTCTAGGTATTTAAAAATTGAATCCAAATACTATGAGACAATAAAAAACACAAAACTAATATCAACACTTCTAATCTATATGGTCACTTTGCTCTTCATAAGTTGCAACTGATTCCACTAGTATAGTAGAATCAACGGTGATACTCCCACTGTATGTTTTCTGACTTTATATGACATAGACCATCTAATGTCATAATTAGGATCAAAACTAATATGACCTTATGGTTGCTGACTAAATTCTCCATTAATAAGAAACTAGTTCTTAATATCCCAAAGATCACAAAGAAGATGTTTCAAGATTCATCATATGGTCTACAATATATCAAAATAACTCGTAAAAATTACGATTAAATTGATATCTTTAATCGTACATAATATAATATTCATTACGCCATCATCCTATGATACATATGATCGACTAGACATTCTAATCAATCTTTCTTTCGACAAAGGAATCATCCTTTACGAAAGATGAATACTATATATATATAAAAGACACGTTAACTGTCAAACAGTTATACTAACTGTCATACGGATAGTCTCACTGTGTTCTTTATTAGATCGTATCTAATATGCGACTAATGGGAGTATCTCACAAGTCTCTTAGTTTTATATCTTATATAAAACTTTATATCAAATATATCATAAACTACTTCCACTGCTTTCACGGAGAAAATAAGACTTATGATATATAATACTAGAAAGAAATTTGTACCTACTAACCCTACTGACAAATACGTATTCTCTATACTTCGATAAAACCAGACAATCTGACTAATATCAAAATCAAAGAACACGAATTTTCGGAAAGCTTATCTGAGTCTACAATAGGCTCCATAAGCTAATATATTAAAATGTAATCTTAGCAGAATACAAACTCTAGGGCCATTCTAGAATAGACTTCTTCAAACAAAGAAACCACGACGGATCTCTCATTCGAAGAAATCACTCAAGAACACCACTTTGCATTCTTTAGCCAAAATACATAGTTTAATATCAACATTAACCAACAGAGCTTTAACTATTCAATTATTGCGACTAGAGACAAATATTCTTAGAATCTATAATAGACTACTGAGAATAACCTTTCTCACTGTCATACTGTAAAGGTCAAACCTTTATCAAGCTTACTTTGCTTGTGCTGCGCAAATAATTTGCACATTTTATGAACAATTCATAATTAAAGCCTAATCAAGTTCTAAAACTTGATCGTTGTAAGCTATGATCAATCCTAGATCTATGGTTCAATGGTAATTTCTGAAATCGATATCAAATATCGCTCCCACTATAAGTTTTAGGATAATTTTCTTCGATAAGAAAACAAAAGAATCATTAAGTATCAAATACTTTGTAAATGATTCTAACATCCTATTGGACTTATACGGTAGATTTCTAACGGTCTTTTCATCTTATTAATTATGTAGTTCCATTTATAGTTTATCATTCTCACATTTGACTTCATTAAGTCAAGTCTTTTCTGCAATCGTCAACATCCAATGTTAACCACCAAGTAACAAAACAATTTTATTACTCGGGATCGTAGAGAAGATATTCTATCAAATAGAATACAATATTCTATTAAATAGAATAAATGACAAACTTTTACTCCCACTGACAAATTCCATCAAAATAAAATCATGAAAGTTTAATATTGAGTAAGAATCACATTCATTAAATAACTTTAGAACTAATTGCCTTAAATTCATATGTCTGATCATATCAAACATCTTTGAACAATTCAAAGACTCACTATAAATTTTATAGTTTTCAACACTACAAATAGAATATCTTTGAACCATTCAAAAAATTCTATTCGCGTTTCATTAGAAACATATTGAAAGTTCTCGAACAATTCAAGACATTCAATATATTCTATTAGAAACACGTAACTAAGTCATGACAATTCAATAACTAAGTTACGGAGTAAAGAAAACTATCTAAGGCAATTTTTAATTCATTAAACTACATACATCCAATGTATTAGTCTAATAAATCTTGTGGTCCAATGAATATCATTGGTTAAATGAGATTTAATCACATCCTGAATACAATATTCATTAAATAGATAAGGATATATGGTGTGATCTCGTATCAGACCATCCTTTACCATACAGAATAAACATCTAATGCTTTTATGATAAAATCTCATAAAGCACAGTTCTAAGTTATGTATTTTACCGAATATTTTCCTTAATGTTTATCTTTTCATTAATGACACTATTAGTCATCTTAAGATATGTAACAACTGTTAATACAGAACAAGTAACTATCCGATAGTCATAAGTTCTAATATCAAATATCAAAACAGTTATTAAATGTTATTTTAAAAAACTAGACGGGAGATCTGGTATCCAATACCTACAATTGTCGTATTGTGAGAATCGATATTCTCTATACACAACTATACATACCTCTTTTCTTAAGCTTTATAATTTGCGTTCAGTTATTCACAACAATTGAAAATAATCGATTAGCAAACTGTGTCAGACACGTGACTTATAAAAGTCACTAAAGCCAAGAAACGTCATTATAAGATAAACAAATACTAATGGGGGTTTCTTAATGCTAGTCAAGAATCTCGAGACATGAACTATTCAAGTCAATTCTCACTGCATAAGAAACAATTCTTTCAAGACTATTATATCCTAAACCAGATATCCATTTATATTACCTATCGTGACTTAGTAATTAAGTCACAAACCATCTTGATTTTCAAGAAAATCAGAACAACAGTTCTCGATGGTTTCAACTAATCTAACAATATCTAAGTCTACTGTCTTTCTAGAATCTATTCTAGAATTACGCAACCATAAGTAAAGTCAGAAAACCTATTCAAGTAATAAGCATGCAGCGGATTAGAAGTATAAATATATAAACAATATAGAATAAAGGAAAACGAAAGCAGTATTATTCCATAAAATTATGCACTGCCTTAGTTATGGATTTTTTACCCAGCAGTGTCTCCCACTACTTTACGTAATATCATAATCCCCAACGGAGAATGGGAATTCAATAATTAAATCAAATTCCATAGTGAGAGTAGGATCCTATGAATATATTTCGACTCACAGCTTTGGCACGACCTCGCCTACGTATATTCATTAGGTAGACAACACATTGTCAATCACTCACCAGTGACTCTTGGTTTTTGGTCCTGACTGTTTCTCGTTATGACAACTTTGACACGTTCACATGGAAGCATATCAAGGCTTCACTTGTCAATGACAAACTCAAGCTACCGATGTAGTCCTAATAACTTTGGCATGTTCAGGATTTCCACTTTCACTTGGATTTGTCCAGTATCAATATACAAACAGGTATGGATAATAATCATATAACCTAAACCCTCACAGCTTTGGCATGATCTCAGATGCAGTTATAGAAAGATACCCATAAACCGTACTGACAAGACGGACCAAGAAACATGTATCCAATAAACGTTACTTTACAGCCATATTTAAACGGGGATTTTCCTATGGAAGCTATAATCTACATCAAATGTAGAATTTTAATCTAAATAATTTTCTAAACATTTCAATTATACCTTTTAACTATTAAATTTCAGTTACATTTTCGTTAGCGTCGAACCGAAAAGTTAAGAAACATATATAGATTCCAAGCATATGCGAACATTAAAATTGGATTATATATCAAATATCAAGCATGAATAATGTAATGGATGAAGCATCAGACCTGCTCTGATACCATTTTTGTTAGGGTTTTGGGCGATGGGCGCAGCGGAAGCGCGGTTCGAGCGAAATCATATTTTAAAACTTTTTCAAAATACCGAATAAATTATTCAATATCTAATATGAATAATTTATTCATATTTCATCTAAACCTATTTATTCAATATCAAATATCAATATAAATAAGGTTGAAATGTCGTGAAACTTTTAAGAAAAATATTTTTCCGTAAAATGACGCAAAATGCGTTTTTGACCGAACCAACCACCCAACATTTACTGGGACTACCCAGGTCATCCCCAATAGTGTTAGGGCAGTTCATGGGCTGCCCAAAGAGTGAGGAACTCACTGTTTGGATAGCCGTCACCCGGTTGGCTCAAAATCCACCCGATAACGCCGTTTTTGGCCGTTTTCGCTTATTTCAACTCCGAAACACTTTCCGCCAATTGTTCCAACTCCCAAAACACATCCATTACATTCATATGACATCACACTCATCACATAATTTCCAGTTTTAACAGGTCTGATCAGAAAACCGAAATTACCCATTTTCATGCTTTAAATCCCAAAATTCAAGATTATTCCAATTAATTTATAACCCCATCCAAAGTCACCAAATATGAACAACCCAAGAACAATTATAGGTGCCATAAGAGTGGTCATAACAATATAGAATAGCAACTCATCATCTAATGATCAAATTGGATACGAATTACACTAATTCCATCCAATTACACTTCACACATGCACTACCACTTCCAATTCATCCACCATAACCAAAAGCCCCAAATTTCATAAAGTAATGAAAACCCTAGAAACATACTAAGTCATCAAGAAAACAATAAAATGTTGGAGTTCTATGGTCCCAAGGATCGAATACAAAGTAATGAAATAAGTGCGAATACAATGAGGGAGTTGCAGAATACTCACATCGATCGGTTGAGCGACGCGAAGACGAACAAAAATCTGGTTTCCGCCCACTGTCACAGCTCACGGCAGTCCACCTTTTGTCCTCCTCCAAATTCAGCTTTGGATCATCTTCAAAGCAAGCTCCAAGCTTGTGTTGATTCGAAGCTCATGGGTGGACTTCCCTATCACCTTCGCATGTCTCTCGGAGTGCTAGCTCTTGATGATTTTGCTGTAAAATCATCACACTTTTGCTTCCCATTTTCTTCTTGGCTCTTGGCAGTGAGCTGCCAAACCAGTGAAGAAATGCCCTTGTTGGGCGTGAATGAGAGATGAAGAAAGAGAGAAGAGAGAGTTAGGTTGGAATAAAAAAGTGTATCTAATACACTAAATTAATTTCCAAAATTAATTTACTTATTTTCTCTTTCAAAATTTCAAGCCATAAATGCTTGCCAACCACACACATCACTTCCCATCAATCAGTGAATAGTGACTAGCGTCAATCACTCAAAGTGAAAGACATCTATCACTTGATTGACGAATGATGTGACGCTAGATGAGACTAGCGATTTGACGCTTGATTTGACTTGCGTGCCACACTCGAATTCGAAATACGAATGCGCTCGGAAACAATCCCGGGCTCGGGTTCGCTAATTCCGATTAACGAATTTTCCGTTGCGACGTAATTAAATGATTATGCCTAGCGAAATCACTATTCACGTCGCTAACGAATTAATTCTAAATTAACTCGTTAGCCCGAATTAAAATCTAATTTTCACTCCGCGTCGAAATCCAATTTCGTTTAATATATCGAATATATTAATTTATCGATTAATTCCAAATTACTCGTGATTTCTCTTTAATTGAAATTTTATCCCATATAAGATATCTCCGCAATTAATCCCAGATTAATTTTCTCTCTCTTCTAAATAATCCCAGATTAATTAAAACTGCGAGTCATACGTCATCGGTGAATCTTCGGGAAGCGACCCATGAGATCCCCGGATATGTTGGCAGTAAATTCGGTCGTCGGACTATTCGAACACGTAAGTACCTAGTACTACGTTTGTACCGATTTACAAGACAAGGTTGGCTTCTAGCAAAGCGCCATGCCTAACCAATTCTCCAGAAATATCCTTACAAGAATATAATGATCTATATCAGGCGTAGTATACATAGTATTACGTATGTCGATCCAGTATCGGATGATAAAGTGCTAGGCATGGGGCTGGAATTGTGTCTGCCCCGTACGAAGCACATATCAGATGCCTGGTAACTAGTCTCTATAATCGGATAAACATGACCTTGTCATTTTATCCTGATGACTGCAGTACTTAAGAGAACCAGTACTGTATCCTACTTGACCATCATTACACTTCCGTCTTGACATCACACCCAACACACTACGATTCTCGATATACCCAGAAGAGGCGTACACAGAAACCGGTTAAAGCCCTGGACGACCAAAACCAAAGTATATTGATTGTCGCAAGTATTAGCGGTGCAAGTCTCAGGTTCAGACCAAATACACCTACCCTGATTTCGGACTTCCATAGACACACAATCATACTACCAATGGAATTCCGAGGGGGTCTATCCAGAGCGAAGCTGTTTCCCGTACCATCGGTAAAACACAACCTCCTATTACACTTGCATGAGTATCCTATACCCAAATATAAGAGAACTATGCCATTGTGCCCTCACAACGCGCACAAGTGTAATACTAGTCTTTTACGCATTTATCGATGTCCAATCTCGATAATACTTTGACTAGGGATATTTAATGATTTATCCTTCGTGGATTGATATTGTCTCATATCATTCTCAATCCAGGAAAAAATCATTAGGACCTCCTATCATTTATATATCTAGGTGATCTAATCACAAATGATAAGAGTGCAATCTCCTTTGTCACATAGTTAATTTATACAACAACACCATGATCTGTACAAATAGTGACGCTATGGGTCATAAGTGTCCAACAATCTCCCACTTGGCCTATAGCCAGTCACTCGAGTGTCTTACACCCGAATTATGTACGGTTGGCTCAAACTGCTGAGAAAATGCTTTCGTCAGCGGATTTGCATGATTATCATCTGATGCGATTTAGATGATCATCACATCGCCACGATGTATGATCCGAACGAATCAGATGAATATCGAAGTATATATCTGGATCGTTGATGAGACCATTAATTCTTTATCATGCGCTGAAGCCTAGCTCAGCTGCTAATAGAACTATATCTAATCTAATTAGATTTATTATCGACCCAAATGGCTTCTATTGCTGCCTCAGCTGCAGAATATTCCGCATTTGTTGTTTATTCGGTAACAGTATCTTACTTGGAAGATTTCCAGCTCACTGTTCCGTTATTCAAACTTTATAGTACCGTTTACGACTTATAGTCGTTTTTATCGGTTAGGAAACTTGCAGTAGTGATCCCAGTCACTTCAAGTTCTCATTCTCCATAGATTAAGACAACATCCTTAGTTCTCTAAGATACTAAGTATGTTATTAACATCAATCTAGTGACTATCACTGGGTTGGCCTAATTGTGACTCCATATGCTCAAAGCGTATGAGACACCCGGTCGCGTACATTTTTCAATGTACGAGTTCTCGGAGAGTTTCAACAACTTTTTGATCTATCCCAGTAGATCTTTATTCCTAGAATAAAAGTTGTTTCTCACAAGAATTCTATAGAGAATTTTCTCGAAAGCCAAGCTTTCACCGATAGTTTTATGGGAATATCATTTCCAAGAAATGACACATTATCATTATTTTATAGGACAACCACTGTCAGTGCGCTCCCACTAACTCTCTTATATACACAAGAACCATTTTTCATTTTGAATTAAATCATAAACTATTATGATTACATCAAAACGATAATTCTAAGAACCCATGCTTGCTTCAATCCAAACATGGATCGAATAACCGGCAAACCTTGTTTGCTTGTTATGGTACGACAAAACCGACAGGATATTGTAAACATCCTCCAAAAGGTTTCCTTTTCAAGAAAGCCATTTTCCCGTAAAGCTGTCATATTTCATCAATGAAACACGCAGCTTAAGCAAGCACTGTTTATGCTTATCCGTTGAAGGAAATGGTAGCTCAGAGTGACTCATGATTAACTTTATCATGTCCAACAAAATTCGGTTACTCTGTTCGGACACACCATCAAATTGACGTGTTCCGGGTGGAGTCCTCTTTGAAAGAATACTATACTCTTTCAAGTATATTAGAAACTTATTGCTTAAGTATTTTCATCATGGTCTAACCGAGACGGTATAATACTTTAGTCGATCTGTTTGTCTATTTCGTGTCGAAACTTAAAAGTTTATGATTTGTGTTTCAAAAGAAACACATAACCATAACGTGATGCCACATCTGTAAAGGTCACGGAATATTCATATCCACCTCTAGCCCAGCTAGATATGGGCCCACTTGCTTCATTATGAACTAGGGCTAACAGATCGATGGCACTTACCATTTTACCAAGTAAATAGTGTTTTAGGCATTTTGCCCAATAAACTAGATTCGTAGACTTTATTTGATTAGAATCAAATCAGTCCTAGTACCCACTCTTTGAAAGTGTGGATATACGAGTCTTGTTTAATTGTGTCCCAGACAACAATGCCACAATTAAGTTTCTTCTGATCAAATCAGTTTAAGCTATTTGTTTGCCATGTTATATATCTGAGATTTATTTATATTCAAAATATAAATGCTGTTATTCACATCTAATGTGTTTATCTCAATATCATCTTTATATAATAAATCGAATATATTAATTTATCGATTAATTCCAAATTAATCGTTATCTCTCTTTAATTGATATTTTATCCCAGATAAAATATCTCCGTAATTAATCCCAGATTAATTTTCTCTCTATTCTAATTAATCCCAGATTAATTAAAACTGCGAGTCATACGTCATTGGTGAATCTTCGGGAAGCGACCCATGAGATCCACGGATATGTTGGCAGTAAATTCGGTCGTCGGACTATCCGAACACGTAAGTACTTAGTACTACATTTGTACTGATTTACAAGACAAGGTTGGCTTCTAGCAAAGCGCCATGCCTACCCAATTCTCCAGAAATATCCTTACAGGAATATAAGGATCTATATCAGGCGTAGTATACGTAGTATTGCGTATGTCAATCCAGTATCGGATGATCACGTGCTAGGCTTGGGGCTGGAATTGTGTCTGCCCCGTACAAAGCACATATCGAATGTCTGGTAACTAGTCTCTATAATCGGATAAACATGACCTTGTCATTTTATCCCGATGACTGCAATACTTAAGAGAACTAGTACCATATCCTACGTGACCATCATCTCAATATGACTGGAGTGACACTTCCGTCTTGACATCACACCCAACATACTACGATTCTCGATATACCCAGAAGCGGCATACACAGAAACCGGTTAAAGCCCTGGACGACCAAAACCAAAGTATATTGATTGTCGCAAGTATTAGCGGTGCAAGTCTCAAGTTAAGACCAAATACACCTACCCTGATTTCAGACTTCCATAGACACATAGTCATACTACCAATGGAATTCCGAGGGGGTCTATCCAGAGCGAAGCTGTTTCCCGTACCATCGGTAAAACACAACCTCCTATTACACTTGCATGAGTATCCTATACCCAAATATATGAGAACTATACCATTGTGCCCTCACAACGCGCACAAGTGTAATACTAGTCTTTTACACATTTATCGATGTCCAATCTTGATAATACTCTGACTAAGGATATTTAATGATTTATCCTTCGTGGACTGATACTGTCTCATATCATTCTCAATCCAGGAACAAATCATTAGGACCTCCTATCATTTATATATCTTGGTGATCTAATCACAAATGATAAGAGTGCAATCTCTTTTGTCGCATAGTTAATTTGTACAACAACACCATGATCTGTACAAATAGTGACGCTATGGGTTATAATTGTCCAACAGAAACATGTTCTCAAGATTAAAGAGATGTAGAATTACCTTAATTCCTTAGTTCTTTAAAGCTTTCATTGATTTATCTTTCATTTTCTTTCTTGTCTCAACAAAACAATTTGGAGTGCCTTTTACTTTGTAGGTTTCGGCCATGTCATCAATGAGAGAGAGAAATGGAATTTTTTTTTATCTAATAAAGAAGCACATGACCGACTTTTTTCAATAGGAAGGGCAATTTTATCCTTTTCCATTTTAATCATATTAAATGCTAATAAACTTTATGTAAACCAATCAAATTGGCACACATAATGTATAATTAAGTTATGCCATATGGTCCAATAATAATTGGATAAATTCCATACCATAGAAACATACTAAGTCATCAAGAAAACAAGAAACATGTTCCCAAGCTTAAAGAGATGTAGAATTACCTTAATTCCTTAGTTCTTTAAAACTTTCATTGATTTATCTTTCCTTTAATTTCTTGTCTCAACAAAACAATTTTGAGAGCCTTTTACTTTGTGGATTTCGGCCATGTCAGAAATGAGAGAGAAATGAAATTTTTTATTATCTAATAAAGAAGCACATGGCCGACTTTTGGCAATAGGAAGGGCAATTTTGTCCTTTTCCATTTTAATCAAATTAAATGCTAATCAACTTTATGTAAACCAATCAAATTGGAACACATAAAGTATAATTAAGTTATGCCATATGGTCTAATAATAATTGGACAAATTTCATAACATTCATGGAAAAAGATTACTAATTAATAATTCAAATATTTAACAATTAAATATCCAAATAATTAATTAATGTAATTATTATTAGATATGTATTTTTATTTACAATAAATAAGAAATACATATATTTATGGCATGTGTCAAAATCACATTTGACAAATAATTAATGTGTATCAAATCGTATTATGTATCAAATACATATATACACAATAATTATTATCGTACAAAATCCCCTAATGCATGCGTTATCGTTTAACCGATTAAACGAGCCGAATTAACTCATTTAATCCGGTGAAGTATTATGAATAATCTGTATTATTCATATCGAGTTGCCCAAGTGCTCAACGAGTACACTTCATATTGTGGGACTCTCTAAGTTTAGTTTTATCTGTCACGAATTCCAATTTCATGTCCATAATCCACCCACCCATGGATTATGACGACCATGGATAATCTCGCTAAACTATGCAAGCCGAGGGCACTGCATACGTATAATTCCTCCGTCACAGGCTATCCGTATTATACATGGGATATAGATAACAACGTCAAATCCATTCGGTATAATACAATCGACTGTCAATTTATGATCTCTAAATAACACTCAGAACTGGTTTCCGACGTTATACCACGGCCATGGATTTAATAGATAGTAAACATGTGAGGATGCCTATGCCATGTACACAGGACTAACGGATCTTGTCTTGATACGCACTGGATATTATGAGCATCAGTCCACACCCAACGAACAGGAAGAGGTCTGATCATGAATAGATCGTTGACGTGACTGCCATCAAAGTGTGGAGGATAACTCATATATCCCACTGTGGTATCTCAAGTCGAAGGACCAGTACGCTCGCTCAACTCGAGAAGGTTCTTATTGACGTTGGTGTACCATCTATTAGGAAACATTTAGTAATTCGTTCAGTGTCTTATCAAATAAACACCTACATATCTATACGAGTCTCCCAAGACTCATGGTTCACTGGGATAAACCAGCGGACCAAGTCACGATATACGACATGTACTGATCTCAACAGATTTTACTAACCGACCTATGTTAGTAAATATTGACCATGTATTTTACTTAAGGATATACATCTTATAGTGCACTTCCCAATGTCAATTACAAACTACGTTGTAACTGCGCACTATATTGTAAATCCTAGGGTCTTTGTCTAATATACACGTATCACTAAACCATATTTAGTTTCGATCTAATCATAATCAAATATCCAATCGTAATTAGATCGAATAAGTGTATAAAAGACAAGGGTGCTACCAATAAATTAGTAATATTATGGAAAATAGAATTGCTCGTATTCATGAATCGAACATAAATATGATCCGAATTGACACTCCGATCACCAACTCTAACAATATTGTCACATTTTGGCTCATCGCTAATCCCTAACATGCGGTCTAGTTTATTATTCCCACTAGAAAATACAGACAACTGTGTTCTTGCATCTTCAAGTTCAGTTTCTAAGGATTGAACTCTATCAACTAGGCCTCTATTCTTTTCCTTAAGGTCATCTATCATTAAAAGGCTCTGCTCAAACTTAGCTTCAGCTTCGTTCTTTTCTAGATCCACTTCTTTTAGCCTCTTATTGACCTCTATGTTCAATCTTCTTAATAGCTAGTCTCTCATTAAACAATTCAGTGTATGTTATCTGAAGATTATCCCCATCTACAAACTCATCGTGAGAGAATTCTGAATCAGCATCACTAACATTATCCTCTCTCTCACCAGACACGCTAGCAACAAATGCCATAAAATTGCTCTTATCTTGAGGAGACTCATCAGAAGTATAGCCACATTCTGAATCACTAAGAGAGGCTGTCATAGCTTTATTACCTTTAGCCTTAAGGTATGTAGGACACTCAGATCTAATGTGCCCATACCCTTCACATTCATAGCAATGGATACCACAATGTTTGCTACCCATATCATCTATAGACTCACTCTCACTATGCCTACTCTAATTAGGCTTATCCTCCATATCCCTATCATGACCACTCTTGTTCAGCTTAAGGTAATCTTAAATTTCGTTGCAAACATAGCCAAGTTGTAACATCCCTCAGTCTGAAGATGCTATCGGCATGGAATAGGTTATTCTATCCCCTTGAGCCTCTAACTCACTGACTGTATACAATGCTAATAACTCATCTCAAATATAACTTAAGTAAGAGACCATTGCCCAAACTCAACTTAACATACATGCATTATTTACTCATGCCATATTCTCAACGGTTCTCTACAATACAACTCTAAAAATGAATACTTAAGCATATTAAATAATACAATCTTTACTATCCAACGTGCATGATGCAATACTTTACATGACTCTGACTGAACTATAACTTAATTTGGTGGACTCAGACCCTCTTATGACTACCAACAGTACCCATCCTCATGAGTTCATCCTTTGAGTACACCTATAAAACAAAAAACTAGGAGGGGTCAGACCTTTTGAATGATCTAAGTGAGTGGACGATTTAAAACGAAAACTGAAATACTATTATGAAAATGCTTGGTTCTAAAACCAAAGACCTCCCAGGAAATAACCTTATATGAAATCTCTTTTCTTGTCTGAAAACTCTGAATTATTTTTCGAAAATGCTTGGTTCTAAGTACAAATCCATGACATTAAGGCGTTATGTATCACCTTCCCCCAAAGAATGCCACTACATATCCCTGAAACTAGTGGTCTTAGGGCGTTATGTATCACCGTCCCCCAAGCCACTGAATTAGAAATGGGGGTCCGGATATATGCTACACTCTAAGCTCTGAATCTAGGATCTAGGGGCATCTGTCATCCGTAATCCTGAATTAAGATATGGGGGCATTATGTATCGTCGTCCTTTCAGTCCTCTATAAGTGCACATTTCCTATCCGTCAATTCCATATCTGTGACTAGTTATATACTTAGGTGGATTTTCCCCCTGTCTCGAAAACCATAAATCTCAAGCTTTTAAAATACTTTTTCTAAAATATTTCTTAAAAACATACTCTTTCATGAAATAACTGTAATAAAACCAGCTAACGCCCTAAGTGCGTAAAAATAAGCCTGATATGAAAAATAACATAGTGAAAAACAACTTAAAAGGATAATGTCCACTCACTGGTTTGAAATTTGGCTAGTGCTATGACACTCGTCGAAGGGAATTGCAGTTCCTGTGATGATCTATAATTAAGAAACTCAATTAGAATATTAGTCGGGGAATATGCTTCGGAACTAGGTTAAATGTATCTATTTGAACACTTATTATCACTTCAAGGCGTATGATACTTATATTATGATGTAATCTATGTATGCAAGCTGATACGAGACCCTTAGGGTGGGCTCTAATATGCTAGGGTGAAAATGGGAAGAACTAAAACTGATTGGGGAAATTTTCTGTTCACGCGTCGCGACACAGCGCTTTGGGCGTCGTAACACGAACACACGTTAATGAATCCAATTAGCAACTCTACATTCTCATCGCGATGCATAGCCTTGCACGTCGCGATGCACATAATTTTTTCATATCTGAGAAAGTCCCAATACGCACAGCGACACAGAGCTTTCTGTGTCGCAACCTAAGGCCAAAATCAGGTCTTAAATTCAACCTTATATTCCTAGTTTACTGCACATTTTTCCCATACTTCCATAATATAATTTCTACTCATCAATTCTATAATCTTCAATGTAAATACATCCTAAACCAACACTCCTCAATCTAACTCAACTCTTTAATCTCATAGTCTCAATAGCTGAATACCTAAGGTTTCCAAATACTTGGTCCTTACTTAATTCAATCCATTATAATGCCTAATGTGCTTATAACATAAATATAACATCTCATCAACCAAAACTTTTCAATCGAAGATTTGGGTCAAGATTGTTTACCTTTTTTCTCTTGATTTCCTTCACTTCCCAAGCTCTCAATGATTGTCAAGCCTTTTCTTTGTTTCTTATTCTCTCTTCTTTCTTTCTTCTTTTCCTTCTCTTCTTATGATTCTTCTTATTATTCTTCTTCTCATCCTTATGTCCCTCTCTATTTCTTTACAAAATTCTATTTGGGGATGTAGGAATAGTATCCCCTTTTATACTAGGGCCATTTGAAATTTTTACTTTTGAAGAATTGTGTAGAATCTTGGAGAAACTTAGAGATTTCTCTAGATAGGTCCGAATACTATTCATCCAAAATTTTGATCTGTATTTCAACCTATTTCTATTTTGATTTTGGAAAAATATACAACGTGGAAGTTGTAGGTCTCGATATTAGCTTTCCGGCGATATAAAATTCATAAACATCGAAGTTCATATGAGAAAGTTACGGCCCAAATACTATGGGCTGTTCGGAGTAGAATATTATACAGTTTTGTATCAGAATTTAGAGGAATTTATCGATTGTCCCCAAGGTCACTTCATGAGTGTATATGGGTCCATTCATAATTTATGTTATATAACACTCGTCTCGTAACGTAACAGTAGTCGAAATTACCGGTAGTTATAAATTCTTCCCCCCTTAAATAGGATTCGTCCTCATTTCTGGGGTCTAACTCGTAGATTCATCTCGGTTGGAGGATATCTATGTATTTTTTTCTTCTTATCTTCCCTAATTTCCTTTCTATTCTTCTATTTGAGATCATAATATTAAAACCTCTGGAAATATCTTGTTATGTTTGGACATACCACTCCAAAGTTTGTAGGCCTTAGCGAATAATTCCTTGAATTTTTGATTGAAAGGTAATTCCTTAATCTCATTTTATGAACTTATGCTCAGTACTCTACATATACCGTCATACTACCACTATCTCTAAGCATCACAGAAACCTATTTTCTAAACCTCCAACTATATTCAACCTCATTTATTTCAACTATTCACATGAGTTATCAGTTTTAAAATTGTACTATATTCGTGGTTTGTCGTCTCACTTATCTTAGTTCCATTCTGATTTGAAACTCCTAATATATTTTTCCATGACAAAAATAATCTCTAGTTATCTTTAGGCACTTTTGTTATTCTTCCTATTGACGGGCGTAATCACATGCGTATAACGCAAGCGCACGTATCGTTCAAGTAGTATAAAAAGTATCGATCCCACGAGGACTTAAAACCTTTTGTTATTAATTTATGAAGCTAAATATTTACAAGTATCTAATGGATTGGTTATTTGATTTGAAAGTGATTTTAAACTTAAAACAAGTAAATAAAATTGCTTAAAAATAGATTGAAGAAAATTCAAATTTATAAAACTATCCAGGGTTGTGAATCTTTCCAATATCATTTAAAAGATGAAGTTGTTATTTTACGTTTGTGTAATATATTGGTTTACTAACCTGGAACACGGAATTATGTAAAAGCCTCTTCCGATGGTCAAATACAAATACCCAGTTAACTCAATTAATCATATTCCTATGTTAACCAAGTTATCTGAATTCATTAAGATTAAGTTCTAATTATGGCTACCCCCGCCTGACAGGTATATTCATATCCTATAAGGAAATCTATTAAAGGGTTATTTATCCTCAAGGAAGATCATGGGCTATTGAGTCTAGGGTTTAAACCTAAAATCCCTTTCCAAGTTCAATTCAAGTTTACCAAATCAATCTTATTAATGGCCAGTTAACAAGAAGCATTAAGACTAAGGCTCAATAAATAAACCTTTATATTACCCAAACCATAAAATAACCCCTTATTAACCGGTGATATTGGAATTCATCACAACCCTAGAGAACTGACTTAGTTACGACACATATTTACGGGTAGTAAAAACTTGAATAAAAAAAAAGACATAAAGTAAATGCTAGAAATTAAATTACTGGAAAGTAAATGATGGAAATTAAATTACTAAAAATTAAATGCTGAAAACTAAATGCTCAAAGTAAATTACTGAAAAGTAAATGCTGAAAGTAAATTGCTGAAAAGTAAATAAAGTAAAAGTACAATAAAAGAAAATACTGAGGTAAAATGATCCACTTTTATTACTTCTATTTTAGATATCTCCCTTAATATAATATATTAACTTTGCATGATAATTACCAACCAGCCATATAGGCGATATCCAGATTAATTCAAATTAATAATTAATTACCAACCGACCAATCAGGCGGTATCTAGTTTAGTCAGGTTAAAACCAATTTCAATATTTATCAACCGACCATAAGTCGATATCTTTATTAAGTCACTTTTTAACTAGTTTATATATTATATTTAAGAGGGATTAATCTAAATATTAGTAATAAAAGTTTTACCTTTTACCCTGCAAGGGGGAGTTACCTCCTCATTACTGAAAAGTAAATTGCTGAAAAGTAAAGAAAGGAAAGTACTGTGCGTAAAAGTAAATTGCAGAAAGTAAAGACTGAAAAGTAAAGAAAAGAAAGTGCGAAAGCTGAAATTAAATACTGAAAGCTGTAAATAAACAAGTAAGATACAATCTTCTTAGTATTCTTAAGGATTTACATAGAAGAAGGTATGAATTTACAAATCAAATGGCTTGGTATTTATAGGCAAAATTTTACCTCCATCAAATCATCCACTAAATCCATTATTAATTGCTCCACCAAATCCATTATTAATTGCTCCACCAAATCCATTAATAATTGCTATCATGTTTGGTGGGAGTTTGACTATTTTTATTTTTTATTTATTTATTTATTTATTTTGCTTTGAAAATGACTTTCATAATTACGCATAACACACTTCTGGATTTTTCATCAATTTCGGTCATGATATCTTCCGAATTTGAAATTATTTGGTTCTTCAAAGTTTTATATCTCTGAGTCTTCGTTAATCTGGAACTTGAATTAGCTCAATCTGATATCGGAATAAAAAGTTTTGTCTAAAATACCACAGTTGCGTAAAAATGGAATTTCTGAAACTGCACTTCGTTAGAACGCCCTTTCAAGTTTCCAATCTCTAAAATTAATATGTCAAGTCCAATTTTTGCCCTTATTTGACCCCCATTTCACCCTAAATGATTTCATTGAGTCCCAATATTATTTTATCCGCAAAATAAACTAATACACATCAAAACGTTCATCAAACCCGTGAAACTAAACAAAATATTAAGTAAAAGGGGCGGTAAATTTTGATATATTTTCCGCTCATCATACCACCAAACCTAACATTTTGCTAGTCCTCGAGCAAAAAAATAATATAAAATACAAGAAACAATTAAAATTAAACTAAGCCACTTTCGTAGGGATCACGGATGCATTTAGCATATGCAACAAGCCTTTAAACCCCTAGGTGTCTCTAGTGGACAAGTTGTAGTCTCGTGAGGGCTTACATTAACGATACCCACAAAATTTTGATAAAAGTAAGAAGATAGTAAAACTAATGCACACAAAAGCAAAAAGATAAGAGAAAAGAGAATAAAGAAGTTAGTGACTAAACAAGTGAAACTTCTTATGTAAGTTAATGATTGTTTTCTTTCTTTCTAGATTACTGAATAAGTGAATTCTCCGATTATTTTTTTACCATTCTTCATATACACAGCCAACAAAATATTAATCAACTCATTTTTCCCACAATAGTCACAAGTGCAGTTGAGAAGAGAGTAATATTTTTGTCCTAAGGTTATATCAGAATTCACACATTTTTTAAAGCAATGGAATATTTTTCTGATTTTTTTTTTTATTTTTGATTTTTTTTATATACAATATCTTCCATCTATGTAACGAGCTTTGGGCCGGTGGCTCCCAAACTAGTTGGCTTTAGGGCACCAGGTGTAAAGACACCCCTACGTACTTAATTACTCAGACTTCAGATATATATATTTTTTGGCAACATCTTCGATCCATGTAACTAGCTTTGGGCCAGTGACTCCCAAACCAGTTGGTTTTAGGGCACTAGGTGTTAAAACACCCTTATAGACTTAATAACTCGGATCTCAGATGTTTTTTTTTTGTTTTTTTTACTACATCGCTTTTTATAGATGCTTCCTCCAATTAAACTAGAGCACTGATTATTAAAAACTTTTCAATTACAGCTCATGTCTTTATGTTACCATGTATGCTAATAATACCTGTCAACTGAGCATATGAAGATTCATTTTAGTCAGTATTATGGAGAATTCACAAATTAAATAATTCAAAAGGAAATAAACAAAAATTAACTTGTTCCGAAATAAGTTGAGATACGTCTCAGGAATGGAAATTCCTTACACAGCTATCTCACACCAATTTCACCTGATTAATCAAATAAAAACAAAAATATACAAAATATTTTTTTGGTTTTTGTAAAATTTTGACTAAAAATAAAACAATAAAAACAAGATACAATTTAATTATTCTCCTCCCCCAAACCTAAATGAGACATTGTCCCCAATGTCTTAAACAGTAGAAGAAGAGTTTAGAAAACCGTACCTGGTTAGCTGAAATTCTACATCTAAATGAAAAGTTAAAGGTTAAGATCCAGATTTATCCGACGCCTCTTACCATGATCATTATCAGACCGGTTTATCTTGAAAAGAATGAGGTCAATTTGAGGTGCAAAGGCTAAGATTTGGTCAATTAAATCTGGGGCAGTTTTGGCAATAAAGAGGAGTTCTTTTACAGGCTTTGAAATGAACCCATTTCTCCGGGCATCATCAAGAAACACACAAAGAAAATAATAAAATCCATCAACATTGTACAGTCCAAGCGGTTTCTGGTGTATGTTCAAGTTTGCCCAAGATAGTACTGTAAAAATTTTCTCCATCGTGCCCAAGCCTCATGGCAAAGCAATAAAATCATTAGCACGGTAAATCATCTCTGCCAGTCATTCAGACATACCTGGCACGATTAGTTCCTCACCATTTGATGATCCAATAATCCGCCAAGGGTTTTGGGATGATTCCAAAGACTTGACCGCCTCCATCCTGTACAACCTTTGAAACTATCCCCATTAGTCCAAAATTGCCTCCTCCATATATTAGGTGCATATTCCTTTCAGCTAAGACTCGACCCAATTCCTGTGCTGCTACTATGTACTCTGGTTTCACACCAACACTAGTACCACAAAACACACAAATGTTTACAACTCGTCTTCTTGAAGTGGCTTCCATATTTTATGTGTTTCTTTTTCAGCTCTGGATGCCTTTAATAGTGCAATGATGTGTTGAATTTATAGAACCTGAAAATGGTGAGTAATAATAGCACAAGTATCTTCCAAAGGACGATTAGTAGCAAAATAGTAAATCGGGAAAGGTAAAAAAGTAGCCTGGATCCTGTCGGAGAAAATAACAAAACAAATCACAATTATTAGGAAAAAACAAAGAGATATAATATTTACAATAATGTAACGGCTTGAATGACGTCTATGCGTCAGGGACAAGATTCCCATCCAATTTTCTTATAAATTGACAAACATGGTCTTTTTAAGTCAGATTCCCGAGACTTAACTGTTGTCTCCCTTTACAGAATTGTGCATATAACATGCGAATTTCGTGATACACATATCCACTGGGACCCGTCTCAAGAGTTTTAGATATGTCATCCAAAGACTCTTTACTCAAGCCATCCTAATGAAATTAATCTTTCTTCACGGTTATCAGACACCATTCCTAAAGAAAGACAACGAGTATCACAAACATACGAGCACATTTATAACAAAACACCCATTCTTTTAGCTCTTCTCTTTTTAGCATACGTGCTTCTTCCTAAACCAGGCAGATGTGAAATAAAAGAGTCAGAAGACTCACCTGCCAATCGGACACATGCTTCAATAATCCGACGAATATCAGTAGGAATACCTTTGATCATCAATAGTCTCATCCGTTCCAAGCGAGCTTTGTAAACTTTCATAAGAGATTTTTGATTGAGAGAAGGAAATTGCTTGTGAAGATTTGCGAGAACTTCCTCCATTCTGAAATGAATTAACTTGCAAAAACTAAACACAAAATTAAATCACACCAAATCACAATATATACACAAATTGCATGGGTTGCCTCCCAGCTAGCGCTAAGTTTAACGTCGTCAGCAAGATATGACTATCCGAATGTTAGACTGGATCTGAAAGTGTGACACTTTCTTTTTGTCACTCAAATGATTCTCCCAAGTAGTGCTTGACACGCTTGTTTTTAACCTTTAATGTTTTGTTGGAGTTGGGATCATGTAACTCAATGGCTCTATCTAGTAAAACCTTGGTGATTAGGAATGGACTTGACCACCGAGATTTTGGCTTCCATGGAAAAATTTCACCCTTGATTTGTTTAACAGTATCTTTTTCTTTATACAATTTGGCATTCTCAAAAGGCTGTTAGACAGTTATGACCCATAGCGTCACTATTTTGTAAATGATATTGTATTATTGTACAAAATTAACTATGTAGTAATGAAATTGCCTTTTACCGTTTTGTAATTTATTTACTTTGATATAAATGGTAAAAGTCCCTATGATTAGTTCCGGATTGTGATGATATGAGACGGTATCAATCCATAAAGGTTTAATCATTAAATATCCCTAGTCGTAGTATTATCGAGATTGGACATCGATAATGCGGAATAGACTAGTACTGCACTTGTGCATGTTGTGAGGGCACAACGGCATAGTTCTCATATATTTAAGTATAGGATACTTATGCAAGTGCGGTAGGAGGTTGTGTTTTACCGATGGTACGGAAAACAGCTTCGCTCTGGATAGACCCCGCGGAATCCCATTGGTAGTATGTCTGCGTGTCTATGGGAGTCCGCTTCAGGGTAGGTGCATATGATCTTAACCTGAGACTTGCATCGCTAGTACTTACGACAATCGGTAAACTTTAGTTTTGGTGGTCCAGGGCTTTAACGGGTTCTGTGTACACCTCTTCTGGATTTATCGAGAATCGTAGTGTATTGGGTGTGATGTCAAGATGGAAGTATCACTTCAGACATATGGAGATGATGATCGCGAGGGATACAGAACTAGTACTCTATAATGGTTGCAACCATCGGGATAATATGACTAGGTCAGGATTATCCGATTCAAAGAGACTGGTTGCTTGATGTCCGATATGTGTATCGTACGGGGCAGACACATCTCCAGCCCCAGGCCTTACATGTGATCATCCGATACTGGTTCGATATACACTATACTACGGTATACTACGCCTGTTATAGATCTTATATTCCAATAAGAATATTTCTGGAGAATTGGGTAGGCATGGCGTTTTGCTAGAGGCTAACCTTGTCTTGTAAATCGGTAAAAACTGTAGTACTTGGTACGTACGTATTCAGATAATCTGACGGCCGTATTTACTGCCAACATATCCAGAGATCTCTTGGGTCGCTTCCCGAAGATTCACCAATGACGTATGATTCAAACTCGATTAATCTTGGATTAATTACGGAGAGACTTTATCTTGGATAAAGTACTATACAAAGAGAGAGAACGATTAATTTGGAATTAATCGTAAAATTATTATATTCGATATAATAATCGAAATTCGATTTCGACGCTAAATTAAAATTAGATTTTAATTCGGGCAAACGAGTTAATTTAGAATTAATTCGTTAGCGACGTAAATAATAATTTCGCTAGGCGCAATTATTTATTTAAATTCGATTTAATTAAGGTCGCGACGAAACGCGTGAGTGCGCGTGGGCCCACTTTCATTTGGGTTGTGTGGGGCCCACATGACACATGTCATTTTATGCATTATTTAATTGTTAATACATTGCATGGTGATAGTGTACAATACACTCAATGGTTTTGCATGGAAATTGAGTGTTTGACACTCTAAGCCATTGCATGATTTGTGTCATAAATTTATTATTAATTTAATAAATATTATGGCATAAATATAAATTGATTTTTTGTAACAAAAATCATTCAACTCTCCTCTCTCTCACATTGCCGAAACTACATGCAGTTTTGGGCTCTCCATTTCTTCAATTTTTGTGGCAAGATTTGAAGAAGTTGTGCATTCAAAATCACAACAAAGGCTAGCACCTTCAAGGGATCATACATAGGTGATATGGGAAACTAATCCTTGAGCTTGGAAGGATCAAACTCGACTTGGAGTCCCTCTTTTCTTCTTGGCCGAGAGCTTCACTGCACAAGGGAGGAATTTCGCATCATCTTAGCATCCATTTTCAAGTATTGTGAGTATGATTCCGCCATACTTCAATTATTTATTCATGTATTTATATATTTTGCTTGTTCTTGTTGATCTTGGGGCTTGGTTATTTTTTCCAACAATGGTATCATTGAGCTTAAAGAGCATGCAAATATATTAGGATGTTATTTGGGGAAAATTGTATGAAGCATGATTTGATGAGTTTGCTTGATTAAATATGCTTAGATGTATGTTATTTAGATTATACATCATCAATTTCATGGAAAATAAATTGGATTAATTTTTCCAACCCAAATGAGGCTTGGCCGAATACATGCAAGCATATGGACTAGATGATTTTTTAATTTTAAGACATTAGATGACTTGAAACAATATGGAATGATGATTTGTAACTCGATTGGATTGAAAACGAAATCGGAACCATTTTAATCACCTTGGCCGAATGCTTGATGGAGGATTAGGGACTTGATTTTTTGATTAAATAATGTTGGACATATATTTAAGATAAAAATATGATTAATGGATTAATTTGATATTTTGGGAATATTGATTTAAAGGATTAATCATGATAATACACTTTAATTAATTAAGTTATAAAATTTGGAATTTTAAAATTTGGTTAGTTGGGCTTAATTTTGAATTGGGCCTAAAACTATATATATTTGGACATAATGGGCTTGGTTGGGCCAAGTAGATTTGGACCATTTGGATAGGATCCAAAATGGGCCTAAATCACACCATTTAAGCCCAAATGTAATAAATGGGCTTTTATGTTTAATTGGGCCTTATGGGCTTGATATTGATTTTATGGCATATGAGGGTGATTCCTTATTGGGCTTGGTAATTGGGTTTGACCCATACATTGACCAAAACCCAAGCCTAAAGAAATCAATTGAAAGCCCATCGGACTTTAATTAAACGGACATTAGATGTTAGTTGGGCTTTGAGACCCGATTGTATTAGATTTGGAATCTAAGTTATAAAAGCACAATAAAAGTGTAAATATTTAATTTAGAATTAAATAATAGGATTAGTATTGAATACGACTTAAATTGGATTTAACGAGTAGTTCGATATAATTCGTGAATTCATACTATAAGTATTTATTCTCAAATTGAGTTGGACTCGCGCAAATGCAAACAATTGTTTGAACATTGTATTGTCACCTAATTAAAGACTAATTAATTGGATTTGATTGGTTGTATAACATGCCTTGAATGAATGAATGTGGATGTGATGTATGAATAGTGTATATCGGATGGATATTAGAAGGGAAGGGTAATTTTAGAAATTATTGTAAATTTAGAATTTATAAATTGGACCTGCGTGTCCAGCCTTTCTCTTATTGTCTCTTTGTATTCTCTTCTCACCTAATTCCCCTCAATGTAAATGAGGTTTCTCTTATTGTATTATGTAATTGGGTAAGAGTAGAATAGTGCTAGCGGGGAGAGGAAATGGAGTGATTTGTTCTAGGAACAAGTTGTTGTTCATATCCATCCGTATATCGCTATTACTTTACTTTACGCGCTTTATGATGTTTTAGAAGCATGCTTAAGGGTGTATGATGATGAGACCTAACAAAGATAAATTAATTGGTTGCCAATTACGCGAAAAATCCCTCAAACAATATTAAGCGATTTTCCTTCCTTGTTGAATGATTCTTTCTCAAGATCCGAAATTGGCATTGGTTTGTTGGCCAAAGTCAAGACCTTTGTCAATTGAGGATGTGTTTGAATCATGAGAGTTTTGTTCCACATCGGTGTCCTGTCCAAGTTGTGATTTGTTGGCCAAAGTCAAGATCACTTCTTGTCCATCGACATTGATTACGAAACTTTCCTCGTCAATGGGTCCCGCTTAACTGGAATCATTAGGTTTGTTGTGCCAAAGCCAAGGCTTAGTTGATTCAGAGGAAATGGTTAGGAAAATGTATTGGATGCATTGACATATGTATATGTTTCGGACTTAGATGTCCACCTACCGGATCTAGGAATTGGATGGGATCCAATTGATCTTCGAGATCTACCTAGTTAAATATCATACAATTTGTTGGCCAAAGTCAAGGTTGTGTGTTATTTAACGGGATCCTAGCCCACTAGGAAATTGGATTTCCCGAGTACTCAACAGAGGGTTAGAGACTTGCAGAAAATAGTGGGAGGCTAGTATTGAATTTGCAATTATCGTTCAGATACTTAGCTTTACGCGCTTACACAACTTATTTCGTCAATATTTACACATTAGTTGGACTAATACAATGTTATTTTTTTTATGTAACAGTTTGACTGTACCCACATATCGTTAACTAGATAATTAGATTATCGTAGTTAAGATGGCAAACAAAGGAAATGTCCGTGACATAATCATGGGTGATAATGTGTTCAAGGGCACCAACTTCGCCGACTGGGAAATGAACCTAAGGATAGTCCTTGGGGCGGAGAGGATACTGTATACGATACAAAAACCTCTCGGGCCTAAGCCCACTGAGCCACTTGAGCTGGAGTTATGGAAAACTCACAGTGATGATTGTGACACGGCTCAGTCGATCATGCTTGCTTCAATGACTCAACACTTTCGCCGCCAGAATAGGGACTTGGATCCTTATATATGATGGCAAGATTGCAAGATCTTCACCGCACTAATAAGCGGATGGCGAGGTACGAGTTAGTGAAGAAAATCTTTCGCTCCCGTATGACTGATGGTAGTTCTGTTGAGGTCCATGGGACTCAAATGATAGCCGATATTGATGAATTGGCTAATATGGGTATAGTCTTGGAGGCTGAGCTGTCTATAGATGTACTTCTACAGTCACTACCCGATACTTGGAAACAGATTGTCATCAACTACAAATTGATGAATTCGGATGATACTCTTGGAGAGTTATTATCGATTCTCAAGGAGTCAGAGAAAGAGCTTCTGAAAGGCAACAAGCGCGAGGCGCACTTTGCATCAACATCTCAAACGCCGAAAGCTGGGCTCAAGGCAACTGGGGGTGTTAAGAAGAAAAAGCATAGAAACAAAGGCAAGGCCAAGTCAACAAAGGCTTCTGGGAAGCCAAGGGACAAGTCTCAAGATGTTTGCCTGAAATGCGGCAAGAAAGGTCACTGGAAGCGTGACTGCCGCATGAACAAGGGACACAAGGAGGACATACAGGCGGGCAAGGCACCGGCCTCAGGTATGTTTGTTATTGAGATAAATATGACTACTTCTAGTCTTAATAAAAATTGGATTTTTGATTCTGGCTGTGGTTCTCATATTTGTACTGATGTGCAGGATCTGCATGATAGCAGGAGACTGGCTTCGGGGGAGGTAGATCTACGAGTTGGAAATGGAACTTCTGTTGCTGTTTTGGCCGTAGGCACTTTTGTTTTGGAACTGCCCTCGGGGCATGTACTTAAACTAAATGACTGTTATTTTGTTCCTAGTTTAACTAGGAATATTATTTCTGTATCTTTGTTAACCCAGTATGGGTACACTTTTGTATTTAAAAACACCAGGTGTTATTTATATAAAGATGATGCAGAAATTTGCACTGCCGATGCAAATAATGGTCTTTATATTTTGAATATAAATAATCTCTCCAAAACGTAAAATAACAAACAAAAGGCTCAAAATGAGTAATCCAAAGGAAGAAACTTATTTGTGGCATTGTCGTCTGGGACACATCAACAAGACTCGCATATCCACACTTTCGAAGAGTGGGTACTTGGACGGATTTGATCCAAATTCATATGACGTCTGCGAATCTTGTTTATTAGGCAAAATGCCTAAATCACCTTTTAGTGGTAAAGGTGAACGCGCCACTGAACTGTTAGCCCTCGTTCATAGTGACGTTTGTGGGCCCATGTCTAGCCAGGCTAGAGGTGGATATCGATACTTCGTAACCTTTACGGATGATGCATCGCGTTATGGTTATGTGTATCTAATGATGCACAAGTCGGAAACTTTTGAGAAATTCAAAGAGTTTCGACACGAAGTTGAAAAACAAACAGGCAAGAGTATTAAGACATTACGGTCGGACCGTGGTGGCGAATACTTAAGTAATGAGTTTCAAGATTACTTGAAAGAATATGGTATTCTTTCACAATGGACTCCTCCTGGAACACCACAATTAAATGGTGTGTCTGAACGGAGAAACCGTACCTTGCTTGACATGGTAAGGTCGATGATGAGTCGCACTGAGCTACCTATATCCTTCTGGGGACATGCATTAGAAAGTGCAATTCTTATTTTGAATAGGGTTCCGTCAAAGTCTGTTGAACAGACTCCGTATGAGATATGGACAGGAAAGAAACCAGGTTTCTCATTCCTGAAGATTTGGGGTTGCTGGGCATACGTCAAACGTTTGGAAGGTACCAAACTTGAACCCAAATCAGATAAATGCCTATTTGTTGGATATCCTAGGGAAACCAAAGGATATTACTTCTATTACCCACAAGAGAACAAAGTATTTGTTGCTCTACATGCGGTTTTCCTTGAGAAGGAATTCCTAAATGCAGTGTTTAGTGGGAGGAAAGTAGAACTCGATGAAAGTCGTAGTGATACTGTTCCTGGCAATGAATCGAGAACGGAACATGAACAGTCCATCCAGGATGAGACTGAACCACAATCTTCAATTACACAAGGACTACGTAGGTCGGAGAGAGTCAGGGTAATACCTGAGAGGTATGGATTCCTGATCTCACCTCATGTAGATATTAATCTTATTGAGGATACTGAACCGGCTACGTATGAGGAAGCGATACAAGGTATCGAATCCACTTTATGGCAAGAGGCCATGAAGGACCGACATGGATGGCAACGTACAACGTACAAGCTAGGCTCGTAAGCGAAAAAGGGGTATATACGTCAACTAACTTGGAGTTGATTATGACGAAACTTTCTCACACCGTTGCCATGATTAAATCCATTCGGATAATGCTTGCGATAGCTGCATATTACGATTACGAAATATGGCAGATGGACGTTAAAACCGCTTTCCTTAACGGAAACCTGTTGGAGGATGTTTATATGCAACAACCTGACGGTTTTATCGCACCAAGACTTGCAAACAAGGTTTGTAAGTTAAATCGGTCCATTTATGGACTGAAGCAAGCATCGAGGTCATGGAACCAACGTTTTGATGAGGTCATAAAAGAATATGATTTCATTCAAAACGTAGATGATCCTTGTGTATATAAGAAGGTTAGTGGGAGTGCACTGACTTTTATTGTCCTTTATGTCGACGATGTATTGCTTATAGGCAATGACATTCCCATGTTAACGTCGGTGAAAGCTTGGCTTTCATTGAAATTCTCCATGAAAGATCTGGAGAAGCAGCTTTTATTCTAGGAATAAAGATCTACAGGGATAGATCTAGAAGGCTACTTGGACTCTCCCAGAGTACATATATTGATAAAGTGTTGAAGAGATTCAACATGGATCAGTCCAAGAGGGGACTGTTGCCAACATCACATGGCGTCTATCTATCTAGGGACATGTGTCCTAAAACACAAGATGAGAGAGACAACATGAGTCGGACTCCGTTCGCCTCGGCAGTTGGATCGATCATGTATGCCATGATATGTACACGACCTGATGTGTCCTATGCTTTGAGCATGTGTAGTCGATATCAGGCCGATCCAGGAAAGGATCACTGGATGGCGGTTAAGAGTATCCTTAGGTATCTTAAGAGAACTAAGGATGTTTTCTTAATCTATGGAGATGGAGAACTTGAGGTATCTGGGTATACCGATGCAAGTTTCCAAACCGACAGAGACGACTTCAAGTCGCAAACCGGGTACATATTTTGCTTGAATAACGGAGCAGTGAGCTGGAAATCTTCCAAGCAAGATACTGTTGCCGATTCAACAACTGAAGCGGAGTACATTGCAGCAGCTGAAGCAGCAAAGGAAGCGGTTTGGATCCGAAAATTCCTAGTTGGATTAGGAGTAGTTCCATTAGCAGCTGAGCCCGTTTTATTGTATTGTGACAATAGCGGGGCCATAGCGCAGGCTAAGGAACCAAGGTCTCATCAACGATCCAAACATGTTCTTCGACGATTCCATCTGATTCGAGAGATCATACATCGTGGCGATGTGAAGATCGAAAAGATCGCATCAGAGGACAACATTGCAGATCCGCTGACGAAATAATTCCTCGGGAAAAGTTTGAGCGACACATACATAGTTCAGGTATTAGATGCTTGAGTGACTGGCTATAGGCCAAGTGGGAGATTGTTAGACAGTTATGACCCATAGCGTCACTATTTTGTAAATGATATTGTATTATTGTACAAAATTAACTATGTAGTAATGAAATTGCCTTTTACCGTTTTGTAATTTATTTACTTTGATATAAATGGTAAAAGTCCCTATGATTAGTTCCGGATTGTGATGATATGAGACGGTATCAATCCATAAAGGTTTAATCATTAAATATCCCTAGTCGTAGTATTATCGAGATTGGACATCGATAATGCGGAATAGACTAGTACTGCACTTGTGCATGTTGTGAGGGCACAACGGCATAGTTCTCATATATTTAAGTATAGGATACTTATGCAAGTGCGGTAGGAGGTTGTGTTTTACCGATGGTACGGAAAACAGCTTCGCTCTGGATAGACCCCGCGGAATCCCATTGGTAGTATGTCTGCGTGTCTATGGGAGTCCGCTTCAGGGTAGGTGCATATGATCTTAACCTGAGACTTGCATCGCTAGTACTTACGACAATCGGTAAACTTTAGTTTTGGTGGTCCAGGGCTTTAACGGGTTCTGTGTACACCTCTTCTGGATTTATCGAGAATCGTAGTGTATTGGGTGTGATGTCAAGATGGAAGTATCACTTCAGACATATGGAGATGATGATCGCGAGGGATACAGAACTAGTACTCTATAATGGTTGCAACCATCGGGATAATATGACTAGGTCAGGATTATCCGATTCAAAGAGACTGGTTGCTTGATGTCCGATATGTGTATCGTACGGGGCAGACACATCTCCAGCCCCAGGCCTTACATGTGATCATCCGATACTGGTTCGATATACACTATACTACGGTATACTACGCCTGTTATAGATCTTATATTCCAATAAGAATATTTCTGGAGAATTGGGTAGGCATGGCGTTTTGCTAGAGGCTAACCTTGTCTTGTAAATCGGTAAAAACGTAGTACTTGGTACGTACGTATTCAGATAATCTGACGGCCGTATTTACTGCCAACATATCCAGAGATCTCTTGGGTCGCTTCCCGAAGATTCACCAATGACGTATGATTCAAACTCGATTAATCTTGGATTAATTACGGAGAGACTTTATCTTGGATAAAGTACTATACAAAGAGAGAGAACGATTAATTTGGAATTAATCGTAAAATTATTATATTCGATATAATAATCGAAATTCGATTTCGACGCGAAATTAAAATTAGATTTTAATTCGGGCAAACGAGTTAATTTAGAATTAATTCGTTAGCGACGTAAATAATAATTTCGCTAGGCGCAATTATTATTTAAATTCGATTTAATTAACGTCGCGACGAAAGTTCGGTATTTCGGAAATATCGAACCCGAACGCGTGAGTGCGCGTGGGCCCACTTTCATTTGGGTTGTGTGGGGCCCACATGACACATGTCATTTTATGCATTATTTAATTGTAATACATTGCATGGTGATAGTGTACAATACACTCAATGGTTTTGCATGGAAATTGAGTGTTTGACACTCTAAGCCATTGCATGATTTGTGTCATAAGTTTATTATTAATTTAATAAATATTATGGCATAAATATAAATTGATTTTTTGTAACAAAAATCATTCAACTCTCCTCTCTCTCACATTGCCGAAACTACATGCAGTTTTGGGCTCTCCATTTCTTCAATTTTTGTGGCAAGATTTGAAGAAGTTGTGCATTCAAAATCACAACAAAGGCTAGCACCTTCAAGGGATCATACATAGGTGATATGGGAAACTAATCCTTGAGCTTGGAAGGATCAAACTCGACTTGGAGTCCCTCTTTTCTTCTTGGCCGAGAGCTTCACTGCACAAGGGAGGAATTTCGCATCATCTTAGCATCCATTTTCAAGTATTGTGAGTATGATTCCACCATACTTCAATTTATTCATTCATGTATTTATATATTTTGCTTGTTCTTGTTGATCTTGGGGCTTGGTTATTTTTTCCAACAAAGGCTGTATGTGAAATTCCTCCAATTCGTTGAGTTGGTGGAACTGTTCCTCTTCTGTTGCTTGTAGTGCAAGTTTAGGCTTCTTCAGTGCACAATACGCTTTATCTTCCGGCTCCACGGGCAATTGACATGCTTTAAGTTTTTCAGCAGAACTTTACATTGCATTGGAGGTCTGGATGGTACTATTTATCACATCAAGTCTGAAACATTCCTCCTTCTTGTCGTCATCTGGGAAATTCATGGCTTTGAAAACATTGAATGTTACTTATTGGTCATGTACCCTCATGGTTAGTTCTCTTTTTTGTACATCAATAATGGTTCAACTTGTAGCCAAGAATGGTCTCCCGAGGATGATCGGCACGTCTTCGTCTTCCTCCATATCAAGGATAATAAAATCTACTGGGAAAATGAATTTGTCAACTTTGACCAGCACATCTTCAACTACACCTCTCGAAAATACGAGTGTTCTATCAGCAAGTTGTAGAGAGACTGAGGTGGGCATTGTTTCTCCAATCTTTAATTTCCTGAAAATAGAAAAATGCATCAAATTAACACTCGCACCTAAATCACACAAAGCCTTACCGAAGTCATGTTCTCCTATGGTGCAAGGAATAGTGAAACTACCAAGATCTTTCAACTTTGGGGGAAGCTTCCTCTGAATGATGGCACTGCATTCTTCTGATAATGCTACTGTCTCGTAATCTCCGAATCTTCACTTCCGTGAAAGAATGTCTTTCATGAATTTGACATAGTTGGGCATTTGTTCCAACGCTTCTGCAAATGGAATTTTGATATACAGCTTTTTAAAAATCTCCAGGAATCGAGAAAACTGCTTGTCTAGTTTATTCTTCTGGAGATGCTGTGGAAAAAGTGGAGGTAGAGTGATCCTTTCTTGATCTTTTCCTTTTCTTATTTTTCCTCCATCTGTGGAACTGCTTCGCTGCTTTCTTTTGGAACTTCCTCAGTGGTTGCCTTGATTCCAACATCTTTATTGATTTCAGTGCCACTTTTTAAGGTAATGGCTTGACATTGCTCCTTCCCTCGATTTCTTGGATTTGGTTCTGTGTTGCTAGGAAGGTTACCTGGCGGTCTGTATCTCTGAGCATTGGCCAGTTGTCCAATTTGATTTTCCAGTGCTTTGATGGAAGCAGATTGGCTTTGAAAAAATAGCATCATATGCTGCTTGTTGCTTTTTGAACATCTCTGCAATCCATTCTTTCATTTCTGGTTCTTTTTCAAACTTCTGGCTTTTATTTTGATGTTGAAATCCAGGTGGTGGATTATTCTTTTATCCTGAATTCTTGCTCCATGAAAAATTGGGATGATTCCTCCACCCTAAATTATAGGTGTTGGAATATGGATTGTTCCCATGTCTGTTGAAATTGTTGACATACTTCACCGTTTCTTCATGTTGGTTTGGCTCTGGTGCTCCTCCATATGGTGAACTTGTGGCTCTAGCGATGTTTACAACTTGCGTGCTAAGTGTTTCCAGGCTTTTGCACATTTGCTCCAACTTAGTATTCACTGCTGAGTTAGCTTCAACTTCATAAATTCCTGCAATTCGTTGAATCATGCTTCTTTCTATTAGCCACAATGAATTGTTGTTAGCCATTTCTTCGATTAAGTTCCAGGCTCGATCTTCTCCTTTTGCCATTAAAGCTCCTCCAGCAGCAGCATCAATTGTGGTTCTCATCAATCCAGAAAGTCCATTATAGAAAGTTTGGACTTGAAGCCATTTTGGAATCTCATGGTGAGGATATTTCCGGAGAAAATCTTTATACCTTTCCCAAGATTCGTAGAGAGTTTATGAGTCAAGTTTTACAAAGGATGTGATGTCATTTCTCAGTTTTTCTGTTATGGCTGGTGGAAAGTACTTTACAAGGAATTTGATGGCTAGAGTGTTCCAAGTTGTGATGGAACCTGCTGGTAGTGAATGTAGCAAAGCTTTTGCTCTGTCTTTCAAGGAATATGGAAAAACTCACAGTCTCATTATTTCTTCTGATGCTCTGTTGTAATTGAAAGTACCGTAAACTTCAGGAAGTTGCTGATGTGGGCATTAGGATCTTCAGTTGCATTCCCCCCAAACTGTACTGACTGCTGAATCATCTGAATGCATGTTTTGATGTCACACGCATTTTCTGGTAATGGAGGAAGTACAATATAGGAAATGAGGCCGTCCACCACTGGAATGGTTCTGTCTCGAATGGGATTTGATGGTGCAACTTCTAAAGGTTCAGGTTCCATGTTAACGATTACTTCTTGGCCTTCTCGCCTTTCCCTTCTGAACTGTTTGATGGTTCTTTCAATCTCTGGGTTAAGCGATCTAAGTTCAAAGCTTCTGGTTCATCTCATGTAGTGTCTGAGAACCTGAAACACAAGAAAACAAAAACAATAAGTAAAAAGAAATTAGATACAAGTAAAGTATCCAACCCAAAACTAATAGTGAAAGATAAATAAGTCCCCGGCAACGGCGCCAAAAACTTGACCGGCGTTTTCACACGCGTATAACGCAAGCGCACGTATCGTTCAAGTAGTATAAAAAGTATCGATCCCACGAGGACTTAAAACCTTTTGTTATTAATTTATGAAGCTAAATGTTTACAAGTATCTAATGGATTGGTTGTTTGATTTGAAAGTAATTTTAAACTTAAAACAAGTAAATAAAATTGCTCAAAAATATATTGAAGAAAATTCAAATTTATAAAACTATCTAGGGTTGTGAATCTTTCCAATATCATTTAAAAGATGAAGTGGTTATTTTACGTTTGTGTAATATATTGGTTTACTAACCTGGAATACGAAATTATGTAAAAGCCTCTTCCGATGGTCAAATACAAATACCCAGTGTAACCCAATTAATCATATTCATATGTTAAACAAGTTATCTGAATTCATTAAGATTAATTTCCAATTATGGCTACCCCCACCCGACAGGTATATTCCTATCCTGTAAGGAAATCTATTAAAGGGTTATCTATCCTTAAGGAAGACCGTGGGCTATTGAGTCTAGGGTTTAAACCTAAAATCCCTTTCCAAGTTCATTTCAAGTTTACCGAATCAATCTTATTAATGGCCAGTTAACAAGAAGCATTAAGACTAAGGCTCAATAAATAAACCTTTATATTACCCAAACCATAAAATAACCCCTTATTAACCGGTGATATTGGAACTTAGTTACGACACATATTTACGGGTAGTAAAAACTTAAATAAAAGAAAATACATAAAGTAAATGCTAGAAATTAAATTACTGGAAAGTAAATGCTTGAAATTAAATTATTGAAAATTAAATGTTGAAAAGTAAATGCTGAAAGCAAATGAATGAAAAGTAAATGCTGAAAGTAAATTGCTGAAAAGTAAATAAAGTAAAAGTACAATAAAAGAAAATACTAAGGTAAAATGATTCACTTTTATTACTTCTATTTTAGATATCTCCCTTAATATAATATATTAACTTTGCATGATAATTACAAACCAGCCAGATAGGCGGTATCCAGATTAAGTCAAATTAATAATTAATTACCAACCGACCAATCATGCGGTATCCAGTTTAGTCAGGTTAAAACCTATTTCAATATTTACCAACCGACCATAAGACGGTATCACATTAAGTCACATTTTAAAAAGTTTATATATTATATTTAAGGGTGATTAATCTAAATATTAGTAATAAAAGTTTACCTTTTACCCCAGTAAGGGGGAGTTACCTCCACATTACTGAAAAGTAAATTGCTGAAAAGTAAAGAAAGGAAAGTACTGTGCGTAAAAGTAAATTGCAGAAAGTAAAGACTGAAAAGTAAAGAAAAGAAAGTTCGAAAGCTGAAATTAAATACTGAAAGCTGTAAATAAATAAGTCAGATACAATCTTCTGAGTATTCTTAAGGAATTACATAGAAGAAGGTATGAATTTACAAATCAAATGGCTTGGTATTTATAGGCAAAATTTTGCCTCCATCAAATCATCCACCAAATCCATTATTAATTGCTCCACTAATTGCTCCACTAATTTCTCCAAAAAATCCATTATTAATTGCTATCATGTTTGGTGGGTGTTTGACTTTTTTTTTTTTTTTTTTATCTATTTATTTATTTATTTTGCTTTGAAAATGACTTTAATAATTACGCATAACACACTTTTGGATGTTTCATCAATTTCGGTCATGAAATCTTCAAAATTCGAAATTATTTTGTTCTTCAACGTTGTAGAGCTTTGAGTCTTCTTTAATCTGGAACTTGAATCAGCTCAATCCGATATCGGAATAAAAAGTTATGCCCAGAATATGACAATTGCACAAAATTAGAATTTCCGAAACTGCACTTCGTTAGAACGCCCTTTCAAGTTTCCAATCTCCAAAATTAATATGTCAAGTCCAATTTTTGCCCTTATTTGACCCACATTTCGTCCTAAATGATTTCATTGAGTCCCAATATTATTTTATCTGTAAAATAAACTAAAACACATCAAAACGTTCATCAAACCCGAGAAACTAAACAAAATATTAAGTAAAAGGGGCGGTAAATATTGAAATATTTTTCGCTCATCACCTTCGTAAGACTCTTAAAGCGTGCTAGCACTCCGAAAATTTTGCCGTAAAACTTCCCTTGCCCTTCTTACCATTCTCGGATTTGAGCAGAAAAATGGAGAGGAAAATGGCCTTGAGACCGTGAGAGAGGAGAAGAGTGTGAGAGAGAATGTGTTGTGTGTCTTAGTTAATTGATTTCAAAAATCAATTAAACATATACCATATTTCAACTTTCAAAAAATCAAAGCAATAAAGCCACAACTACTTCCATCAACTATTCACATCACTCATGACAAGTTGTCAAATCACTCAAAGTGACTAGATATCACATCAATCGATTGACTAGTGATTTGACGCTTGATGTAACTTGTGGGCCGCACTTGAATTCGAAATGCGAGTGCGCCCGCAAACACTCCCGGGCTCGGGTTCGCTAATTCCAAATTAACGAATTTTCCGTTGTGACGTAATTAAATAATTATGCCTAGCAAAATCACTATTCACGTCGCTAACGAATTAATTCTAAATTAACTCGTTCGCCCGAATTAAAATCTAATTTCAATTCAGCGTCGAAATCTAATTTCGTATAATATATCGAATATATTATTTTATCGATTAATTCCAAATTAATCGTTCTCTCTCTTTTAATTATAATATTTTATCCCAGATAAAATACCTCCGTAATTAATCCCAGATTAATTTTCTCTCTCGTTTAATTAATCTCGGATTAATAAAGTGCGAGTCATACGTCATCGGTGAATCTTCGGGAAGCGACCCAAAAGATCCCCGGATATGTTGGCAGTAAATTCGGTCGTCGGACTATCCGAACACGTACGTACCTTGTACTACGTTTTTATCGATTTACAAGACAAGGTTGGCTTCTAGCAAAGCGCCATGCCTACCCAACTCTCCAGAAATATCCTTACAGGAATAAATGATCTATATCAGGCGTAGTATACATAATATTGCGTATTTTAATACAGCATCGTATGTCACATGCTAGGCCTGGGGCTGGAATTGTGTGTACCCCGTACGAAGCACATATCGGATCTCTGGTAACTAGTCTCTATAATCGGATAAACATGAACTAGTCATAATATCCCGATATCTGCAGCATATAAGAGAACGAGTTTTGTATCCTACGTGATCATCATCTCCACTATGACTGGAGTGATACTTCCATCTCGACATCACACCCAATACACTACGATTCTCAATATACCCAGAAGAGGCGTACACAAAACCGGTTAAAGCCCTGGACGACCAAAACCAAAGTATATTGATTGTCGCAAGTATTAGCGGCGCAAGTCTCAGGTTAAGACCAAATACACCTACCCTGATTCGGACTTCCATAGACACATAGTCATACTACCAATGGAATTCCGAGGGGTCTATCTAGAGCGAAGCTGTTTTCCGTACCATCGGTAAACACAACCTCCTATTACACTTGCATGAGTATCCTATACCCAAATATATGAGAACTATGCCGTTATACTCCCACAACGCGCACAAGTGTAATACTAGTCTATTCTGCATTATCGATGTCCAATCTCGATAATACTACGACTAGGGATATTTAATGATTAAACCTTCGTGGATTGATACTGTCTCATATCTTATCAATCCGGAACTAATCATATGGACCTTCTATCATTTATACATCTTGGTAATCTAATTACAAATGACAGAAGAGCAATTTCCTTTGTCACATAGTTAATTTGTACAACAACACCATGATCTGTACAAATAGTGATGCTATGGGCCATAACTGTCCAAAAATCTCCCACTTGGACTATAGCCAATCACTCAAGTGTCCAACACCCGAACTATGTGCGATTCGCTCAAACTTCTGCTGAGGAAATGCTTTCGTCAGCGAATTTGCATGATTATCATCTGATGCGATTTATTCTATCATCACATCGCCACGATGTATGATCCGAACAAATCAGATGAATAATGAAGTATATATCTGGATCGTTGATGAGACCATTAATTTTTTAGCTTGCGCTGTAGCCTAGCTCAGCTGCTAACAGAACTATATCTAATCTAATTAGATTATTATCAATCCAGAAGGCTTCTATTGCTGCCTCAGCAGCAGCAATAATCCACTTTTGTTGTTTATTCGGTAACAGTATCTTGCTTATAAGATTTCAAGCTCACTGTTCCGTTATTCAAACTGTATAGTACCGTTTTGCGACTTATAGTCGTCTTTGTCGGTTAGGAAACTTGCTATAGTGAACCCAGTCATTTCAAGTTCTCATTCTCCATAGTATAAGACAACATGCTTAGATCTTCTAAGATACTAAAGGATGTTCTTATCATCAATCCAGTGACTATCACTTGGATTGGCCCGATTGTGACTCCATAAGCTCAAAGCGTATGAGACACCAGGTCACGTACATTTTTCAATGTACGAGTTATCGGAGAGTATTTACAACTTAAATCTATCCCATTAGATTTTTTTTCCTAGAATAAAAGTTGTTTCTCCCAAGAATTCTACGGAGAATTTTCATGAAAGCCATGCTTTCACCGATAGTTTTATGGGAAATATCATTTCCAAGAAATGGTATGTCATTATTACTTAAGACATTCACTGTCAGTGCGCTCCCATTAACCTCCTTATATACACAAGAATCATTTTCGTTTTGAATTAAATCATACACCATTATGATTACATCAAAATGATAATTCTAAGAACGTTATGCTTGCTTCAATCCATCCATGGATCGAATAACCTGCAAACCTTGTTTGCTCATTTTGGTACGACAAAACCGTCAGGATGTTATAAACATCCTCCGAAAGGTTTCCGTTAAGGAAAGCGGTTTTGGCATTCAGCTGTCATATTTCATAAATGAAACATGCAGCATCAACAAGCATTATCCAAATGGATTTGACAATGGCAACGGGTAAAAGGTTTCATCATAATCGACACAATGTTGATAATGATACCTTTTCGCTACAAGCCTAGCTTAGTACGTTGGTATGTTGCCTTCCATGCATGTCTTCCTTGAAGACTTATATAGTACCAATAAGCACAATGTCTTGCGGTACAACAACTAGTATCCAAACTTGGTTGGTATACATGGAATCCATTTCGGATATCATGGCACTTTGCCATAATAGGGAGTCGATACCTTGTATCACTACCTCATACGTAGTCAGTTTATTTTCTGACTCTCTCCAGGTTGTTTACGAGGTGAGATCAGAAACCCATACCCCAGGTTGTTTTCTCACTCTCTCCGACTTACGTGGTTCTTGTGTATTCGAAGATTACTGGTATAGTTTCATCCTTGATGAACTATTTTGTGTTCCATTAGGAATCGGTGCTTGGAATAGTATTACTCCGATTTTCATCGAGTTTTACTTTCCTCCCACTTACCACTGCATATAGGTATTCCTCTTAGTAAAACCGCATGGCGAACAACAATTACATTGTTCTCTTGTGAGATGTTTAAGTACTATACTTTGGTTTCCCTAGGATAACCCACAACTTATGCACTTATCCGATTTGGGTTTTAGTTTGGTATCATCCAAACATATGCCTTGCATTCCCAAATCTTCAGGAATGAGAAACCCATTTTCTTTCCTGTTCATATCTAATATGAGATCTGTCTAACAGATTTTTATGGAACCTTATTCTAAATAAGTTCTGCACTGTTTATGGCTTATCCGTTAAAGGAAATGGTAGCTCAGAGCGACTTATGATTAACCTTATCATGTCCAACAAGATTCGGTTTCTCTGCTCGGACACACCGTCAAACTGACGTGTTCCGGGAGGAGTCCTCATTGAAATAATACTATACTCATTCAAGTATTTAAGAAACTTATTGCTTAAGTATTTTCATCATGGTCCAATCATGGTTTTTAATACTTTAGCCGATATGTTTGTCTACTTCGTGTCGAAACTCTAAAAGTTTCCGATTCGTGTTTCGAAAGAAACACATAACCATAACGCGATGCCACATCCGTAAAGGTCACGAAACATTCATATCCACCTCTAGCCTAGCTAGACATGGGCCCACTTACTTCACTATGAATAAGGGCTAACAGATCGATGGCACTTGTACTTTTACCAAGTAAAGGTATTTTAGGCACTTTGCCCAATAAACTAGATTCGTAGACTTTATTTGAATATAGTCAAATCTGTCCTAGTATCCACTCTTCGAAAGTGTGGATATACAAGTCTTGTTTATTGTGTCTTAGACAACAATGCCACATATAAGTCTCAACTGATTAACCCAGTTTGAGCTATTTGTTTGTCATGTTATACGTTTGAGATTTATTTATATTCAAAATATAAATACTTTTATTCACATCTAATGTGTTTATCTCAATATCATCTTTATATAATAAAACACTTTAGTGTTCTAGGATATAAAGGTATATCCGCAACGGATTAAATCCTGATATAGAGATAATGTATCTAGTCAAACTAGTTACATTGTAACAATTTCCTAATTTAAGTACAAACCCAAAGGGTAGTTCCTAAACTTTGGTTTCTAAGGTTAAAACAACGACTGTCGTCCCATTTCCAATTCGTAGATTAATCTCATCTGAAGTCAGTATCATGCTTATAGCAGATTCTGCACAACAGTACATATTTATGTACCACTTCCAGTATCTAAAATCAAATTTTAATACTAGCAGTGAACACGTTTATGACAAACATATTTGAAGTCAGAGCCTTGCCCGTCTTCAATTCCTTCATGTCTGCCTTGTCCATACGGCAGTCACTATTCATTGACCCCGTTTGCCACAATTTAGGCATACATCTTGGGATATGTCATTTGTCTTCCCAGAAGATTATAATGACTTTGCCTTTGCCCCTTTTCCACATTCCAGAAGCCTTTGGCCAAGCCTTGGCCTTCTGGGATGTCGAAATAAGATGCGCCTTCCGCTACTTGCCTTATTGCAAACTTTGGCTTTGTCTCATTGAGAATAGCCATTAACTCTCCAAGAGTTTACTATTGCAATTAGTACTTCTAAGATCTAAGGATAGATCTATGAAGATCCTTCAATTTCATTATCATACTATAATGATCTAATCCTTAGTTCTGACTAAGAAATTAAGGAGTCTATTTTGCAAGATTTAATTTGATTAAGCATTAAGGTTACATCACATGAATCTTCCAAAGATCATGCTCTACTATTTGCTTAACTTCAGGCTTAGGCCTAAGATGTTATTTTATCAAATAAAGTAACTTCTCGATTTTCAGGACTATCCTGGAATTTTATTCCCAATTTGAAAATTAAAGTCGTTTAAATACAATTTCACCTAGGATTATGTTTTAAACACTAATCTTTCAAGTTTATCTTGATTGCTATAGTCCAACTATCCAATCAACGATTTCAGGTACTATTTATTATAATGATTACTATAGTCCAACTATTTAATCAACTATAATTTAATTGGTTAAATTCAATTATATTGATTACTATAATCCAATTATAAAATCAACTATAATTCAATTTGTTAATTCAAATATATTGATTACTATAATCCAATTATATAACCAACTATAAATGAAATAGTTTGAATACAGTCCAACTGTTTTATTAAAACAACAATTAAATATTAGTCCAACTAATATATTAATTTATTTTGACGAATAATTTGAATGAGCGCGTATGGCAAGTAACTAAACGAATATTGCAAATTTAATACTTGCCTCCCACTATTTTTCAGCGAGCCTCTAACCCTCTGTGGAGTACTCGGGAAACCTTGTTTCCTAGTGGGCTAGGATCCCGTTAAATAACACACAATCTTGACTTTGGCCAACAAATTGTATGATAATTAACTAGGTAGATCTATAAGATCAATTGGATCTCATCCAATTCCTAGATCCAGTAGGTGGATATCCAAGTCCAAAACATATATCTTATATATGCCAATATATCCAATATATTGCCTAACCTTTTTCCTCTGAATCAACTAAGCCTTGGCTTTGGCACAACAAACTTAGTGATCCTAGCTAAGCGTGACCCATTGACCTTGGAAAGCTTCGTAATCAATGTCGATGGACAAGAAGTGATCTTGACTTTGGCCAACAAATCACAACTTCGACAAGACACCGATATGGAACAAAGCTTTCATGATTCAAACACATCCTCGACAGACAAAGGCCTTGACTTTGGCCAACAAACCAATGCCAGTCTTGGATCTTGAGTAATAATCACTCAATGGAAGGAAAAACACTTAATATTATTTGAGGGTTTTTTCGTGTGTAATTGGCAACCAATTAATTATCTTTGTTAAGGTCCCATCATCATACACCCTTAAACATGCATTCTAAACACATAATAAGGCGCGTATAAATAAATATAATAATGATATGCGGATGGATACTTAAACACATTGTTCCTAGAACAAATCTCTCCCTTTTCCTCTCTCCCGCTAGCACAAGTATTACTTCTACCCAATTACATAACACTTCTAAAGAAGTCTCATTTACATTGAGGGGAATAGGTGAGAAGAGAAATACAAAGAGTAAGGAGGTAATAGGCTGGACACGCAGGTCCAATTAATAAATTCTAAACTTATTACAACAATTTCCAAAATTGCCCCACCCATCTAATATCCAACCGATATACATTATTCATGCATCGCAACCATGTATTCACACAAGCATGTTATCAATCAATCTAATCCAATTATTTAATCTGAATATTAATGACCATCCAATGTTCAAACAACGATTTGATTTTTCTCGAGTCAAACTCGTTTTGCGAATAAGTACTCAAAGTACGAATTATTGAATTAAATTAAACTACAACATTAAATCCAATTTAATTTGCATTTAATTTAATTCTATATTTAATTCCAAATTAAGTATTTACACTTTTTAATGTACCTTTACGACTTAGATTCTAAATCTAATCGTTACGGGTCTCAAAGCCCGATTAACATCCAATGTTAATTTAATTTAAAGTCCAATAGGCTTTTAATTAATTTCTTAAGGCATGGACTTTTGGTCAATATGGGTCAAACCCAAATACTAAAGCCCATTTAAGGAATCATCCTTATTTGCTAAGAAACCAATTTAGGCCCATTAGGCCCAATTATAATTAAAGGTCCATTAAGTCATATTTGGACTTTATGGAAATGGTTTTGGGCCCAATTGGATCCAACCAATTTAGCCTAAACCCAATCTTGGTACAACCAAGCCCATTTAAGCCCAATTACAACTTTTAAGCCCAATTTCCAAAATAGGCCCAACTTAATTAAATTCCAAAATTCCAATTTCACAATTTAATTACTCAAAGTGTATTAGCCATAATTAAATACATAAATCAACATTTCCAACACATCAATTTACACAACCAATCATGCTTCATCATGTTCAATCCATGTCCAACACAATTGAAACAAATCAAACCCATTTCATGCTTCTTTAGCTCTCGGCAATGGGGATTATTTTAAATCAATTTTGATTTCAATCCAATTAAACCACAAATTAATATATCCCATGCATTTCAAACATATCCAATTGTCCAAAATCAAAAATCACCAAGAGCCACAATTAGGGTACCATTCGGCCAAGCCTAAGATATGGGCAAAAATTGATCCAATCAACTTTTCATGAAATTGTTCATATACAACTTCAAATAAAAATCATTCAAGCATACTTAATCAAACAATTTCATCAAATCATGCTCAAATTGATTTTACCCAATTTTAACCCTAAAAAGTTTCATGTTCAATATTAGCTCTGATACCATTGTTGGGTTTCTCTAAGGTCCCAAGGATCAATTCAAGCAATGAAACAAAATGTGAATATTCATAAAAGTATGGCGGAATCATACTTACAACGATCGGTTGAGGCGATGCGAGGAACGACAAAATTCTTCAAGCTTTGAGTCCATATAGTTCTCGGCATTTATTGGTTTTTGTGCTCCAAAAATTGGCCATGGATCTCCATCAAGCTCCAAGCTTGTGATGTGTATTCCAAGCCTACGGGTGCGGTTCCCTATCACCTTCTCAAGACTCCTAAAGCGTGCTAGCACTCCTGAAATTTTGCCGCAAAACTTCTCTTGCGCTTCTTACCATTCTCGGCTTTGAGCAGAAAAATGGAGAAGAAAATGGCCTTGAGGCCGTGAGAGAGAAGAAGAGTGTGAGAGAGAATGTGTTGTGTGTCTTAGTTAATTGATTTCAAAAATCAATTAAACATATACCATATTTCAACATTCAAAAAGTCAAAGCAATAAAGCCACAACTACTTCCATCAACTATTCACATCACTCATGACAAGTTGTCAAATCACTCAAAGTGACTAGACATCACATCAATCGATTGACTAGTGATTTGACGCTTGATGTGACTTATGGGCCGCACTTGAATTCGAAATGCGAGTGCGCCCGCAAACACTCCCGGGCTCGGGTTCGCTAATTCCAAATTAACAAATTTTCCGTTGCGACGTAATTAAACAATTATGCGTAGCAAAATCATTATTCACATCGCTAACAAATTAATTCTAAATTAACTCGTTCACCTGAATTAAAATCTAATTTCAATTCCGCGTCGAAATCCAATTTCGTATAATATATCGAATATATTATTTTATCGATTAATTCCAAATTAATCGTTCTCTCTCTTTTAATTATAATATTTTATCCAAGATAAACTATCTCCGTAATTAATCCCATATTAATTTTATCTCTCATTTAATTAATCCCAGATTAATAAAGTACGAGTCATACGTCATCGGTGAATCTTCGGGAAGCGACCTATGAGATCCCCGGATATGTTTGCAGTAAATTCGGTCGTCAGACTATCCGAACACGTACGTACCTTGTACTACATTTTTAGCGATTTACAAGACAAGGTTGGCTTCTAGCAAAGCGCCATGCCTACCCAATTCTCCAGAAATATCCTTACAGGAATAAGTGATCTATATCAGGTGTAGTATACATAGTATTGTGTATTTCAATCCAGCATCGGATGTCACATGCTAGGCCTGGGGCTGGAATTGTGTCTGCCCCGTACGAAGCACATATCGGATCTCTGGTAACTAGTCTCTATAATCGGATAAACATGACCTAGTCATAATATCCCGATAGCTGCAGCATATAAGAGAATGAGTTTCGTATCCTACGTGATCATCATCTCTACTATGACTGAAGTGATACTTCCATCTTGACATCACACCCAATACACTACGATTCTCAATATACCTAGAAGAGGCATACACAGAACCGGTTAAAGCCCTGGACTACCAAAACCAAAGTATATTGATTATCGCAAGTATTAGCGGTGCAAGTCTCAAGTTAAGACCAAATACACCTACCCTGATTCAGACTCCCATAGACACATAGTCATACTACCAATGTAATTCTGAGGGGTCTATCCAGAGCGAAGCTGTTTTCCGTACCATCGGTAAACACAACCTCCTATTACACTTGCATGAGTATCCTATACCTAAATATATGAGAACTATGCCGTTATGCCCTCACAACGCGCACAAGTGTAATACTAGTCTTTTACGCATTTATCGATGTCCAATCTCGATAATACTCTGACTAGGGATATTTAATGATTAATCCTTCGTGGACTGATATTGTCTCATATCATTCTCAATCCCAGAACTAATCATATGGACCTCCTATCATTTATACATCTTGGTAATCTAATTACAAATGGCAGAAGAGCAATTTCCTTTGTCACATAGTTAATTTGTACAACAACACCATGATCTGTACAAATAGTGATGATATGGGCCATAACTGTCCAACAGATTCTTGTACTAAAATTCTTCTACTAGATACTACCTGAGTTTCCTGCTTCAACTTCACCCTTGATCCTCCTTCCGGATGTCAATCACATTACCTCTTATTGTGGACCTCCTCTAGAGTCATGCCTTATAAAAACTCCATTGTGCTACCTCTGTGCTTGTTTTCACTAATCTCTGTTGCTTGAACGTCAACGATCATTACTTACTCTCAGAGTTCTACTATACTTCCTATATTATTGCTCCTTATAAAGTTTACTCTGCTACTTATAATTTCTCCTCATCTCAGTTCATTGAACTCCTTTCGTCTATACTCCCCTGAAATTCCATCAACTTTGACTGCTTAAGATATCTTTATTAAATCCTTTCATTCTGGTGCTATTCTCTTTCTATTTCTTTCATCACGATACAATGAGACTCTTTGTAAATTACATTTGCTATATTCCTGAGAATTGTCCTATCCAGTTTCTTACTATTCTAAATTTTTGCCTCCTTAAGGGTTTTCAATTCAATGATAATTTCGAGATTTAGCTTTATCTTATGTGTTTTCAAACTATTTTATCTCATATAAAATCATTACCGTATTATGATTCTTATCTATGTCCTATTGCATTCATTTGTTCAGCAATCTAGCTATCTCGTAATCCGTCTACTCTATCAAATATGGTTTTTTACTGATTCTTTTCCTTATTAGGCTCTAAGTAGATGAGTGTGTACATGCATTGCATAAGGATCGATGAGCTCGCATTCCTTGTTATTTTCATAAGCTTGGTTACGGTCTGATTAAATGTTCATGTTTTAAGATTCCTCAACTTTCGTCACCTATCCTAAGACCTCTACTTTACGTTTCTGCCTTTTAAGTTACTTTGTCTCTATCACTATATGTATTGAACTCTCTTGTTACTTTATGTATCCTCTTATATATCTTCTCACCCTATCTCTTAGTTGTAGATTGTGCTACTGAGGCTAGTACTAGTCCATTTATTGGGTTTTTTTCCTAAACTTTTGTTTTCCGCTCTCACTATGGGCCACAACTTTACCATTTAGCCTTGGTGTTTGTAAGAATACTTTTGTTAACTCTCGAGTATCTCCAATTCCATGGGTCTGTCCTTTTATTCTTTCACAAATTTCTTCCGATGTTGGCCGAATTTATGGATTCTCATTAGTATTATGATCTTGCTTTTCTTGGCTTGGGTCGGGTTTTTTCCTTTCTTCCCCTTAAAACCTCCTTAGTTCTCATCTGGGTGGTCTATCATTCAGTGCTTTATGTTTCGTATTTTGGATAAATTCTCATCTTTATGGTTATCTTTACCTAAGCTCGGAAAGGATGGGGCAAACTTTTATGTCTCGATGGTTATAATTGTCATTTTCTGGTACTCTATGTCCTGGTAAAGTCTAATACTCATATAAGGTAGGTATGAGGTAGATTCTGTAAAGATTATTTCTTTGACTGATATAGCTAAGAGATTAGAATCTAGGTAGATCAGAACCTTATCTACCAGATTCTTATAAGGCAATTAATCCTTTCTGTTTACAACATTCTCTTATTGGTTTACGGGCCTGGGTTAGGGAACTAAATTCTCCACACATTTATTTGTATTTCTTGTCTTTTGAAACTTCCACATCTAGTCTCGAGATCTTGCTTCTTTTATCTTTCTATCTATCCTTTGTTACTCGGGAGACTTACCATCTATATGAGGGACTTATGGCTATTGAGTCTCTTGAAGGAATTTTCTGATCAAGGAAGGAATCTTTGTAGGAAGGAAGAAATCTTACTCAAGTTTACTTCAACATTTTTCTTTAGTTCAGACTTACTATATTTTCTTTAGTACTAAGGTTTTGTACTTCTTTACTTATCTATTTCTATATCTTTACCTCTAATTACTTCTGATTGCTTAAACTTCTGTGTTTTTATCCTTTACATTTATTTTTAGCTTTTTCTTTTTCTTTCTTGGGTGGGTATCCTTAGGACTTTCCTATCTCGTTTTATCTCTTTACTTTTCTTGTCTCTGGCTGCTTAAACATCTATGCATATTTCCTTACTTCTTATAGCTTTCTCTTCCCACTCTATTAGTACCGTATTTTCTGGTTTTATAGCTAAATTTGAACTTCTACTAATAGTTCAGGATGATTACGGAAGGATCTTCAAAGAATATAATTATTTCTAAGGAAAGATACTTAATTAGCTCATGAATTCTTACTAACCTGTCTATAAAACTTTGAGGACGTACTCGATGATCGGATACTGGAGAGGTAGTACCTCCTATAAGGGTACCCCGGACATACTGCGTATACAAAATCCCAGCACTCTGCCCACTGCAGTCACTGACTCTCTAGACCATGCTCTAATACCATCTTTGTAACATCCCCAAGTCCGGAGATGCTACCGGCAGGGAATAAGACATTTTATCCCCTTGAGCCTCTGACTCACTAACTGTATACAATGATAATAACTCATATCAAATATAACTTAAGCAATGGACCATTGCCCAAACTCAACTTAAAATACATGCATTATTTACTCATGACATGTTCTCAACGATTCTTCACAATATTGTTGGGGTTTTATAGGATATACTCGATAACGCAACAGAACGCGGAAAATCAAATATATTCTGATTTCAATAATTTTTCTTGGATCAATTAAATAAACTTATTTATTTAATTACCCAATACTTAAAAACTGATTTCTTGGTTATTATCGAATTGACCCCAAAGTTTGCATTTTATTCATTTTGGTCCTTAAATTGTCAAATACATATTTAAGTGATTCCAAATTAATCCCAAAATGATTTATACATGTCCAACACATCAAAATACAAATTGCAACAAAAATTCCAAATTTTTTGTAATTGCCGAAACATCCCAGTATTTTTCATGATTTGTAATTTGGACCAATCTTGTTCAAAACAAGTCATGATCAAATCCAATAAATCCCAAATTTAATAAACATTATATATACATCATAATGCATCATATATATGAAAAGCCCCAAAATTGGAATAGGTCTAATTTCATAAATTACTCCAATTGATAATTTACACTAAATTGAATAAATTCAACACTTCAATCAATTCTTTAACACACTAAAAAAGTTTCACCACTTGAAATAACACAAGAATAATTCTAGGTCATAAATGAGTAGCCTTAAAACTCTAGAATGGCAACTTGATTACTAATTAATCAAAAGAAAGCTTAATAACTAATTATAAGCTCACTTTGTTTAATCACACATGATAACATCTTTCAAACAAGTTCCAACCAAATTAATTACATACTTAAAAAGTAGAGAAAATTCTAAGCAACACATGTTGAAGCCTAGAAATATAGAAACAATTTTCATGTTGAAGAAAGTTGGAAAATACTTACAAAATCCAATTTTCCTTAAGCTTTTTCCTTTGTTCTTCAAGTTTCGCTCAAACTTTTTTTGTAATATATTTAGTAACTTGTTGTTATGAAACAAAAATAAAACAAAACCCTTTTGTAAAATCCTCCATTGGCCGAAACTTTGAAGAAATTAAAATATCATGATATTTCAATTTTTGTTTCAATTTAATTAAATGAAAAGATATACTTGACTTTAGATATTTTTATCATTAAAGGATTTAATAAAAAATAACAAGTGTATCTAATCATATTAGGCCATTTAAAAGGTGAATCGTTACTTAAGATATTTTTCCAATTTAATTATTTAATCATAAAATATTTATATAATTAAATAATTAAATAGAAATATCCTAAATATATGTATTATATTTACATTAAATAATCAAAATACATATATTAATGATATATGTCAAATATTATAATTTGACATTTAACTAATGTGTATTTAATAAAATCAAATATTAAATATAAATACAATTAATTAGGAAATGACCATTAGGTCCATTTGCATGTATTTTTCGTTTAACCGTTAAACGATTTATAAATATTTAGTATTATTCATAAATGTTGCCTAGTATTCTACGAGTATATTTCATTAGTGAGACTCTTTAGATTCTGGCATATCCATCACAAAATCCAATTTCGTGTGCATAATCTACCCACCCGTAAATTTTGACGAACACGGATAAACTCTCTGAACCATACATGTCGAGGTCATTGCATACGTATAATATCTCGTTACAGGTATTCAGATTATTCCAAAGATATAGATATAAACATCAAATCTCTATAGATATAATCACGTCGACGTTTCTATTAGCAATCTCTTAATAACACTTAGAACTAATTTCTACAGTGTACCACGGGCCCATGGATTTAACATATTGCTAATTCCATATTGAATACTTATGCTCTGTACACAGAACTGACGGATCATTTCTTGATACACACATGATATCCTGAGCATCAGTCTACACCTAACGAACATGCGGAGGTCTGATCTAAATAGCTCGGTGACTTGACTGCCATCTAAGTATGAAGGATAACTCATATATCCATAGTGGTATCTCAAGTCAAAGAATCATTATGCTCACTCAACCCTAGAAGATTCTTATTGACATTGGTGTACCATCCATTAAGAATCTTCAGTGAGTCGTTCATTGTTTATCAGCTATAAACACCTACACGCCTACACGAGACTCCAAGAATGACAACGTCATGATACAACTCAATGTCAGTTGTGACACTTTTGCAACCGTATCATAACTAATCATTCTAAGGTCTGTTACGTCTTTAACATATAAAAAGAGATGTTATATAATAGAAACTGTTTATTTTATTCATAATAACATGTTACATTAATAATTACAGGGAAATACATAATAAAATTGGCGCTCTGAGCACCAACCCTAATAAATTCTCCCACTTGCTCTAGTGCCAATATCGATTGTATCTAATACCAATTGACTCCACATGTTTATCAAATAAATTCGGAGGAATGGCCTAGGTAAGTGAGTCTGCTACATTATCTTCACTATGTACCTTACACATGATAATGTCCTCTCGTGACACAATCTCTCGAATGATGTGGTACTTTCATTCCACATGCTTCGACTTCTGATGCGCCCTTAGTTCATTTTCTTGCGCAATGGCTCCAATATTTTCACAATATAACATAATCGGGTTCTCGATACTTGGGACTACTACCAAATCTATGATAAATTTCCTAACCCATACAGCTTCCTTTGCAGCTTCAGAAGCTGCAATATATTCCTCATTTATGGTGGAATCAGTTGTAGTCCCTTTGTAGGAGCGAAGCGGGGTTTACCGATATGCCTATGATACTCGGCGACCATGACACTATTGGGCTCACAGCCCGTAGAGAGTACTGAGTAACCCACGGGGACTAAATCGGAGAATAAAAGAGTCGCCATCCAAAGTGAACTGGGAAATGATTTAAGGCCGCACTCACCCCTCGCAAGGGAAGACCTCAAACCGTTGGGTTCGGAATGGTCCCTTACTTATGCCAGTATAATGGACGGGTTCACACAATAGTATGACTAAGTCTTATGCAGCACATGCAAGATACTTCAAATAAACACACAAATTTGCACACCCATAAACATGAAAATAAATAAAAATAAATACATAGTTCCAAAAGCATATTAAATAAAGAAGTACGATAATGTAAATTATATGAACAGTAAAAAAATGTTAATAATAAATATAAATAATTAAGCGGATAATGCAAAATAAATAACTAAAGAGACAAAAATGCATAAAATATAAAGAAATAGGTTGTCCAGTGTGTGTGCGTTTGTGTAGCGTTCGTAAACGCGTTCGAACGAAGAGTTCCAGAGAGTTCACGTTCGTGTAGCATTAGAAAACGTGTTTGAACGGAGTGAGGCAGAATGCTTGCATTCGAGTTGCGTTCAAAAACGTGTTCGAATGTTCTTACAAAAATAGCATCAATAATGACATAAACGCGCATTTGTGAGTATTTCCCAAGTGGTACGTGGAGTTGTATCCCAAGTACAGACCGCACTACTGTCTATTCAGATTCGGCTATGAAACTTATGTTTGGGTTTTCATCCGATATACCGCAAGGTATAATACATACAATCATTGATGTAATGTGAACGGACATAAAAATATATGCGAAATAATATAGCAGAATATAAATAAAATTAAAGGTGGAATATTAAAATGACAATAAAAGCGAATAACTAAATAAAATGATAAATAACACAAAATAAATACGAAATAATAAAATAAAGATAAACAATAAAATAAATGCGAAATAATAAAATAAAGATAAATAAAGATTATGAAATAACCATAAAAGTAAATGAATATAAAAAAAAGATAAACAACAAAATGCTAGAGAAAGAAAATGTGACCAAAAGATTTGGCCGTCTTTAATATAGGACTTTGCATACCTGGCTGGACGTATTTCACGTCCAGCCAGACATGCCGTGTTTGGGACTATAAAAATAAATAGGATGCCCTCAGGTCTTACATTTTAAGTTGCTTCTTAGAAGTGCGTTAGGCCATCGCTGGAGCTGTTTTTCTGGTTTTCTTGTTCGTTGTTTCTGCTCACTGTTTCACCATTTCTACTCGCTGTTTTTTGCTGTTTTTGGGGGTGATTTGGCAGTGTTTTGGGGGCTGATTTTTGGGTTATTTTTGCTGATGGTTTTGGTGGTTTTTAAGGATTATTTTTGCTACTGGTTTCGGTGGTATTTTGGACTTTTTGAAGGGTGTTTAGGCGTTGATTCTGGTTTTTTCAGGGGCTGTTTGGGCATTGATTCTGGTTGTTTCCGGGGGTATAATGTTTCAGTTATCGGTCTTTTTATTATTTTGCTGGCTGGGTTTTGTTGCTTGTTTGGTCGGTGAAGGACTGTGTTTGTTTGTGTGTCTTGGTCAGTGATATGAAGGGCTGTGTTTGTTTGTGTGTCTTGGTCGGTGATATGAAGGGTTATGTGTGTGCCATATGAGAAGTGTGTTTGAGAAGTCTTTTGCCGTGTGTGTGTGTTTTGTATGTGTGTGTTTGAGAAGTGTCATGTCGTGTGTGTGTGTGTTTCGTATATGTGTGTTTCAGAAGTCTGTTTCCGTGTGAATGTGTTTCATATGTGATTGTTTGAGAAGTGTTATGTTGTGTGTCCATAGGGTTTCTCTTGGTGATTTGGTCTCCAATTTATAGTGACAATGGATCTCCTAAGCAAGGAAATAAATCAAGTAAATATGTGAGATATTTTCTTAATTTATTTAGGGAACAAAATCTATAAATTTGGTAAGGATGGGATTTCATATCTCTTTAAATTGGAAGGTGATTTGAAGGATTTTGCACATGTGTTTTGCATGAGATTTTTTATTTGGAAATGCCATGGGGGTGTGGGCTTTGTGGATGGGTTGTATGGGCCTTGTGTGGTGTGGGAGTGTATGGCATGGATTGCAGGGGTTTTGGGCCGAGACTAAGGTTTAAAATAGCAGCTGAGCGAATCCGCGGTGGGTTAGTGAGTCTGAATCCAGTGAGGTGCTAACTTTGGAGGTTTTCTTTCCTTCTGGTGTTCATTTCCCGCGACTTCCATAACTTTTTAGGTAGTGCCTCCATACGAGGCTCATCATCGGGCTTCATGTAAAAATACAGTGCCTACAGTCGCCCCTACTTTGATGGGGCTTGTGCAGTGTGTAACAGTGACAACCCTATCAAAGTCATGCATGCATTTTTTGCTTACCTGGTTCATCGGCAACTGCCGGACTTACCTGTTGTTTCGCTTCGATCTCTGAGTTGGGTTGGTGGCGAGGTGCTTCGACCCCTGGGCTTTGTTCTCGAACCACCGAGTGTGAGATGGTTCATTCCCAAACCGTTACTGTTATGAGATCGTTCATTCTCGAACCGTTACTTGTGTGAGATGGTTCATTCCCGAACCATTACTTGTGTGAGATGGTTCATTCCCGAATCGTTATTGGTGTGAGATGGTTCATTCCCGAACTGTTGAAAGGTGTGAGATGGTTCATTCCCGAACCGTTACTGTGTGAGATGGTTCATTCTCGAACCGTTACTGTGTGAGATGGTTCATTCTCGAACCATTACTGAGTGTGAGATGGTTCATTTCTGAACCGTTACTGAGTGTGAGATGGTTCATTTCGGAACTGTTACTGAGTGTGAGATGGTTCATTTCCAAGCCATTACTGAGTGTGAGATGGTTCATTTTCGAACCGTTCCTGAGTGTGAGATGGGTCATTTATGAACCGTTCTTGAGTGTGAGATGGTTCATTTCTGAACCGTTCCTGAGTGTGAGATGGTTCATTTCCGAACCGTTCCTGAGTGTGAGATGGTTCATTTCCGAACCGTTACTGAGTGTGAGATGGTCCATTTCTGAACCATTATTGAGTGTGAGATGGTCCATTTATGAACCGTTACCGAGTGTGAGATGGTTCATTTCTGAACCTTTACTGACTGTGAGATGGTTCATTTCTGAACTGTTACTGAGTGTGAGATGTTTTATTTCCGAACCGTTACTGAGTGTGAGATGGTTCATTTCTGAAATATTCCTGAGTATGAGATGGTTCATTCCGAACCGTTACTGAGTGTGAGATGGTCCATTTCTGAACCATTATTGAGTGTGAGATGGTCCATTTATGAACCGTTACCGAGTGTGAGATGGTTCATTTCTGAACCTTTACTGACTGTGAGATGGTTCATTTCTGAACTGTTACTGAGTGTGAGATGTTTTATTTCCGAACCGTTACTGAGTGTGAGATGGTTCATTTCTGAAATATTCCTGAGTATGAGATGGTTCATTTCCGAACCGTTACTGAGGGTGAGATGGTTCATTCTGAACCATTCCTGAGTGTGAGATGGTTCATTTTCGAATCGTTACTGAGTGTGAGATGGTTCATTTCCGAACCATTTCTAAGTGTGAGATGATCCATTTCCGAACCGTTCTTGTGTGTGAGATGGTTCATTCCTGAACTGTTCTTGTGTGTGAGATGGTTCATTCCCGAACCGTTACTGGTAGATGTGTCGATCTCTGGTTCATTCCCAAACCGTTCTTAGTTGAGTTGATGGCGAGGCGCTATGATCCTTGGGTTTTGTTCCCAAACTGAGTTGAGTTGATAGTGTTTTGGTCCTCTTGACTCTTCGATCCACTGGGGAGTTTTTTCCTATGATGAGGAGGTGCTTCGACATCCAGGATTTCTTCCCAAGCTGCTGATATTGTGGGCCTCGACCCGAGGATTCTTTCCTGAACTGTCGAACTGATGGTGGTGAGGCATTTCACCCCCTGATTCATCCTCATTCTCGAGGCTCTTCTCCATTCCTGGAGTTGGTCGTCCTCATTCCCGATGAGTTGCTTGTCTTTGCCATTTTTTCTTTTTTCTTCAAAGCCTGTGAACAAAAATAAAAATTGTGTGTATGTGACATGTGTGCATGTATGCATGGATGCATTCCCTATTCCGTTGGGTTTTCTTTGTCTTATTGGCTTGATGTCATCTTTAGTTAGGCATTCCTTGTGCTCTTCTGCTTATGAGAAACCCTGGTCGCCCCCTTGGCCTACTTGCAGTTTCCTTCTGTCTATTCTCTTCTGGTGATTACTCAATTCTCTTTGGTCCCATGGCTCGAGATCTCGTCGTGTCCCTTATTCGCGGGGTGGTAGACTGGTCGTCCCCATACCTGGTTTAGCGTTTTGCTATCCGCTGCCTGCACTGGGTCAATGTGGATTACACATTCTTGAAAGCGGCCTCATCCTTTTGGGATACTGAAAGTCATATCTTCCGATTCCCGGAATATAACCTCTCTCAGAGGTGTTTGCTGCTATTTTTTGGTAGGAATTTTCTCATACTATCCCTTCGACGATGTTGCGTTTCCAATGTCTATACTTTCGAGAGGCCTTCGAAGTTTTCCTTGTTTTTCAGGTTCGTACTATCTTTTTCTTAAGTTGTGCTCCCAATAGTTACACATTTTAAAGTCCTCAAAGAATGCCCCGTAATGAAATCAGAGAACCTTCATAATACTCAATGCAACTCAAATCCAAGTCTTTGATTGAATCATCTAGGCCAGACTCACAGTGCGTGTGTGTAAAGGTTCAATTACAGCTTGATTCCTAGGTAAGCCAACTCAATGATTTCGTTTAAAAAATTGGGATCGATGGGTCAAACCAACCTAGGTATCTCGATTATGCTCTGCAATTGCTTTTCTGTGCTCAATATGGTATGATCTTCTTTTTTCTTTTCTTTTGTCTCTCTATTTGTTTTTCCAACACACCTACCCTTATCGGTTATAGGTGGTTTAATTTTTTTCTTTAGAGACTTTTCTTTTATTTTCAACCATACCACACATCATAACACAAACAAATCAGGATAGACATCTAAGAAAATGATCATTCATCGACCTGCAATTTCTTCAACTAGTCACCTTGCCGACTACTCAGGTTTTCGCTGCTAAAAACCTATAATTAAGTTCTTATGAGTTTAACATAGATCAACTTCTCAAAGTATCAGATAAAAGTACATCAAAAACTTATCGTTTCTAAGATTTCATCCTAAAGCAATCAATTTCATCATCGGACGTATGCATAACTATTAAGGACTAACAGGAAAAGACTAGAACAAGTAAGGAAAATCAATGTCTTTATGATTAATAAATGCAGGATTACAATCGAATAAGATCAGGAAAATAAAAATCTCCGTAATTTCCAACCTTGTCTTTTTCCGTCTTCTTGCTTTCTTCAAACGTCAAATACTCCAACTGCAGTAGTTTTTCTTCCCATTAATTTCCCTATTTTGCAACCTCCTATTTGTCACTTCTCGAGAAGTTTTCCCAGAAATCCCTCATCTGCTTTGTTTCATCTTTACTACTGTTGTCCCATATCCCCATGCAGGAAGCTTGGTGGTTGAAGTTTGGAGGATAAAGCTGTCGGGCAGGCCGAAGTTGATCATGTAGGTGGGTAGAGGGTTTCTGTGTGTATTGGGTTGTTCTTTTTTCTGGGTCGAGTATTTTATTGGTGTCAATAAGGTTTTGGATCTCATGCCTGAGGTGGGTTCAGTTGTTAGTTTCGTGGCCTTTTTGTTGATGGAAGTAACAATATAGGTTTAGGTCAAGGTAGTGTGGCACAGGGTTTCGAAGTGGTTTAGGGTCTAAGGGATTTAGGAGTCATTGCCTCTTAAGCTCTTCAAATACTTTTGACAAAGGTCTACCAAAATTGGAGAATCGCCTGTTTATGATAGTGGCAACCTTAGGAGGAGCGGGTTTGATCCCTGAAGGCCCCCCAATGGTCTTTCTATTTTGGCCTTAAAACTTTTTGTTTCTCACCATATGAGGTACTGTCAGACTGGCCACTGCGTTGGTCAAGGCTTGTAGTTGCTCGGTAATTTTGGTGATGTTGGACTCCAATTGATCTATGCGGGAACTTTCGCTGTCTGACGCATCCATGGTTGCTAACCTCTTCTTGACAAGTCTTCCCTCTTCTCTAACCCAACGGATATCTATGATGGCTTTTAAAATAAAGGGTTAACATGATGCGTGTATGCATGCGATGCATGAGATGCATGTGGTTATCAAAACAACATATATCATTCCGACCTTATTCCTCCCACACTCGTGGTAAGTCCATTTCTGTCTTAGGTATGGCTTATTTTATGCACCAATGTAGGGTACACAAAATCATTCTCTCCTACGCTACAAGGATGAACCTTGGCTACCTCAGTCCCTTTCCATCGGTAAAAGACAAAGACCGCCTATTTATAATATTGACTAAGCCTATTATGGGATCGTGCCATTGTCTAGAAACAAAGAATTGGGCCATTGGTAATCACGGTTTTGGGGATGGACTTGGAGATATCCAAAAGTATACAAATATGCCGTAACAAGGCGTATCCTTCCTGGATGAAAGCCAGTACGGATATCGAACTCATGCATTTGGAATATTCGGATCATGTTTGGACCTTCTAAGCCCATTAAGGTTTCCATACAAGTTGGCTCGTTATCATTTTAAAGCGTTCAATCAGATGATCGCGAGGTGCAAGCTTGTCCCAGTTGAAAAGGCCCAACATGTATACACTTTTGCAATAAGGTGGCTAAACAACTTCAAATGATAAGAGGCCCAAACACAAGGTGGCCCATCGTCAATTTGAAAACTTTTGGCCCTACCATCATAAGATACAAACTTGTCCCAGTTTAAGTGGCCCAACAAGTTCGTATCCTATGACGAGAGACCCAAATGGATCCAAATGATAATGGTCCCAAACACAAGCATAAGGGTAGCTTCTATAGGACATATAACTATGATTCATATGTAGGCTTATAAGGGTATAGATAAAGGCTCCCACCGGCGAAAAGGTTGCTCACAACTAGGTCTCCCCACTCAAAGGTTCGAGCGACCAAGTGAGCACGCCTTTTTTATACCCTAGGGTACGTGCTAACGAGTGATGATGCCACATAACAATCTACCGCCTTGAGTGAAAATGACTTCACGATATATGACACCATCAGGGTAATAAGGGTCTGCAAAATATATGAGACTTGGGTAACCAAAGCCAAAGCCACGGACACTACAAGGCATTGTTTCGGGGTCGATTCTCTATCCCATATGGAGTCGCCATTTGTAGGAGCGAAGCGGGGTTTACCCCTATGCCTATGATGTGTTGGATAATTATGACCCATAGCATCACTATTTTGTAAAGAACACGGTGTTCTTATACAAAATTAACTATGTGACAGATGAAATTGCTCTTTTATCATTTGTAATTGGATTACCTAGATATATATATGATAAAAGTCCATACGATTAGTACCAGATTAATAAGATATGAGACAATATTAATCCACGTAAGGTTTAATCATTAAATATCCATAATCGTAGTATTATCGAGACTGGACATCGACAATACGTAATATGCTAGTATTACACTTGTGCGCATTATGGAAGCTTAACGATATAGTTCTTATATATTTGGGTATTGGATACTCATGCAAGTGTGATAGGAGGTTCTGTTTGCCGATGGTACGAAAACAGCTTCGCTCTGGATAGACCCCTCGGAATCTCATTGGTAGTATGACTATGTGTCTATGAGAATCCGAATTAGGGTAGGTGTATATGGTCTTAACCTGAGACTTGCATCGTTAATACTTGCGACAATCAGTATACTTTGGTTTTGGTCATCCGTGGCTTTAGTTCTGTGTACTCCTCTTCTGGGTATACTGAGAATCTTAGTGTATTGGGTGTGATGTCAAGATGGAAGTATCACTTCAGTCATATGGAGATGATGATCATGCAGGGATATAAAATTGGTCCTCTATAGTGCTATAGCCATCGGGAAAGTATGACTAGGTCATGACTTTCCGATCATAAAGAGACTAGTTATTAGTGATCCAATATATGCTTCGTACGGGGCAGACACAACTCCATCCCCAGGCCTAGCATGTGATATCCAATACTGGATCGTAATACGTAATTGTAGGCACTGCATTTTTACATATAAGTCCCGATGATGAGCCTCGTACGGAGGCACTACCTCTTATGTTATGGAAGTCGCGGAAAACGGACGTTGGAAGGGAAGAGTCAATAATTGACACATTGTTGAATTTAATTCGCTTGTTTAGCTTCGGGTTCGCTCGTTGGACCTCCGTTTCAAAATTATCCTCTTCCCAAAACCTTATTCTCTTTCTTCTCTCTTCCTTGCTCACACTCGGCAAACACAAGGACACCTCACTCACACTCGGTCCCACACAGCCCACAACCTATTACACACACAACCGATCACACAGCCCTCACATTATTGTCTCCTACACATTGAAACCCCATGCACAGCCACGTTCAGCACCCCACACGCCCTTCATGAGACACGTCCCAAGCCAACAAATCTCAGCCTAAACTTAGCAAGAAGCTCACGTAAACCTGCCTCCACTCACACCACTCAAAGAGACCCTACGTTGACACCTTATACACCACTTAACAACAATAAAGCAAGAAGCCAAAACCATTTAATAGCCTCCCATCACCATTTAATCAAGCAAACCCCACACCATTAAACCTAGCACCCCACGCCCATTGACAAAACCATCCCCTTTCCATTTTTTTTCAACAAAGTTAGCCACCCAATTAATAACCCTCATTAATGTTAGCCTACCCAATAAATACACCTTCATTTTCCTATATAAAGAACCCTTATACCCCTTGAAACCCCTAGCACTTTCATAGCAGATAGACAACACAAAAACACCCTCAAAACTCCTCTCCCTTCAAGCCTAAAGATCCCCTTCCAGCAGCCCCTAAGAACAAGTCTTCCATTCACGCAAAAGTACCTCTGAAGTCAGCCCTTTTCCACGCAAAATCAGCCCCTCAAATCAGCCTTTGTTCACATCAAAACACCCCTGAAATAAGCCTTCATCTCACGCCCAAAATAGCAATAAATCACCCATTCACTTTGTCCCACATCGCCTAGGAAATCCCCTCCCTTACTCACGCCAAGCAGCCCCTCTCTCTCAGAATCCCACATCACCTAGGAAATCACTCTCCTTATTCACGCCAATTGCACTCAAACGCCCCTTGCACCTCACGCCCAAATTGCACTCAAACAGCCCAGCAAATCACGTCATTCTGCCTCCCTAAACTGCCTACACATCACCAAAAATTGCCTCCCCAAATAGCCTCCAATATCACCTAAAAAAAACCTCCCTAAACTGCCAGTAAATCACTGAATTTTGCCTCCTAAAATAGCCCAGCAAATCATGTGGAACACTCCCCAAATCTGCCAGTAAATTACCAAAAATACAGCCCTCCAAACACGCCATTATGCTTCCCTGAATTACCATAAAAATTGCCAGTAAATTAGCCCGAAAAACTGCCAAAAACCCACAAAACTATCCAATTTTTATTACCGTGAAAACTGCACATTTTTATCACTAAACTGCCCCGTAAAACCCGCAAACTCCAAGCTAAAATAGCCCTCATTACTGCAAAATAGTAAGCTTAAACCGTGACCAGAAACCGCAGTGAAACGGAGTAAAAACAGTGACCTTTAGTGAAACAGTGAAGGAAAGCGCCGAACCAGTAAACCGGAGGAGTTGCGGAGCATCAACCCTTCCGACGACCGTATATCGCACTTCCGAGAAACGACAAAAGTGGTTAGACCTGAGGGCACCTATTTTATTATCCTTTATTTTTAGTTATTTTTTTACTTTATTTTGCATGAGAATTGTGGATTGGTGTATGATGTGATTCCGAATGGGCGGAATATGTGTTATCTCTTGTGGTATATCGGATGGAAACTCAGACATAAATTCCGTAGCTGAATCCGAATGGACGGTATTACGGTTTGCACTCAGGATACAACGCCACGTACCACTTAAGAGATTCACATATTTTGTTTCATCCAACCTTGTATTCAAGCATGATTAGGCCGTTAGAATGTTATTTATTTTTTAGTATGATTTAGTTTTAGTACGTTACTTCTTTATGCATGACTTAGTTATTTTCTTTTGCAATAGGAATTTGATTTACGTTTAGGTCGATATTTATGATTATTATGTGATATCGTATGTTTGCCGTTATGAGAACTCACTTTTAAAGCATGTAAACTTAGATTTAGGCCTTATGGGATTATAGATTATTTTCGTAAATGTATGTTGAGTAGACTTAGTTAAAATTGCACAAATCCATTCATTACAAATGACATAAGTAAAGGACCATTCAGAACCCAACGGTTTGAGGTCTTCCCTTGCGAGGGGTGAGTGCGGCCTTAAATCATTTCCCAGTTCACACTGGGTGGCGACTCCTTTATTTCTCCGGTTTAGTCCCCCGCGGGCTACTCCGTACTCTTGACCAGGCCGCGAGCCTGGAACAACGTCGCCGATTTCTATGTCCAACAGTAATACTTAGTATACTACGCTTGATAAAGATCATGTATTCCTTAAAAGAATATTTCTGGAGAATTGGGTAGGCACGGTAATTTGCTAGAAACCAACCATGTCTTATAAATCGGTGAGAACGTGGTATCAGGTACGCACGTATTCGAATAGTCCGATGACTGTATTTACTGCCAACATATCCAGGGATCTCATGGGTCGCTTCCCAAAGATTCACCTATGATATTTGACTCGAACAGAATTAATCTAGGATTAATTAAGAGAGAGATAAAATTAATCTGGGATTAATTGCGGCAAGAATTTATCTGGGATAAAATTCGGATAGAAGAGGGAGAACGGTTAATTTGAAATTAATCGATTTAATAATAAATTAGATATATTAATTGAAATTAGATTTCAAAGTGGAATTAAAATTGGATTTTAATTCAGGCAAATAAATCAATTTAGAATTAATTCGCAAGTGACTTTCATAATAATTTTGCTAGGCATTATTATTAATTTAAATTAGATTTAATTACGTTGCAACGGAAAATTTGTTTATTCAGAATTAAACAAACACGAGCCCGAGTGAAGTTGCGTGTTGGATTAGCCGACTTAAATTTGGAATTTAATAAGTGGTGGGACCCACTTGACCTCATCATTGTTGGACTAATGATGAAGTTGAATTTGGCAAGTTAAAGGTTGAGTAAAAGGCTTGGTTTACTTGTCATTTACACAAACCAATTCCAACACTCAACTCAAGTATTTAAACAAGACAAACTTTGGAAGTAAAAAACTGTTACTATTCACAACAAAACAAATTCTCTCTTCTATTCACTGCCTGAAAAATGTGAGCTTTTCCCTCCATCTTCTTGAGTTTTGTTGCAAAAACAAGTGAGCTAGCACTCAAAGGAGTTATATGAGGTGATAGGCAAACCCACCCTAGAGTCAAAATCAACAAAGCAAAGCTTGGAGCAACATCCATTGGAGCAATCTTGGAGATTTCTCATCCCATCAATGTAAGTATTCCGTAACTTCTTTAAATATTCACACACCGAATCACGTTTTAGAGATCGTGGGCATGTTCTAGGAACACTAACATTAGTATCAGAGCCTTTACTAAGCATGATTTGGTTCTAGGGTTCATGACTTTATTTTGGGCATTTTTGCTTGGAGCATGAAAATGAAAAATTGGATGTTTGGTTATGCTTGGATGATGATGACTTAGAGTTGTGTATCATTGGATGGTGAAAAATTGATTGGATCAAAATTTCCCAAATTTTTTGCTTGGTCGAATGGTACCCTAGATGTAGCTCATGGTGATTTTTTGAATTTTAACAATTGGATATGTTAAATAGCATGAAATGAATCTTAGATGTTGAATGTTGATTTAATTGGATTGAAATCAAATTGGATGTTATTTTGTTGCCATTGCTGTGAGATTTGAAGCATGTTGGAAAGATTGATTTTGATTAATTTGTGTTGGACATGAATTAGATATTATGCATGATTAATTAGATTAATGAGTGTTTTGGAAATACTAGATTAATTAATTAATTGTGTTAATTACACTTGAAATGGATTAATATGTAATTGGGAATGATATATTAATCTAATTTGTTGTATTTGGGCTAATGGGCTTGGTTGGGCCAAATTTTGGTCTTCGATCATATTTGGGCCTGAACCATTTCCATAAAGTCTAAAATATGACAATTGGGCCTTTTAAAATTTAATTGGGCCTAATGGGCCAAAATTGATTCTATGGCATAAGGTCATTCCTATTGGGCCTAGGCATTATATGTTAGATCCATTTTGGCCAAAAGCCCAAGCCTAAAGAATTAATTAAAAGCCCATTGGACTTAGTTGAATGGGCATTGGATGCTTAATGGGCCTTTGAGGCCATTTGGATTGGATTTGGAATCAAAGTCTTAAAAGGCACTATTAAAAGTGTAATAGTTTAACTTGGAATTAAACATGAATTCATATTGAATACAATTTGAATTGGATTTAAGATTGTAGTTCGATATAATTCAAGAATATGTACTTTGAGTATTTATTATTAAACGAGTTGGACTCGTGCAAATCAAATCATTGTTTGAACATTTGATGGTCATTAATGCAAAGATTAAGTAATTGGATTAGATTTATTGAATATCATGCTTTGTGTGAATACTTGGATGTATTGTATGAATAATGTATATCAGATGGATATTAGTTAGGTGGGGGCAATTTTGGAAATTGTTGTAAATTTAGAATTTATTTAAATTGGACCTGCATGTCAAGCCTTTCACCTCTGATTCTCCTTGTAATTCTCTTCTCACAAATTCCTCTCAATGTAAATGAGGTTTCTTTTAGTGTTATGTAATTGGGTAGAAGTAAGGATAGTGCTAGCGGGAGAGGAAATGGAGAGATTTATTCTAGGAACAATTTGTTATATATCCATCTATATATCATTATTAAATTTTATCGCGCCTTATTATGCTTTTAGAATGCATGTTTAAGGGTGTATGATGAGACCTAATCAAAGATGATAAATTGGTTGCAAAATCGCGACAAAAACCCTCATTTTATATTAAGCGATTTTCCTTCCATTGAGTGGTTCTCTCTCAAGATCCAAGATTAGCATTGGTTTGTTGGCCAAATTCAAGACCTTTGTCCATCGCGGATGTGTTTGAACCATGAAAGCTTTATTACATGTCCATGTCTTGGGTAAGATGTGATTTATTGGCCAAAGTCAAGGTCACTTCTTGTACATCGATGTGGATTACGAAGCTTTCCATCAGTCAATGGGTCACGTTTAACTGGGATCATTAAGCTTGTTGAGCCAAAGCCAAGGCTTAGTTGATTCAGAGGAAACAGGTTAGGAAATATATTGGATATATTTACATATATTGGATATATGTTTCGGACTTGGAGGTCCACCTATTGGATCTAGGAATTGGATGAGATCCAATTGATCTTAGAGATCTACCTAGTTAAGTTTCATACAACTTGTTGGCCAAAGTCAAGGTCGTGTGTTATTTAACGGGATCCTAGCCCACTAGGAAATTCGGTTTCCCGAGTACTCCACAGAGGGTTAGAGGCTCGCCGAAAAATAGTGGGAGGTTAGTATTAAATTTGCAATATTCGTTTAATACCAGCTAATACACGCTCTTTATTTTTCGTCATTAAATTTATATATATTAGTTGGACTAATATTCAATTGTTGTTTTAATTGAACAGTTGGACTGTATTCAAACTGCTTCATTTGTAGTTGGTTATATAGTTAGACTATAGTAATCAATACATTTCAATTTAACCAATCATTTATAGTTGGTTATATAGTTAAACTATAGTAATCATTACATTTGATTGTACCCGAAATCGTTGATTGGATAGTTGGACTATAGCAATCAAGATGACCTGAAAGATTAGCATCAAAGGACATAATCCTGGGTGAAAATGTCTTTAACTGCTTTAATTTTCCAGATTGGGAAAAGAATCTCAGGATAGTCCTGGGAGTTGAGAAGTTACTCTATTTTATAGAGAAACCTCTCAGGGTCTGAGCCTGTAGTTGAGGAAATATTAGAGCATGAGCTTTGGAAGACTCATTGTGATGATAATTTTAGTGCTCAATCTGTTATGCTAGCTGCGATGACTCATTAATTTCGTCGTCAGAACTAAGGGTTAGATCCTTATACCATGATGTTGAAATTATAGGATCTTCATAGATCTATTCTTAGATCTTAGAAGTACGAATTGTAAAAGAAGCTCTTTCACTCGCGTATGCCGGAGGGTACGTCTGTCGAGCGCTAGGTGTTGCAGATGATTGCTTACATCGAATAGCTAGGTTAGCTGGGTATTACCAATGAGGTCGAGACTTCCATAGATTTGATCTTACAGTCTCTGCCCGAATGCTGGGGCGGGTTCGTCATGAACCAAGATAAAACTCTTGGAGAGTTAATGGCTATGCTCAATGAGGCAGAGCCAGAGCTTCTAAAAGGCAAGAAGCGCAAGGCGCATCTTACTTCGACATCCCAGAAGGCCAAAGCTTGGCCGAAAGCTTATGGGGTGTGAAGAAAAAGGCAAGGCTAAATCATCACAGTCTTCTCGGAAGACAAATGACAAATCCTAATCTGTCTGCCTAAACTATGGAAAACGGGGTCACTGGAAGCGTGACTGCCTTATAGACAAGGCAGACATGAAGAAAGTGAAGACGGGCAAGGCTCCGCCTTCAGATATGTTTGTTATAAACATGTTCACTAATAGTTTTAAGAATTGGATTCTGATACTGGATATGGTACATAAATATATGTATTGACGTGTATGATCTGCTGATTAGCAGGAGACTGGCTTCAGATGAGATCGACCAACAAGTCGAAAACAAGATGATAGTCACTGTTTTGACCGTAGAAACCTAAGTTTTGGAACTGCCCTTGGGGCATGTACTTAAATTAGGAGACTGTTATAATGTACATAGTTTAACTAGAAACACTATCTCTATATCTAGTACAACCCGTTGCGGGTATACATTTATGTTCCAGAACACTGGGTGTTTTGTTTATAAAGATGATATTGAGATATACACATTAGATGTGAATAATCGTCTTTATATTTTAAATATAAATGAATCTCAAACATATAACATGACAAACAAAAGGCTCAAACTGAGTAAATCAGATGTGACTTATTTGTGGCATTGTTGTCTGGAACACATTAACAAGACTTGTATATCCACACTTTCGAAAAGTGGATACTAGGACAGATTTGATCCTAATTCAAATGATGTCTGCGAATATTGTTTATTAGGAAAAGTGCCTAAAACACCTTTTAATGGTAAAGGTACAAGTGCCATCGATCTGTTAGCCCTCGTTCATAGTGACGTAAGTTGGCCCATGTCTAGCTAGGCTAGAGGTGGATATGAATACTTCGTAACCTTTACGGATGTGGCATCGCGTTATGGTTATGTGTATCTTATGAAACACAAGTCGGAAACTTTTGAGAAATTGAAAGAGTTTCGACACGAAGTAGAAAAACAGATCGATAAAAGTATTAAAACATTACGGTTGGACCATGGCGGATAATACTTAAACATATGAGTTTCAAGATTACTTGAAAGAGTATGGTATTCTTTCACATTGGACTTCTCCCGGAACACCTCAGTTAAACGGTGTGACCGAACGGAGAAACTAAACTTAGTTGGACATGGTAAGGTTAATTATGAGTCACTCTGAGCTACCAATTTCATTCTGAGGATACGCATTAAACAGTGCAATACTTATTTTGAATAAGGTTCCATTAAAATCTCTTAGACAGCCTTCATATTAGATATGAACAGGAAAGAAACTAGGTTTCTTATTCCTGAAGATTTGGGAATGCTGTTCATACTCTAAACGTTTGGATGATACCAAACTAGAACCCAAATAAGATAAGTGCCTATTTGTAGCTTATCCTAGGGAAACCAAAGTATAGTACTTATACAACTCACAAGAGAACAATGTATTTGTTGCTCTCCATGCGGTTTTCCTTAATGCCTAATTGCATCCTTAAGTGTCTTTTTACATTATGTATTTAGTTGACTCTTTCATTTACACATGGACATGAAATGGCTATTTGTTTATGCTTCCGCACGTATAAGTATGATATGTCTATGAAATCACATGTTCACCATTATTTGATTCGCTTTTATGTGTGCTTGTGTTTCCATGAATACAATATGCCAATGAAGTTGTATGTTCGTTGCTACTTTGATTTACTTTCAAGCATGCAATCTTAAATGTAAGATATATGCAAATTTAGGTGTAAGTTTTATTTTTTGCGCATATGAACTTAGAAGCATGATACTCTTGGAAATAAGTGTTACTTAAGCTTGATTAAATTATTACACAAATCCTTTCATTACAAGTGACATAAGTAAGGGACCATTCCGAACCCAACGGTTTGAGGTTTTCCCTTGCGAGGGGTGCGGCCTTAAATCTCATTTTCCCAGTTCATACCGGGTGGCGACTCCATTATTCTCCGGTTTAGTCCCCCGCGGGCTACTCCGTACTCCCAACCGGGCCGCGAGCCCGGGACAGCATGCGTCGCCCCAGTTCCTGTGTTCCCACAATCTGACGACTCCATTGGGGATAGAGAATCGGGCCCGAAATATTGTCTTGTAATGTTTGGATTTATGTTCTAATTGACCGTGTCTATAGTGGATAAAATGAGGGTTTAATCAAAGGCATTTTGAGGCTAGGTAATGGTTTGGTGTATTCCTTCACTCACTACCTTTCTAGAAGGAAAAGCTGTGAAGGCACCTAGATAGCCATCTACTCGTAGCCTATTGTGATTGACTAATTTGGAGGACTCGTTGTTTATTCCTGACACCAAACGATAAGAGCCTAAGAGGCTTGGGTATTTAAGTGAGCCTCGCTCCACCCTCCCTCTGGGGAATCTACAACGGGAAATCCATTTGACAGTCAGTCACACACCATAGCTCATTGGCATGTACCTTAGTGTATAAAAAAAGGGTACGCTCACTTGGCCGCTCGAACCCTTGATTGGGGAGACCTAGTTGTGGGCCATCCTTCGCCAGTGAGAGCCTTTATCTACACTCTTGCGAACCCACCCACAGACCGGGGTTGTATGGTTAAAGTTACAATTATTTCCTTGAGTATGTGCTTGTGGACCATCCTCATTTGGATGTAGTTGGACTATTGTCAGAAATGCGAACTTGTTGGGCCATTTAAACTGGGGCGAGTTCGTACCTTATGACCATTAGGCCCAAAGCTTCTGAAATGTTGATGGGCTATTCTGTAGAAATCATTGTTTTATGTTTGCATTATCTTTATTTTATGCTTGTGTTTGGGAACAAAGTCGTTTGGATCCATTTGGACCATTTGTCATGGGATATGGGCTTGTTGGGCCATTTAAACTAGGACAATGACGTATTTTACGACGATTGGGCCAAAGGCTTCTAAGTGTTGATGGGCCACTTTGTGCTTGTGTTCGGAACATTACCATTTGGATTTAGTTGGGCTCCTTGCCATGAGATGTGAACTCGTTGGGCCATTTAAACTGGGACGAGTTCACTCCTATGACAGTTAGCCCAAAAGCTTCTAAAATGATAACAGGCCGATTTGTTTGAAAATTTTAGTTGATTTAGTATGTTATATATGTTACATGCATCTCATGCACCCCATGCATACATACATCATGCTAACCCTTGTGTTCTGAAAGCCATCATAGAGTCCCGTTGGGTTAGGGAAGAGGGAAGACTCACCAAAAGACCGGTAACAGATATGAGTACATCCGATAATGAGGTATCCCAGATAGATCAGTTGGAAAATTGTTTCGCCAAGATTACCGAACAGTTGCAAGCCTTGACCACTGCCATGGAAAATATGGCTGTACCCCGTGCTGGGGGAAATTCTGAGAATGTGAAGCACGAGGAGCCTCTGAATGGGTTGGGGGATGATATCCCCATTTTTGATGATGCCATGGCAGAGTATGCAACAGGCAAAGTGATTGGGTCTCAGACAGAATTTCAGAAGCTTCGGGATTAGGTTGAAACAGTTACCCACAAAATGAGGGGTAAACATGAAGAGTTGTTAGATTATGAGGCAATGACCTTCGGAGAACAGCTGCCAGCTCAGTTTAAAATGCCCGACATGGCCAAGTTTAATGGGAATGGAGACCCGAGAGTCCATCTGCAGCAATATGTCTCAGTCATGAGTTCAGTGGGCCTATCACAGCGTCAAGTCCAAAAGATGTTTGAGATGTCACTCGATGGGGCACCTGTGGTTTGGTATCATAGCCTTGAGAAGAAGGTTAAGGAAGATTGGAGGGAACTAGCTGATGCTTTTCTGAAGCAGTATGTTACAGACTTAGAGATTGACTTGTCACTCCATGATTTGGAGAACACTAAGTAGAAGCCGGAAGAAAGCTTCAAGGATGTAGACCGCTGGAGAAGCTAGCTTCTGAAGATGCAGACTCGGCCCTCTGAGAAGGACTAGATTAAAATGATCATCAAGGGCACCAAGCCCTCGATCTATGGCAAGTTGAGGAGGATGACTTCAATGATTGTGGATTTCCGACAGCTGAGCGAAACTGTCATGGACATTGAAGAAGAGGAGGCAGAAAATCGGAAGTTTTATGGCCAGAATAAGAGGAATTTTGGAGGGCATTCTGAGACCAAGCCCGCTACTGCCGAGATTGTTGCTATTAAGAATAGGCGCTTTTCTAACTTGGGTAGACCCTTGTCCAAAGTGCTTGAGAAGCTGACCAGGCAAGGACTCTTAAAACTCTTGGAACCTAGACCACTCCCAAATCCTCCCCCACCAAGCCTCATTATTAACCGCTACTGCCATTTCCACCAACAACCTGGCCATGACACCAATAGCTGTACCCGTCTCTGCCATGAGATCCAAGACTTAATTGACTCCCACAAGATCCTTGATCCTGAAAGAGAACAGCCAAACACACACACCAATCCTCTACCAAATTATCACTCTGTTCCCCCACCCACCTACATGATCAACTCTGGCTTGCCCGAAACCTTCGTCCTCCAAGCTCTCAACCACCAAGCTTCGTACATGGGGATAGGGGGTGACAACGATGAAGAACCATAGGCCGAGGAAGAAGGCAGTGATGCGAATGATGAAGTTGTTCCTCCTAGTTTGTTTGATCCTGCATTTTTAATAAAGACATTGATTTTTCCTGTTTGTTCGAACCTTTTTCTAATGATAATAAAGACGTTCATTTCTCGTACTCGCTTGAATATGCAACATGAGTATATTTGACAAAAGTATTCAACCTTGGTATTATGATACACAACGATGCTTAGAACACAGGGAATTCTCGGAAGAAGCAAACTGAAAGATAAGATAGTCATTCAGAAACTGGGAAACGGGGACAGTGAGGCTGTCAGACTTGGAAGGGAATGAGTTCACCGAGCTGATCAATGTTGACAGATTGAAGCTGTATTTTACCTGAGACCGGGCAGTCACCAAGAGAATTGGCAGAAGACCTTACCCAACGGGATGGGAACATTCACGCATACATGCATACACGTAACCCATTTTGCACCCTTTTGTGTTTGTTTTGTTTTGTGTTCACAGGTTTTGAAGAAGAAAAAGAGAAAGCGGCGAAGACAAGCCAATAAGGCATAACAAAAGCACAGTATCAGAATCGGGTAATAATCATGGGGCTGAGGCCCATATTGGTGTTAGCTTCGGGTAGTAATCTGAGGGTTGAGGCCCACATTAGTATCAGTCTGGGGGCGAGGCCCACATCAGTATCAGTCTGGGGGCGAGGCCTACATCAGTATTAGTCTGGGGGCGAGGCCCACATCAGTATCAGTTTCAGGGATGAGTCCCAAGGTTGAGGCCGACATCATAATCAGTAGTTTGGGGATGTGTCTCAGGGTCGAGGCCCACTGCGTCATCAGAACAGGTTTTCCAGGTACGGCGTGTGGACTATGTGAATTATGTGGATTACCGTGGACTATCTTGAAGTGTTGTGGATTATGTGGACTACCGTGGACTATCATGAAATATTGTGGATTATCGTGGACTATCTTGAAGTGTTGTGGATTATGTGGACTACTGTGTACTATAGTGAAATATTATGGATTACCGTGGACTATCTTGAAGTGTTGTGGATTATGTGGACTACCGTGGACTATCATGAATTATGTGGATTATCGTGGACTATCTTGAAGTGTTGTGGATTATGTGGACTACCGTGGACTATCGTGAAATATTGTGGACTACCATTGACTATCTTGAAGTGTTGTGGATTATGTGGACTACCGTGGACTATCATGAAATATTGTGGACTACCGTGGACTATCTTGAGGTGTTGTGGATTATGTGGACTACCGTGGACTATCGTGAAATGTTGTGGACTACCGTGGACTATTGTGGAGTATTGTGGATTATGTGGACTACCATGGACTATATGGATTATGTGGACTACCGTGGAATATCGTGGACTACCGTAGATTATCATGGACTATGTGGATTTCGTGGACTACCGTAGATTATCATGGACTATGTGGACTATGTGGATTCCGTGGATTATCGTGGACTAGTGTGGACTATTGTGGACTACCGCGACACCCTAAGTATGGGGTTTAGCATGCCAAGAATGGCACGTCATCAAATTCAGGTCGAGGCAGCAGGCAAGTCAGGAGGCAGCTGGCGAGCCAAGTAAGTGAAAATGCATTGCATAACTTAGTTGGAGGCACTACCTTTTTAGTTAATGATATTGCGGGAAACGATTGTCGGAAGGGAATCGGTATTTCGTTAGATCCTTATTCATTTGTTTAGCGTCAAGCTCACTTGTTCGACCTCCGTTTAGAGCACCTTTGGACCAGAAAAAACCCGTAAACCTTTTAACTTTGGCCCAAAACCCTTGCCACCCACCTAAGCCCACTCACCAAACCAACACAACACCTAGCCCACCAAGAGAGGCCCACACGCCCATAGCCCCTAAATTACATCCAAATTAAATCAAATATTAATTAAATTAAACATTAACTAAATAAAATATTAATTAATTGATATACCAAATTAAAATATTGCAACTTCCTAACTTAAAATATTATATACTAAATTAAAGAAATATTATGCCTAATTAAAATCAATCATAACCAATTAAAAATATTGACTTCCTAATCTAACAAATTAAATGCCTAATTAACACCAATCAAATATTCAACCTTCCTAATTCACCAAAATGTGTCCCCCCTCAATCCATTGATTTCCTTATCCAACACCAAATCAAATCCTCTCTTTAATGCCAAAATCCATTCATTGTGAGACAAGGAGAAGCCATAACCCTTCTCTATATAAACAAAGCCAAACCAAGCCTCTCCTCTCTCTCTCGGCTCACTCTCACGGATGCATGAAAACAAAATAAACCCTAAACCTACAAACAGCCACAGCCACCATGATCCTCTCTCGGCAGGCCCTATAACCTAAACACTTCATCTCCCCTCACTAACACAAAACCAATACACACGGCCCTCACGTCCCTTGACCAAACGAAAGCCCCCACCTCACATAAGCAGCCTCACCACTTCGACAAAGCCAGACGTAAGCCTTCAAACCAGCCAGCCCCTTCACGCCTTCAAGCAGCTCAAACCCTCAACACCAGGCCTATTGGTTTACTGCCACCTAGCCTTCAAAACAGCCACCCACAAACACATAAGCTTCCCACGAGAGAAACAAACGCATGAACCTTCAACGCCTAAGACTGCCCTTCACAACACCACTCACTGCCTCACGGCAAACCAGCAACCCACCACCAAAAATGCATTAACAAATTAGCCAAGACTCCATGTAGCCCTTCAGCCATTCGCCACTTCAACCGAGCTCCCATATCGCCAACACAACCTCAAACCCCATGCACCGTGCAACCCTCAATAAGCCGTGAACCAGCCCATTGTCCTTCACCAGTACTATCCCGAAACTGTCACGCAAAACAGCCCCCAAAATTGCACTATAACCACCGAGAAAATAGTCCTTGAAGCAGCCCTCCATTCACCTAAAATAGTCACTGAAACAGTACCCCAAACCGAGACAAAAACACCCCAAAACAGTCACCGAAACTCTCCAGAAACAGTGACCAGATAATATAAAGAAAACAGCAGCAAAACGGAGGTAAAACAGCAAGCAAAACAGCAAAACAGTGAGCTAAGATGCTAAACCAGTGAACCGGAAGAGTTGCGGAGCGATAGCCCTTTTGACGGCCGTGAAACGCGAGTCCGAAAGTCGACATAAAAGGTTAGACCTGAGGGTATTTTTCACTCTTGTTTTCAGTTATTTTTATTATTCATTGAGTATTGTTCACATGATTGTTATGTTAAAATGCATGTTGTGGCCCTTGAGTAGATAAATTTGCATGGATTACGAAATATTGTATGTTGTGGCCTTGGAATAAAATGAAAGATATGTCAACTCTCGCGGTATATCATATGGAAACCCGGACATAAATTTCATAGCCGATTCCGAATGGACGGTAGTATGATCTGTACTCGGGATATAACTCCATGTACCACTTGAGTAAACGGCACTTTCTTTTGTTTTATGTTGCTTTGATTTATTTATTATTCGTCATTTAAATTTCGCATGTTACTTGTTTATGCATGATGCGATCGAGCGCATGGGCTTAGTAAGTCGGATTAAAGGTCCCGTATTTGGAGGGTACAACTCCACGTACCGGTTGATGTATATTCGGTTGAATATAAGATGTGTTCAATCGGGTATACGAAATCCCATATAGTCATCTTTATCTTTGTACGTATCGTAATGAAAAGCACATTTATTCCATTGGTTGCATCACTTACCTTAGTCTTGGCTTAACGTATTACAATTCATATATCCATGTCATGATAGCATTTGAGTATTATTTCTTGTGGTATATCGGATGGAAACCCAGACATAAATTTCGTAGCCGATTTTGAATAGACGGTAGTGCGGTTTGTACTTGGGATACAATTCCACCTACCACTTGGAAAAGTGCACACAATGGTTTGGTGGTGTAGGGTTCAGGATCTCACCTTAAGGTTCTGGGTTCGAATCCAGGAGGTGCACTTCTTGTAAGAGCCTGGGACAGCCGGTGGTTTTACCTGCGCCGCGGCCCAAAATGGGTGGTTTGGTGGTGGGGTTTCCATCGTTTCCAAAAAAAAAAAAAAAAAAAAAGTGTCCATATTAGTTATCTTCTTTTGCACCACGTCATAGCATGCTCACATTAATGCCTAATTTCATCCTTAAGTGTCTTTTTGAATTATGTATTTAGTTGACTCTTTCATTTACACATGGACATGAAATGGCTATTTGTTTATGCTTCCGCACGTATAAGTATGATATGTCTATGAAATCACATGTTCACCATTATTTGATTCGCTTTTATGTGTGCTTGCGTGGTTAGTGTGTGCTTGTGTTTCCATGAATACAATATGCCAATGAAGTTGTATGTTCGTTGCTACTTTGATTTACTTTCAAGCATGCAATCTTAAATGTAAGATATATGCAAATTTAGGTGTAAGTTTTATTTTTTGCGCATATGAACTTAGAAGCATGATACTCTTGGAAATAAGTGTTACTTAAGCTTGATTAAATTATTACACAAATCCTTTCATTACAAGTGACAGAAGTAAGGGACCATTCTGAACCCAACGGTTTGAGGTCTTCCCTTGCGAGGGGTGAGTGCGTCCTTAAATCTCATTTTCCCGGTTCATACCGGGTGGCGACTCCATTATTCTCCGATTTAGTCCCCCGCAGGCTACTCCGTACTCCCAACCGGGCCGCGAGCCCGGGACAGCATGCGTCGCCCCAGTTCCTGTTTTCCCACAACTAGGTCATGACTTTCCGATCATAACGAGACAAGTTGCTAGTGATCCAATATATACTTCGTACGGGGATGACACAACTCCTACCCCAAGCCTAGCATGTGATATCCGATACTGGATCGTAATATGCAATACTTAGTATACTACGCTTGATAAAGATCATGTATTCCTTAAAAGAATATTTCTAGAGAATTGGGTAGGAACGGTGTTTTTGCTAGAAGCCAACCATGTCTTGTAAATCGGTGAGAATGTGGTACTGGGTACGCATGTATTCTGATAGTCCGATGATCGTATTTACTGCCAACATATCCAGGGATCTCATGGGTCACTTCCCGAAGATTCACCTATGATATTTGACTCGAACAGAATTAATCTGGGATTAATTAAGAGAGAGAGAAAATTAATCTGGGATTAATTGCGACAAGAATTTATCTCTGATAAAATTCAGATAGAAGAGAGAGAACGGTTAATTTGGAATTAATCGATTAAATAATATATTAGATATATTAATTGAAATTAGATTTCAAAGTGGAATTAAAATTGGATTTTAATTCGGGCAAACGAATTAATTTAGAATTAATTCCCAAACGACTCTCGTAATAATTTTACTAGGCATTATTATTTATTTAAATTAGATTTAATTACGTCGCAATGAAAAATTCATTTATTCGGAATTAAATGAACCAGGGCCCGAGCGAAGTTGCGTGTTAGAGTAGCCGACTTAAATTTGGAATTTAATAAGTGGTGGGACCCACTTGACCTCATCATTGTTGGACTAATGATGAAGTTGAATTTGGCAAGTTAAAGGTTGAGTAAAAGGCTTTGTTTACTTGTCATTTACACAAACCAATTCCAACACCCATCTCAAGTATTTAAACAAGACAAACTTTGGAAGTAAAAAATATTACTATTTACAGCAAAGCAAATTCTCTCTTCTCTTCACTGCCTGAAAAATGTGAGCTTCTCTCTCCATCTTCTTGAGTTTTGTTGCAAAACCAAGTGAGCTATCACTCAAAGGAGTTAAATGAGGTGATAGGGAAACCCACCCTAGAGTCAAAATCAACAAAGCAAAACTTGGAGCAACATCCATTGGAGCAATCTTGAAGATTTCTCATCCCATCAATCTAAGTATTCCATAACTTCTTTGAATATTAACACACCGAATCATGTTGTAGAGATCGTGGGCATGTTCTAGGAACACTAACATAATGCTCGGCAACCACGACACTGTTGGGCTCACAGCCCGTAGAGAGTACGGAGTAGCCCGCAGGGGACTATACTGGAGAATAAATGAGTCGCCACCTACTGCGAACTGGGAAATGATTTAAGGCCGCACTCACCCTTCGCAAGGGAAGACCTCAAACCGTTGGGTTCAGAATGGTCCCTTACTTATGCTAGTATAATGGATGGGTTCACACAATGGTGTGACCAAGTCTTATGCAGCACATGCAAGATATTTCAAATAAACACACAAAATTGCACACCCAATAAACATGAAAATAAATAAAAGCAAATACATAGTTCCAAAAGCATATTAAATAAAGAAGTATGATAATGTAAATTATAAAAACAGTAAAAAAAATGTTAATAATAAATGCAAATAATTAAGCGCATAATGCAAAATAAATAACTAAAGAGACGAAAATGCATAAAATATAAAGAAAGAGGTTGTCCAGTGTGTGTGCGTTCTTGTAGTATTCATAAATGCGTTTGAACGAAGTGTTCCAAAGAGTTCACATTCGTGTAGCATTCGAAAACACGTTCGAATGGAGGGAGGCATAATGCTTATGTTCGAGTTGCGTTCGAAAACGTGTTCTAACGTTCTTCCAAAAATAGCATCAATAATGACATAAACACGCATTTGTGAGTATTTTCTGAGTGGTACGTGGAGTTGTATCCCTAGTACAGATCGCACTACTGTCTATTCGGATTCGACTACAGAATTTATGTCTGGGTTTCCATCTGATATACCACAAGGGATAATACACACAATCATTGATGTAATGTGAATGGACATAAAAATAGATGCGAAATAATATAGATGAATATAAATAAAAGTAAAGGCGGAATATTAAAATGACAATAAAAGCGAGTCACTAAATAAAAAGATAAATAACACAAAATAAATGCGAAATAATAAAATCAAGATAAACATTTAAATAAATGCGAAATAATAAAATAAAGATAAATAAAGATAACGAAATAACCATAAAATTAAATGAATATAAAAAGATAAACAACAAAATGCTAGAGAAAGAAAATGTGACCAAAAGATTTGGTCGTCTTTAATATAGGACTTTGCATACCCGGCTGAACGTATTTCACATCCAGCCAGACATGCCGTGTCTGAGACTATAAAAATAAATAGGGTGCCATCAGGTCTTACCTTTTAAGTTGCTTCTTAGAAGTGCGTTAGGCCGTCACCAGAAGGATTAAAGCTTATTGTTTTTCTGGTTTCCTTGCTCGCTGTTTCTGCTCACTGTTTTGCCATTTCTGCTCGCTGTTTTTTACTATTTTTGGGGGTGATTTGGCACTGTTTTGGGGGATGATTCTTGGGTTATTTTTTCTGATGGTTTCGGTGGTTTTTTGGACTGTTTTAAGGGTGTTTAGGCATTGATTCTGGTTGTTTCAGGGGGCTGTTTTGGCGTTGATTTTGGTTGTTTCCGGGGGTATAGTGTTTCAGTTATAGGTCTTTTTTATTGTTATACTGGCTTGGTTTTGTTGCTTGTTTGGTCGGTGAAGGACTGTGTTTGTTTGTGTGTCTTGGTCGCTGATATGGAGGGCTGTGTTTGTTTGTGTGTCTTGGTTGGTGATATGAACGGCTGTGTGTATGCCGTATGAGAAGTGTGTTTGAGAAGTCTGTTTCCGTGTGTGTGTGTTTGAGAAGTGTCATCCCGTGTGTGTGTGTGTTTTGTATGTGTGTGTTTGAGAAGTCTATTGCCGTGTGTGTCTGTTTCGTATGTGTGTGTTTGAGAAGTGTCATGTCGTGTGTCCCTATGTTTTCTTTTGGTGATTTGGTCTCCAATTTATAGTGACAATGGATCTCTTAAGCAATGAAATAAATCAAGTAAATATGAGAGATATTTTCACAATTTATTTAGGGAACAAAATAACTAAATTTGGTGAGGATGGGATTTCATATCTTTTAAAATTGGAAGGTGATTTGAAGGATTTTACACATATATTTTGCATGGGATTTTTTTATTTAGGAAGGCCATGGGCGTGTGGGCTTTGTGGATGGGTTGTATGGGCCTTGTGTGGTGTGGGCGTGTATGGCATGGATTGCAGGGGTTTTGGGCCGAGGCTAAGGTTTAAAATAGCGGCTGATCGAATCCACGGTGGGTTAGTGAGTCTGAATCCAGTGAGGTGCTAACTTTGGAGGTTTTCTTTCCTTTCGGCATTCATTTCGCACAACTTCCGCAAATTTTTAAGTAGTGCCTCCATTGTAAGGGATATGCCCTATACCCAACTTATGGATGGGCTATATGTACATGTATTTGTAATATTTTTCATTAATTAATTAAATGGAAATCTTTATTATACGTGTCTTACATAAATTATATGAATCATCAAACACTGTAATAAAGCCCTTTGAGTAATAAGATGATGGCTTCCATGCCTTATGAGAATCATTACTCTCAAACGTTCCTAGTTATAGTTTTGTGAATAATCAGGGCGTTCATAAAGCGGAGAGACTAGCATGATGATATGATCCGCCCTTAAGTGGGGTAGCCGATCTCATAGACTGGTGTATCACATGGATGCATGAGTTGCTTGTGTCCATCGAACTGACAGCCGAAAGTTTTCACATGTAGTGTTTATCCCATGTGTCTATGAGAACTTTCATGTATCAATTGTATGACTAGTCCTTAGACTTGAGGTCTTTACAATCTTATGTGTGGATCAAATAACTTTGACATTGTCCTTTCCCGGTTCAAAAGATCTGATCATAAGGGTATGATTGGGTCATTTGTTGAAACACATGAAATTTGTAAAGATACAACAGAGAATCGCCACTCTCTCGGATAATATTTCTTATAAGAGTAGTATTCCAGTTCGCGGGTTGATATGTGTGATTAGTGCTTGAGACTGTGGCCGCAGCGGAAGAATCATGTGAGATTCTTGGGTTAGCACGATTAATGACACTATCAACATCATACATTTGACTATATGGGTAGACATTTTCCATACCCTAGGTCAAACGGTGGGGATACAATGAGGCGATGGACCGTATCATATGTAAATCGCATACCGAATGGGTTTATATATCTTTTCTTCTCATTTGAGGGCATTGGCATGTTGCTAGATGTCAACCTTGGTCATTGAAATCGAACGACCATCTGATCGGAGGATAATTTATGTTCGATTAAATTATCACGATTCATTTCATGTCCAACTTGAGGGGAACCCAAAAGGTCACACACAACAAAGTCGAAATCAATGGTTAACAGTGCACAATACAAATTTAACAGCATATATGATTGCTGTAGGAATTGTTCATAAATGGTTCAATGTGTTTAATTATTGAACAGATCATTTATGAGGTTTCAAAGTGGCTTAGGGATTGGTGAATGACGATAGGGGCACTTTGGGAATTGGAAAAATGAAAAAAAAAATCTACGTTTTATTTTATTTTATTTATTTGTTTTGAATTCCAATTCGGCCCAAACTCTTATTAGGGTTTTATAATCTCATTAAACCACTATATTAAGATCCAATGGCTAAGATTTAATTAGCATTTATCCAACATCAGATTCTTAATTAATTTTGTTGTCTTTGGAGCACCTATATAAACCCAAAGAATTCTTTACAAATTTTTACACCAAAACCTTTCATATCTTGGGTTTATATAAGTGAGCAACTTTAAAGTTTAAAGAGTAAGCCACTGATTTTGAGGATCCTTAAGTCTAATTGACTAGAGGAATCTCAAGTTAAAAGTTTTAAGGTATTTGCCTAGGCTAGCACCAAGGGCAAAATACCCGTGCACTCAAGGCGTAGTCTTGCCATTGAGTTTTGGCTTTGGTGTGTGCACCTTTGGAGGCCACAAACTTGGGTGGCTCTTTGGAACATGGAAGAGCTTACTAAGTTCGAGAAAAGCTTGTAGATTGGAGGGAGGACTGGAGGAGTCTTCGGTTCGAGTAAGTCCTTTTCTTTCTTTATTTTAATTAGAGTTCTTATGATAGTTAGCATGTTTAGGTTTATGTTCTTTGCATGTTTTATGAGTTTTTTTTTATGCTTAGAATATATAGTAACATGCATAGGCTTGTAGAATAATAAAAACAAATGGGTATTGGGCAAAGGGATAGCGGTATCATAAGTTTTTTTTAATTTTCCGCTACGCACTCGGAGTCGCTTCCCAACAGTGGTATCAGCGCGCCGTTTTTGTTTTGATTAGTTCTTTCTCATTTGAACTCGAAATTGGGTGTGTAAAAGCTCGTTGGAAAACTAACACCCTGAACTTACTTTTAGGCATAATTTTTGCATGATTTGGTTAAGATTTGAATTGTGAAATTTCATTTAACGTTCACACATCTTTAAAAAATTGTGAATAGTAAATTTATTTGAATAAAATAAAATACAATATCATAATTAAATATTAATCAAAGTTATTTAATGCCTAAAATAATTCCAACATATTAAAACTCATATGTTTGATGATTCTATGTATGATTAGAATTGGCATGATTATTTTAGAGTGCAAGCATCTAGAGACTTTATAAGGAAATAGATAGTGTATTGCTTATCCCTTAGCTAAGTAATTATTCCATGATGAACTTAGAGATTTATTACCTTTAAGGCTAATAAATATAAATCACTTATTTATAATAAAAGACATTATAAAATATAAAAGTAGGGTGGTACCAAGGCGTTAATAAAACTTTCCAAACTAAAGTTAATTTAACCAAAGGTATTACTAGAGTTAGATAATGATTTGGTGTCTTCCTTCACTCACTACCTTTTTATAGCCAAAAGGAAAAGTTGTGAAGACATCTAGATAATCATTTACACAAAGCTTACCTTAAAGCATATTTAAAGTGTTGGACTAATTTGGAGGATCTATTGTTTATTCCTGTCACCAAGGAAATAAGAGCCTAAGAGGTAAGGGTATTTAAGAGAGTTCGCTCCACCCTCCCTCTGGGGAATTTTCAATGGAGGAATCCATTTGACAGTTATTCACTTAAACTTGCTAAAATCCTCAATAATAATTTAAGTCTAAAATTTGCCTCCCATTGTAAAGTATAGACCCAAAAGGCTTAAACCGTATTGGCAGGACTAGGCTTTACCAGACTGACCAATACCAATTTATCCCTAAATCGTACTATTGTCAATGGTTTGACTTTTCTGATTCATAAGACACAACGACCTTTAGGCGTGGTCTTATAACTAAGTGGCAAAGATTGGGTGTCCACAAGGACTAGCATAAGCTATGGCAAGTTTGATTTCCCAACCCAATGATTAAGGAATTGTGATTTATATCATAAATTGATTGGGAACCTACCTAATTATTGTATTTTATAACGATCGGACCTAGTCGGAGTTATGAAATGATGATAATGGGATCCTTGCCCATTAGAAATCCATCATATTGGGGTTGATGCGATTTTCTTAAAATTTTAAAACAATTGAGTGGGAGCAACTTCTTAATATTAAAAGCCCATATTATTATGAAACATTAATGAAAACATATTCCTAATTTTAACATTCTCTCTTAACAGGTGGGTTAAAATATTTCACAAACATTCAAATGGCAAACAAAGTATCACTTCGTTCCATCTTTGATGAGCATAAGCTCAAAGGGGACAACTACAATGACTGGTTTAGAAACCTTAAAATTATCTTACAACAAGAAAAGATTTTCTATGTTCTTGAAAGACCATTTCCCCCTGAACCCGCAGAAGATGCTGACCAAAATACATTTGATGCTTGGAAGAAACACGTCGATGATGATTAGCAAGCAGTTTTCATAATGCTTGGCTCTATGTCGGACGAAGTTCAGAAAGCTCACGAAGATATGGATGCTCAAACCATAATCTTTCACTTGAAGGAGTTGTATGCAACTTCTGTTCATACCGTGAGATTTCAAGTGTCATGTAACTTATTTCAAACAAGGTATAAGGAAGGATCTGTTAGTGGACATGTGCTTAAGATGATTGGCTACATTGAAAAATTGGCCAACCTCGGGTTCATCATGGATCATGAGATAGGTCACGATCTAATTCTTTAGTCCTTACCAAAAGAATTCTCTAACTTTATTATACAGTTTCATCTGTCTAATAAAGAATGTACTTTTGCAGAATTGCACAATCTGATAAAGCAAGCAAAGAAGGACTTGAAACCGGAGCTTAAAACCTCTGTCATGCTTACGGGTACGGACCTGAAGCCACGAGGCCCAAAGAAAAATAAAGGCAAGGCTAAGGCTCTAGATCACCTAAAGCCCAATGGTAAGGTGGAGAAGAAAAAGGGGAAGGGGAAATGTTTCTTTTGTGGAAAGAATGGTCATTGGAAGAAAGACTGCAGATCCTTGAAAGCCAAGGAAGCTAGGGAAGCCCAAGAGGCCAAAAAGCCCAATGCTTCAGGTACGTTGTATATGATTGAACTATATTCTCAAAACTCTAAACCTTCTACTTGGGTGCTCGACACCGGTTGTGGGACTCACTTGTGTAACAATGTGAAGGGCCTGAGAAACAGTAGGAGACTCCGTCATGGGGAGGTTGACTTACGTATGGGTAATGGAACAAAACTGGCTGCATTATGCGTGGGGACTTATTCATTAGTTTTGTCGAATGGTTTAGTTTTAGACATAGAAGATTGTGTTTATGTACCTTCTCTAGTAAAGAACATCATTTCAATTTCTTCTTTATGTAATAAAGTCTTTTCATGCCTAATAAGTTGTAATGAATGTTCTATTTATTTTAATGAAATAAAATATGGAGATTCTATTTTGAATAATAGAGGGAGGACTGGAGAAGTCTTCGGTTCAAGTAAATTTTTATATTTCTTTATTTTAATTAAAGTTCTTATGATAGTTAGCATGTTTAGGTGTATGTTCTTTGCATGTTTTATGATTTTTTATGCTTAGAATATATAGTAACATACCTAGGCTTGTAGAATAATAAAAACAAATGGGTCTTGGGCAAATGGATAGCGGCATCATAATTTCTTCTTGATTTTTCACTGCGCACCCGCGACCGCTTCCCAACAAAAAGGAGTCGCCACCCAGTGTGAAATGGGAAATAATTTAAGGCCGCACTCACCACTTGCAATGGAAGACCTCAAACCATTGGGTTCGGAATGGTCCCTTACTTATGCCAGTATAATGGATGGGTTCACACAATGGTATAACCAAGTCTTATGCAGCACATGCAAGATAATTCAAATAAACACACAAATCTTCACACCCATAAACATGAATATAAATAAAAGCAAATACATAGTTCCAAAATTATATTAAATAAAGAAGTACGATAATGTAAATTATAAGAACAGTAAAAGTGTTAATAATAAATGCAAATAATTAAGCGCATAATGCAAAATAAATAACTAAAGAGGCAAACATGCATAAAATATAAAGAAAGAGGTTGTCCAGTGTGTGCGTGTTCGTGTAGCATTCGTAAATGCGTTTGAACGAAGTGTTCCAGAGAGTTCACGTTCGTGTAGCGTTCGAGAACGCGTTCAAATGGAGTGAGGCATAAATATTACGTTCGAGTTGAATTTGAAAACGCGTTCGAATGTTATTATGAAAGTAGCACCCATAATGACATAAACACGCATTTGTGAGTATTTCCAAGTGGTACGTGGAGTTGTATCCCAAGTACAGACCGCACTACCGTCCATTCAGATTCTGCTACGAAATTTATATCTGAGTTTCCATCCGATATACCGCAAGGGATACCACACACAATACACAATGTAAACGGACATGAAAGTAAATGCGAAATAATAAAATAACAATAAAAGTAAATAGACAAAAAGCTAAATGATAAAATAAATGCGATAAAAAAAGATAAAAAAAAATAAATGTGAAACGATAAATTGACAAAAAGATAAAAAAAAAGTAAATAAATATAAAAATAAAAATAAACAACAAAATGTTAGAGAAAGAAAATGTGACCAAAAGATTTGGTCGTCTTTGATGTAGGACCTCACATACCCGGTTGGACGTATTTTAAGTCCAACCAGATATGCCGTATCTAGAACAAAATAAATATGGTAAAGGGTGCCCTCAGACCTGGCTCAGCTTTCTACTCTTCACTACCCGCATCGGGTCAAAGTAGATTACGCCTTTTTGAAAGCGGCCTCATCCTTTTGCGGTCATGTCTTCCGATTCTCAGGTTTCTAAATGTGCCATCTCCCTGAAATTGGACTCCATTGTTCGTCACTATGTGGTGTGTCATTCCGTATCGACATTCTATATTACGGGCTATGAAATAGTCCCAATAGTTACAAATATTATTGTCCTCAAAGAATACCCAGTAATGAAACCAGAGAACCTTCAAAACACTCAATGCAACTCAAATCCAAGTCTTTGAATAAATCAGCTAAGCCAGACTCACAGTGTGTGTATGCAAAGGTTCATTTAAAGCTTGGTTCTCAGGTAAGCCAACTCAATGATTTCATTTCAAAAATTGGGATCGATGGGTCAAACCAACCTAGATATCTCAATTATGCTCTACAATTGCTTTTTCCGTGCTTAATATGGTATGATTTTCTTTTTTCTTTTCTTTTGTCTTTTTTTTTTCAACACACCTACCCTTTAAGGTAGCATTTCTCCTCATGGTGGTCCTAATACTCGCCCATGGGTAGCTTCACGCTTATCGGTTATAGGTGGTTTAATTTTTTTTTCTTTAGAGACTTTTCTTTTATTTTCAACCATACCATACATCATAACACAAGCAATTCAGGATAAACATCTAAGCAAACGGTCATTCATCGACCTACAATTTCTTCGACTAGTCACTTTGCCAACTACTCAGGTTTTCACTGCTAAAAACCTATAATTAAGTGCTTACGAGTCTAACATAGATCAACTACTCAAAGTGTCAGATAAAAGTACATCAAGAACTTATCGTTTCTAAGATTTCACCCTAAAGCAAACAATTTCATCATTGGACTTATGCTTAATTATTAAGGACTAACAGGAAAAGACTCGAACAAGTAAGCAAAATCAATGTCTTTATGATTAATAAATACATGATTACAATCGAATAAGATCAGGAAAATAAACATCTCTGTAATTTGCACTTGTCTAATTCCGTCTTCTTGCTTTCTTCGAACGTCAGATTCTCTAACTGCAGTAGTTCTTCTTCCCATTTTTCCCTCTTTTGCAACCTCCTCTTTGTCACTGCTCGAGAAGTTTTCCCAGAAATCCCAAATCTGCTCTGTTTCATCTTTACTACTGATGTCCCATATCCCCATGCGAGAAGCTTGGTGGTTGAGAGTTTGGAGGACAAAGCTGTCGGGTAGGCCGGAGTTGATCATGTAGGTGGGTGGTGGAACGAAGTAGTAGTTGGGTAGATGATTTATGTGTGTGTCGGGTTATGCTTTTTCCGGGTCGGGTATTTTATGGGTGTCAATGAGGTCATGGATCTCATGCCTAAGGCAGGTGCAGTTGTCAGTTTCGTGGCCTTTTGTTGATGGAAATAACAGTATAGGTTTAGGTCGAGGTAGTGTGGCAAAGGGTTTGGAAATGGTTTAGGTTCTAAGGGATTTAGGAGTCCTTACCTCTTCAGCTATTCAAACACCTTTGACAAAGGTCTGCCAAATTGGAGAATCACATATTTCTGATAGTGGCGACCCCAGAAGGAGCGGGCTTGGTCCCTGAAGGCCCCCCAATGGTCATTTTATTATGGCCGTAAAACTTTTTATTTCTCACTGTACGGGGTACTGTCAGACTGGCCATAGCGTTGGTCAAAGCTTGTAGTTGCTCGAGGATTCTGGTGATGTTGGACTCCACTTGATCTATACGAGAATTTTCACTGCCTGACACATCCATGTTTGCTAACCTCTTATTGACAAGTCTTCATTCTTCTCTAACCCAACAGATATCTATGATGGCTTTTAAGAAAAGGGGTTAGCATGATACATGTATGCATGCGATGCATGAGATACATGAGATGATGTGCATGTGGTTATCAAAATAGCATATATCCTTCCGACTTTATTCCTCACAAACTCGTGGTAAGTCCATTCCTGCCCTAGGTATGGCTCATTTTATGCACCAATATGGGGTACACAAAATCGTCCTCTCCTACGCTACAAGGGTGAACCTTAGCTACCTTAGTCCATTTTCATCAGTAACAGACAAAGGCCACCCATTTACAAGATTGACTAAGCCTATTATTGGGATCGTGCCAATGTCCAAAAATGACGAATTGGGCCCTCGGTAATCACGGTTCTGGGGATGGACTTGGAGATATCCAAAAGTAAAAAAATATGCCATAACAAGGTGTACCCTTCCTGTTGGACAATTATGACCCATAGCGTCACTATTTGTACAGATCATGGTGTCGTTGTACAAATTAACTATGTGACAAAGGAGATTGCACTCTTATCATTTGTGATTAGATCATCTAGATGTATAAATGATAGGAGGTCCCTATGATTTGTTCCTGGACTGAGAATGATATGAGACAGTATCACTCCACGAAGGATAATCATTAAATATCCATAGTCAGAGCAATGTCGAGATTGGACATCGATAAATGCGTAAAAGACTAGTATTACACTTGTACACGTTGTAAGGGCACAACGACATAGTTCTCATATATTTGGGTATAGGATACTCATGCAAGTGTAATATGAGGTTGTGTTTTACCGATGGTATGGGAAACAGCTTCGCTCTGGATAGACCCCCTCGGAATTCCATTGGTAGTATGACTATGTGTCTATGGAAGTCCGAAATCAGGGTAGGTGTATTTGGTCTTAACCTGAGACTTGCACCGCTAATACTTGCGACAATCAATATACTTTGGTTGCAGTCGTCCAGGGCTTTAACAGGTTCTGTGTACGCCTATGCTGGGTATATTGAGAATCGTAGTGTGTTGGGTGTGATGTCAATATGGAAGTATCACTCCAGTCATAGTGGAGATGATGGTCACATAGGATACGGGACTGGTTCTCTTAAATGCTGCAGCTATCGGGATAAAATGACAAGGTCAGGTTTATCCGATTATAGAGACTAGTTCCCAGACATCTGATATGTGCTTCGTACGGGACAGACACAATTCCAGCCCCAAGCCTAGCACGTGATCATCCGATACTGGATCGACATGCACAATACTATGTATACTACGCCTGATATAGATCATTTATTCCTGTAAGGATATTTCTGGAGAATTGGGTAGGCATGGCGCTTTGCTAGAAGCCAACCTTGTCTTGTAAAAATCGGTACAAATGTAGTAAGAGGTACTTACGTGTTCAGATAGTCCGACGACCGACTTTACTGCCAACATATCTGGGGATCTCATGGGTCGCTTCCCAAAGATTCACCGATGATGTATGACTCGCACTCTAAATTAATCTGGGATTAATTGGAAGAGAGAAAATTAATCTGGGATTAATTGCGGAGATATTTTATCTGGGATAAAATATCAATTAAAGAGAGATAACGATTAATTTGGAATTAATCGATAAATTAATATATTTGATATATTAAACGAAATTAGATTCAACACGGAATTAAAATTAGATTTTAATTCAGGCGAACGAATTAATTTAGAATTAATTCGTTAGCGACGTTAATAGTAATTATGCTAGGCATGATTATTTAATTAAATTAGATTTAATTGCGACGCAACGGAAAATTCGTTAATTTGGAATTAGCGAACCCGAGCCCGAGATTATTTGCGAGCGCATTCGCATTTTCAATTCGAGTGCGACACGCAAGTCAAATCAAGCGTCATATCGCTAGTCGCATCTAGCGTCACATCATTCGTCAATCAAGTGATGGATGTCTTTCACTTTGAGTGATTGATGTAAGTCACTATTCATGATTGATGGATTGATGTAAGTTGATGGAAGTGGTTGGTGCTAATGGCTTGACTTTTTGAAAGCCAAATTCATGGCAAATGAATTTGAAATTCAAATTTGAGTATTTGATACACAAATTTGGAACCAACACACACAACTATCACTTTCTCTTATCTCTTTCTCTCTCGCCCAACAAGGGCTGTTTTTCCTCTGTTTTGGCAGCTCACTGCCGTGAACCAAGGAAGAAATGGGAAGCTTAGAGTCGCGATTTTATGGCAAAATCGGGAGTGCTACCACACTACGAAGTCATGCGAAGGTGATAGGGAAGTCCACCCATGAGCCGGGAATCAAATGACGAAGCTTGGAGCTTGACGAAGTTGATTGAAGCCGAAAATGGAGATGAGTAAACTGCTCACTGCCATGAACCACGGAGGTAGAAAATGAAATTTTTGTTGCCTCCCGCGTCGTTCAAACGATCGATGTAAGTATTCCGTGACTTTCTCGATTGTATTCACATGTTTATTGCTTTTGATTCGATCCTTGGGACCGTAGAACTCCAACAATGGTATCAGAGCGTTGTTAAAAGCATGAAACGAATTTAGGCTTAAAATTTGGGTAAATTGTATTTGAGCGTGATTTGAATAAATTGGATGTTTGAGTATGCTTAATACATGTTTAATTGAGGATTGAGTGGATCAATTTGATTAAATTATGTTTGGAACATTTTTCCCCAAATCTTCTTGCTTGGCCGAGAGATATGCCCTAAAATGTCTTGGTGAATTTTTGATTTTTTGATCATTGGATGTGTTGGAAATCAATTGGGGATATTGATTTAATGTTGAATTGAATTTAATTGGATTGAATTTGATTTGGACAAAATAATCCCCTTTGGCCGAGACTTTGCATGAAATGGGTTTGACTTTAATCAAAATGTGTTGGACATGTAATGATGAAAATGGCATGATTAATTAGTACTAATTTGGTATTTTGGAAATATTTATTTGGGTGATTAATTATGTTAATACACTTTAGTTTAACTAAATATTAAATTTGGAATTTTTTGTGTTTAGTTAAATGGGCTTGAAATTGGATTTGGGCTTAAGTGTTGTAATTGGGCTAATTGGGCTTTGTTGTACAAAGTTGGGTTTAGGCAAAATTGGTTGGATCCAACTAGGCCCAAAACCGCTTCCATAAAGTCCAAATGTGACTTAATGGACCTTTTTTAATTTAATTGGGCCTAATGGGCCTAAATTGATTTATGGGCTTATGGGGTTATTCCCGGATTGGACTTTGGTTATTGGGTTTGACCCGAGTTGACCAAAAGTCCACGCCTTAAGAAATTAATTAAAAGCCCATTGGACTTTAATTAAATTGACGTTGGACGTTAATCGGGCTTTGAGACCCGTAACGATTAAATTTGGAATTTAAGTCGTAAAAGTTCATTAATAAAGTGTAATGTTTAATTTGGAATTAAATAAGCGAATTAGAATTAAATGCATATTGAATTGGATTTAATTATGTAGTTTAATTTAATTCGAGAATTCGTACTTTGAGTACTTATTCGCAAAATGAGTTTGACTCGAGCAAAATCAAATCGTTGTTTGAACATTGGATGATCACTAATTATCAGATTAATTAATTTGATTAGATTGATTGATAATATGTTTGTGTGAATACATGGTTACGATGCATGAATAATGTATATCGGATGGATATTAGATGGGTGGGACAATTTTAGAAATTGTTGTAATAAATTTGATTTATTAATTGGACCTGCGTGTCCAGCCTTATACCTCTATATTCTTTGTATTCTCTTCTCACCTATTCCCCTCAATATAAATGAGGTTTCTTTAGAAGTGTAGTGTAACGGGTAGAAGTAATATTTGTGCTAGCGGGAGAGAGAAATGGAGAGATTTGATCTAGGATCAATGTGTAAAGTATCCATCCGCATATCATTATTATTTATTTATACGCGCTTTATTATGTTTTTAGAATGAATGTTTAAGGGTGTATGATGATGAGACCTTAACAAAGATAATAAATTGGTTGCCAATTTGCACGAGAAAAACCCTCGCAAAATATCAAGCGTTTTTCCTTCCATTGAGTGATTCTCACTCAAGATCCGAGACTGGCATTGGCTTGTTGCCAAAGTCAAGGCCTTTGTCCGTCGAGGATGTGTTTGAATCACGAAGGCTTTGTTACATATTGGTGTCTTGTCCAAGTTATGGTTTGTTGGCCAAAGTCAAGATCACTTCTTGTCCATCGACATCGAAGCTTTCCATGGTCAATGGGTCGCGCTTAACTGGGATCACTAATTTTGTTGTGCCAAAGCCAATGCTTAGTTGATTCAGAGGAAAAAGGTTAGGTAATACATTAGATGTATTGGCATATATAAGATATATGTTTCGGACTTGGATGTGCCCCTACCGGATCTTGGAATTGGATTGGATCCAATCGATCTTAGAGATCTACCTAGTTAATTATCATACAATTTGTTGGTCAAAGTCAAGATTGTGTGATATTTAACGGGATCCTAGCCCACTAGGAAATACGGTTTCCCGAGTACTCGACAGAGGGTTAGAGGCTCGCCGAAAAATAGTGGGAGGCAAGAATTGAATTTGCAATATTCGTTTAATTACTTGACATACGCGCTCAAACAAATATCATTCGTCAAATAAATTAAATGTTAGTTGGACTAATATTTAAACATTATTTTAATAAATAGTTGGACTATATTCAAACAATTCATTTATAGTTGATTTTATAATTGGATTATAGTAATCAATATAATTCATTTTAATCTATTAAATTATAGTTGATTAAATAGTTGGACTATTGTAATCATTATAATAAATAGTACCTATATCGTTGATTAAATAGTTGGACTATTAGAATCAAGATAAAATTGAAAGATTGACATTTAAAACATAATCCTAGGGAAAATGTATTTAAATGGTTTAATTTTCAAATTGGGAATAAAGTTTCAGGATGGTCCTAGAAAAATAATAAGTTACTTTATTTGATAAAATAACATATTATGCCTAAGCCCGGAGTTAAACAAATAGTAGAGTATAATCTTTGGAAGATTAATGTGATGATAACTTTAGTGCTTAATCCATTAAGCTTGTCGCATTAGACTCCTTAATTTCTGAATCAGAACTAAGGATTAGATCCTTAAAGTATGATAATGAAATTGAAGGATCTTCATAGATCTATACTTAGATCTTAGAAGTACTAAATTGCAATAATAACTCTTGGAGAGTTAATGACTATTCTCAAGGAGATAAAGTCAAAGTTTGCAATAAGGCAAGTAGCGCAAGGCACACCTTACTTCGATATTCTAGAAACCCGAGGCTTGGCTAAAGGCTACTGGAATGAGAAAAAGGGCAAAGGAAAAATCATTATAATCTTCTAGGAAGATAAATGACAAATCCCAAAATGTCTGCCTAAATGTGGCAAACGGGATCGCGGAAGCGTGACTGTCGTTTGGACAAAGCAGACATGAAGGAATTGAAGACGAGCAAGGCTCTGACTTCAAATATGTTTGTCAAATTTATGTTCACTACTAGTATTAAAATTAGATTTTAAATACTTAGTGTGGTACATAAATATATACTGATGTTCCGAATCTGCTATGAGCAGGATAATGACATCAATTCAGATTTATCTGCGAATTGGAAACGGGACGAAAGTCACTGTTTTAACCGTAGATACCTAATTTTTGGAACTACCCTCAGGCTTGTACCTAAATTTAGAAACTGTTATAATGTAACTAGTTTGACTAGAAACATTATCTTTATATCAGTGTATTATCTGTTGCGGATATACCTTTATATTCTATAACACTAAAATGTTTTATTATATAAAGATAATATTGAGATAAACACATTAGATGTGAATGACAGAATTTATATTTTGAATATAAATAATATCTCAAACATATAACATGGTAAACAATTATCTCAAACTGATTTGATCTGATGAAAACATATTGTGGCATTGTTGGCTGGGACACAATTAAACAAGACTCGTATATCCACAATTTTGAAGAGTGGATACTAGGACTGATTTGATCCCATTCAAATAAAGTCTACGAATCTAGTTTATTGGGCAAAGTGCCTAAAACACTATTTACTTGGTAAAAGTGCAAATGCCACCGATCTGTTAGCCCTAGTTCGTTGTGAAGCAAGTGGGCCCATGTCTAGCTAGGCTAGAGGTGGAGATGAATATTCTGTGACCTTTACGGATGTGGCATCGCGTTATGGTTATGTGTTTCTTTTGAAGAACACAAATTGGAAACTTTTATAGTTTCGACACGAAATAGACAAACAGATCGACTAAAGTATTAAACCGTCACGGTGAGACCGTAATGGAAAATACTTAAGCAATAAGTTTCTAATATACTTGAAAGAGAAAAGTATTCTTTCAAATGAGGACTCCTCCCGGAACACGTCAGTTTAACGGTGTGTCCGAAAGGATAAACCGAATTTTTTTGGACATGATAAGGTTAATCATGAGTCGCTCTGAGCTACTATTTCCTTCAACGGATAAGCATTAACAGTGCAGAACTTATTTAGAATAAGGTTCCATAAAAATCTGTTTGACAGATTTCATATTAGATATGAACAGGAAAGAAATTGGGTTTCTCATTCCTGTATATTTGGGTATGCTAGGCATATGTTTGGATGATACCAAACTAAAACCCAAATTAGATAAGTGCCAAATGTAGGTTATCCTAGGGATACCAAAGTATAATACTTATACAACTCACAAGATAACAATTAGATTGTTGCTCACCATGTGGTTTTCCTAAGAGGAATACCTATATGCAGTGGTAAGTGGGAGGATAGTAAAACTCGATGAAAATCGGAGTAATACTATTCCAGGCACCGAATCTTAATGAAACACAAATAGTTCATCAAGGATGAAACTATTACCAATAATCTTCGAATACACAAGAACCGCGTAAGTCGGAGAGAGTCAGAAAACAACCTGGGTATGGGTTTGTGATCTCACCTCATAAAGATGTTAATCTTTTGAGGTATACCAACTGACTACGTATGAGGAAGTGATACAAGGTATCGACTCCCTATTATGTCAAAGTGCCATATAATCCGAAATGGATCCATGTATATCAACTATATTTGGACACTAGTTGATGTACCACAAGGCATTGTGCCTACTGGTACTATATAAGTCTTCAAGGAAGACATACATGGAAGGCAACATACCAACGTACTAAGCTAGGCTTATAGCGGAAAGGTATCATTATCAACATTGTGTTGATTACGATTCAACTGTTTACCTGTTGCCACGGTAAATCCATTTGGATAATGCTTGCTAATGCTGCATGTTTCATTTATGAAATATAGTAGCTGAATGGAAAATCACTTTCCTGAAAAGGAAACCTTTTGGAGGATGTTTACAACATCCTGACGATTTTGTCGTACCAAAACTAGCAAACAAGGTTTGCAGGTTATTCGATCCATATTTGGATTGAAGCAAGCATAGGTTCTTGGAATTATCGTTTTGATGTAATCATAATAGTCTATGATTTAATTCAAAACGTAAATGATTCTTGTGTATATAAGAGGGTTAGTGGGAACGCACTGACTATCGATGTCCTATAAATAATGATAATATATGTCATTTCTTAGAAATGATATTCCCATAATAGATATCGGTGAAAGCTTGGCTTTCATAAAACTCTCCGAGAACTCGTACATTGAAAAATGTACGTGACCTGGTGTCTCATACGCTTTGAGCATATAGATTCACAATCAGGCCAATCCGAGTGATAGTCACTCGATTGATGTTAAGAACATTCGTTAGTATCTTAGAGAACTAATGATGCTGTCTTAATCTGTGGAGAAGGAGAACTTGAAGTGACTGGGATCACTGTAGCAAGTTTCATAACTGATAAAAATGACTATAAGTCACAAACGGTACTATACAGTTTGAATAACGGTACAGTGAGCTGGAAATCTTCCAAGAAAGATACTGTTACCGAATAAACAACAAATGCGGATTATTGCTGCAGCTGAGGCAGCAATAGAAGCCATTTGGGTCGATAACAAATCTAATTAGATTAGATATAATTCTGTTAGCAGTTGAGCTAGGCTTGAGCACAGGCTGAAGAATTAATGGTCTCATCAACGATCCAGATAAATACGTCAACTATTCATCTGATTCGTTCAGATCATACATCGTGGCGATGTGATGATCGAATAAATCACATCAGATGATAATCATGCAAATCCGCTGATGAAAGCCTTTTCTCAGCAGTTTGAGCCAACCGTACATGGTTCGGGTGTAAGACATTCGAGTGACTGGCTATGGGCCAAGTGGGAGATTGTTGGACAATTATGACCCATAGTGTCACTATTTGTACAGATCATGGTGTTGTTGTACAAATTAACTATGTGACAAAGAAGATTGCACTCTTATCATTTATGATTAGATCACCTAGATGTATAAATGATAGGAGGTCCCAATGATTTGTTCCTGGTCTAAGAATGATATGAGATAGTATCAGTCCACGAAGGATAAATCATTAAATATCCCTAGTCAGAGCATTGTCGAGATTGGACATCGATAAAAGCGTAAAAGACTAGTATTGCACTTGTGCGCATTGTGAGGACACAACGACATAGTTCTTATATATTTGGGTATAGGATACTCATGCAAGTGTAATAGGAGGTTGTGTTTTACCGATGGTACGGGAAACAGCTTCGCTATGGATAGACCCCCTCGGAATTCCATTGGTAGTATGACTATGTGTCTATGGAAGTCCGAAATCAGGGTAGGTGTATTAGGTCTTAACCTGAGACTTGCACCGCTAATACTTGCGACAATCAATATACTTTGGTTGCGGTCATCCAGGGCTTTAACAAGTTCTGTGTAAGCCTATGCTGGGTATATTGAGAATCGTAGTGTGTTGGGTGTGATGTCAAGACGAAAGTATCACTCCAGTCATAGTAGAGATGATGGTCACGTAAGATACGTGACTGGTTCTCTTAAATGCTGCAGCTATCGGGATAAAATGACAAGGTCAGGTTTATCCGATTATAGAGACTAGTTCCCAGACATCCGACATGTGCTTCGTACGGGGCAGACACAATTCCAGCCCCAGGCCTAGCACGTGATCATCCGATACTGGATCGACATGCACAATACTATGTATACTACGCCTGATATAGATCTTTTATTCCTGTAAGGATATTTCTGGAGAATTGGGTAGTCATGGCGCTTTGCTTTAAGCCAACCTTGTCTTATAAATCGGTACAAACGTAGTACGAGGTACTTACGTGTTCGAATAGTCCGACGACCAACTTTACTGCCAACATATCCGGGGATCTCATGGGTCACTTCCAAAAGATTCACCGATGACGTATGACTCTCACTCTAAATTAATCTGGGATTAATTAGAAGAGAGAGAAAATTAATCTTGGATTAATTGCAGAGATATTTTATCTGGGATAAAATATCAATTAAAGAGAGATAACGATTAATTTGGAATTAATCGATAAATTAATATATTTGATATATTAAACAAAATTAGATTTTGACGCGGAATTAAAATTAGATTTTAATTCGGGCGAACGAATTAATTTAGAATTAATTCGTTAGCGATGTTGTAGGCATTGCATTTTTGCATGTGAAACCCGATGATGAGTCTCAGTTGGAGGCACTACCTTTCAAGTCGCGGAAGCCGCGAGAAACGGACGTCGGAAGGGAGGAGTAAAGAATTGACTCATATTCGGATTAAGTTCACTGGTTTAGCTTCGGGTTACTTGTTGGTTTTCCGTTTTAAAAAATTATTCCCGGCCCAAAACACTCACAACCACCCAACCTCGGCCCAAAATCCCCGCAAGCCCATTGGTCTTGACCTAAAACCCCCGCAAGCCCACACCCCTAGCCCACACAAACCAAACCCACCAACCAAAGGCCCACACGCCCACACCAAGGCCCACACGCCCATTTACCTAATACACATCCAAATTAAATCAAATATTAAGTTAAATATTAATTAGATAATGTAATTAAATAAAATAATAATTAAATCATTTACCAAATTAAATAAAACACAAAATATAATCATGCCTAATTTAAACAAATCAAATATGTTATATACCTAAATTAAAAAGATGTCATGCCTAATTAAATCAATCCTAACCAATTAAAAAAAAATTGTATTCCTAAACCAACACAAAATAGATATTCAAACTTCCTAATTTAAAATATTTTGTGCCCCCTCAATCTAATCTTTTCCTTGTTGGATACCAAATCAAATCCTTGCTCTTAATGCCAAATCCTATTCCTTGTGAGACAAGGAGTGACCCTAACCCTTCTCTATATAAACAACCCCTCACCAAGCTTTCCCTCTCCTCTCAACCCACGAAAATAACAGAAAAAAATCTCTAATTCACGCAAGTCACAAGCATAAAAATATAACAAATTTCTCTTCATCTCCTTCCCCTACTTGACCGGAAAAAACAGCAGCCCATAAGCCTCCATATATCACTGAAACAACAGCCCCGTAAACCTCCCTGCAGTATCGAAAAACTACACTCCCATTAGCCCTCAAAATAGCCCTGTAAACCTCCTTGCAGTACTGAAAAACTGCACTCCCATTAGCCCTCAAAACAGTCCCTAAAATCCCTAAAACAGTAACATAAAAAACTGCACTTATAACCCTTAAATAATCACACAAAAACTGCACTTAAAACCCACAAAAAACACCCAAAACAGTCCCCTATACACCTGAAACAGTGACCAATAATACGGCAGCGAAACCACGAGGAGACAGCAGCAAAACAGAGCCAAAACACTAGCTTGAGCGGTGAAACAATGAAGTAAAATGCAAACCAGTGAACCAGAAAAGTTGCGGTGTGATAGCCCTTCCGACGGCCGTGAAATGTGAGTCTGAAAGTCGACACAAAAGGTTAGACCTGAGGGTATTTTCCACATTCGTTTTCTATTTTATTTGTATTATTTATCGAATATTGCTTGCATGATTGTTATGTTGAAATGCATGTTGTGGCCCTTGAGTAGATAAATATGCATGGATTATGAGATATTGTATATTGTGGCTTTGGAATAAAATGAAAGATGTGTCAACTCTCGCGGTATATCGGATGGAAACCCGGACATAAATTTCATAGCTGATTCCGAATGGACGGTAGTATGATATGTACTCGGGATACAACTCCACGTACCGCTTGAGTAAACGACACCTCTTTTGTCTTATCTTGCTTTGGTTTATTTATTTTTCGTCATTTAAATTCTGTATGTTACTTGTTTATACATGATGCAATCGAGTGCATGGGCTTAGTAAGTGCGATCAAAGGTCCCCTAATTGGAGGGGTTAAAATCCTTTACCACGATACTTCGCCGCACCGATTGATGTGTGTTCGGTTGAATGCAAGATATGTTCAATCGGGCACACTAAGTTTGATATTATTGTCTTTAATTCTTTGTGTGCATGATGTAACCGAGTGCATGAGCTTAATAAGTGTGATGAAAGGTCCCCTAATTGGAGGGGTTAAAATCCTCTACCACGATGCTTTGCCGCACCGATTGATGTGTGCTCGGTTGAATGCAAGATATGTTCAATCGGGCACACTAAGTTTGATATTATTGTCTTTAATTCTTTGTGTGCATGATGCAATTGAGTGCATGGGCTTAGTAAGTGTGATGAAAGGTCCCCTAATTGGAGGGGTTAAAATCCTTTACCACGATGCTTTGCCGCACCGATTGATGTGTGTTCGGTTGAATGCAAGATATGTTCAATCGGGCATACTAAGTTTGATATAGTTATCTTTGTCTTTGTACATATTGTAACGAAAGGCGCATGGGCCTATTGTGTTGGATTAAAAAGGTTCTCCATTTGGGGGAAGAAAAGCCTAAAAGGCTACCTTTACCACGATATTCGCCGTGTCTTTCATCTATTTGATTGCATCGTCTATTCCTGTCTTGGCTCGACCTATTGTCATTGGTGTACCCATGTTCACAGGCCCTTGGCCTCAAGCTACTAGCCACATCCACGCACACATAATCAATCCGCAAACTGCCACCCAAACCTTGAGTACCACCTATCTTCAACCACTGCCTAAAATCCATACGCCATCAGCCCCAATAAACAAACTAACCTTCAGCGCCGCTTGCCCCTTTTAACAGCCCTTAATCTGCCACATAACCCTCAAGTCACGCCAATAGCCTCAGCCTTCAGCGCACCAGCCCGCAACACTTCACAGCCTCACGCTTACATTGCCGCTTCATAAACCCATCAACGCACACACTCACAAAATCAATCAACGCCATCAGCCCACTCCACTTCACAACTTCATGCCTAATCAACCTTCAAATAGCCACGTTAACAGACCTCAACTAGCCACAGCCTTATGCAAGCCTCAGCCAACTCACATAGCACCTCACGTCATTAGCCCTAATCTAGCACTCTCGCCTCGCCACTGCCAGTGCACACACTCACAACTCCTCTCACATAAAGCCAACTATACCATTCATGCATGTATTATGAAGTCTCATATAGTCATTCTTATCTTTGTAAGCATCATAATGAAAAGCATGTTTATCCCATTGGTTGCATCATTTACCTTCGTCTTGGCTAAACGAATTACAATTCATATATCCATGACATGATAGCATTCGAGTATTATTCCTTGTGGTATATAGGATGGAAACCCTGACGTAAATTCCGTAGCCGATTCCGAATGGACGGTAGTGCGGTCTGTACTTGGGATATAATTCCACGTACCACTTGGAAAAGTTTTTACATGTGTGCTTGTGTGATTAACGTGTGTGCTTGTGTTTTTGTGAATACGATATGCCAATGAAGTTGTATGTTCGCTGCTTCTTTGATGTACTTTCAAGCATGCAATCTTAGATATAAAAAGTATGTAAATTTAGGTGTAAGTTTTATTTTGTATATTCGAATTTAGAAGCATGATATTCCTAGAAATAAATGTTACTTAAGCTTGATTAAATTATCACACAAATCCTTTCATTACAAGTTGCATAAGTAAGGGACCATTCCAAACCCAACGGTTTGAGGTCTTCCCTTGCGAGGGGTGAGTGCGGCCTTAAATCTCATTTTCCCGGTTCACACCGGGTGGCGACTCCATTATTCTCCGGTTTAGTCCCCCGCGGGCTACTCCGTACTCCCAACCGGGCCGCGAGTCTAGGACAGCATGCGTCACCCAGTTTCTGTGTCCCACAGTCTGGCGACTCCATTGGGGATAGAGAATCGGCCCCGAAATAATGTCTTGTAATGTTTGGATTTATGTTTTAATTGACCGTGTCTATAGTGGATAAAATGGGGCTTTAATCAAAGGCATTTGGAGGCTAGGTAATGGTTTGGTGTCTTCCTTCATTCACTACTTTTCTAGAAGGAAAAGTTGTGAAGGCACCTAGATAGCCATCTACTCGTAGCCTATTGTGACTGACTAATTTGGAGGACTCGTTGTTTATTCCTGACACCAAGAGATAAGAGCCTAAAAGGCTTGGGTATTTAAGTAAGCCTCGCTCCACCTTCCCTCTGGGGAATCTACAAAGAGAAATCCATTTGACAGTCAGTCACATACCATAGCTCATTGGCACGTACCTTAGTGTATAAAAAAGGGTGCGCTCACTTGGTCGCTCGAACCCTTGAATGGGGAGACCTAGTTGTGGGCTATCCTTCGCCGGTGAGAGCCTTTGTATATACACTTGCTAACCCACCCATAGACCGGGTTTGTATGGCTAAAGTAACAATTATTTCCTTGAGCATGTGCTTGTGGACCATCCTCATTTGGATGCAGTTGGACTATTGTCAGAAATGCGGACTTGCTGGGCCATTTAAACTGGGCCATTTAAACTAGGCCCAAAGGTTCTGAAATGTCGATGGGCCATTATGTAGAAATTATTACGTTATGTTTGCATTATCTTTCTTCTATGCTTGTGTTTGGGAACATCGTCGTTTGGATCCATTTGGACCACTTGTCATGGGATATGGGATTGTTGGGCCATTTAAACTGGGACAAGAACGTATTTCATGACGATTGGGCCAAAGGCGTCTAAGTGTTGATGGGCCATTTTGTGCTTGTTTTCGGAACATTACCATTTGGATTTAGTTGGGCTCCTTGTCATGAGATGTGAACTCATTGGGCCATTTAAACTGGGATGGGTTCACTCCTATCACAATTAGCCCGAAAGATTCTAAAATGATAACGGGCCGATTTGTTTGAAAAGTTTAATTGATTTAGTATGTTATATATGTTACATGCATCTCATGCACCTCACACATACATATATAATGTTAACACCATCTATGTCTCAAAAAGACATCATAGATACCGTTTGGATTAGAGAAGGGACAAGACTCACTAAAAGAACAAGTATGAGTGAATCTGGTAATGAGGTATCCTGTATGGATCAGTTAGAGAACAGTCTCGCCAAGGTCACTGAACAATTGCAAGCTTTGACTACCGCTGTGGCTGGTATGGCTGTACCCCGTGCTGGGGGAATTTCTGAAAATGTGAGGCGTGAGGAGCCTCCGAATGGGTTGGGGGATGATATCCCCACTTTTGATGATGATATGACAGAGTATGCAGCAGGCAGAGTATCTGGGTCTCAAGTAGAGTTACAGAAACTTCGGGATCAGGTTGAGTCAGTTACCCGCAAGATGAGGGGTAAGAATGAGGATTTGTTGGATTATGACACACTGACTTTCGAGGAACAGATGCCGGCACAGTTCAAGATGCCTGATATGGCTAAGTTTAACGGGAATGGGGATCCAAGGGTGTATCTCCGACAGTTTGTATCAGTCATGAGTTTAGTTGGCCTATCTCAGCGCCAAGTGCAGAAGCTGTTTGGAATGTCGCTCGAGGGAGCTCACGTGGTGTGGTACCACAGTTTGGAGAAGAAAGTGAAGGAAGATTGGAGAGAGTTGGCTGATGCTTTCCTAAGGCAGTATGTCACTGACCTAGAGATCGATCTATCACTCCACGATCTGGAAAATGTTAAGCAGAAATCAGAGGATAGTTTTAAGGAGTACGTGGACCGATGGATGGGTCAGTTGTTGAAAATCCAGACTAGGCCCTCAGAGAATGACCAGATTAAAATGATCATCAAGGGCACCAAGCCCTCCATCTATGGGAAGCTAAGGAGGATGACCTCCATGATTACTGATTTTCGGCAGTTGAGGGAAACTGTCATGGATATTGAGGAAGAAGAGGCCGAGAATAGAAAATTCTATGGTCTGAATAGGAGGCCCATTGGGGGAACATCGGGAACAAAGCCCGTTTCTGCTGAGATTGCCGCTATCCGGAACCGGAGATTCTCCAACTTGGGTAGGCCCTTGTCCAAAGTGTTGGAGAAGTTGAAGAGACAAGGACTTCTATCACCCCTAGAAGCCAAACCATTACCCAATCCTCCACCACCACATTATAACCTAAGCCTTCACTGTCACTTTCACCAACAAAAGGGCCATGACACCGACAACTGCGCCCGACTCCGCCATGAAATCCAAGACCTAATAGACTCCAAGAAAATACCTGACCTAGAAACATAACAGCCTGACACACACAGAAACCCCTTACCCAACTACCGTGCCGTACCACCACCAGCCTATATGATCAATTCTGGCCTCCCAGAAGACCTTGTCCTAAAATCCTTTCACCCTCAAGCCTTTTGCCTGGGAATCTGGGATAGTACTATTGAAGATGAGACTGAGCAGGGGAAAAGCTTTTGGCTTGATTTCTCTAGCAGTGATGAGGAAGAAGTAAGGGGAATGACACGTAGCGGTCGTTTTTACAATGATATGGCAGAAAAGGCTAAGGAAGTTTTGACAGATGGTAGAGGAGTGGTTGAGACTACAGAAAATACTGAGGGGGATATAGTGCTGAGGCAATTGAGGAAGACTAGAGCACAAGTGAGTATCTGGGAACTGTTATGTGCATCTCGAGAACATAGGCAGGCCATGGTTGAGGCCTTGAGCAAGATTGTGGTACCGGAAGACGCCAACCCTGCAATGTTTGTTGGGTCAGTTCAGAAAGAAGCTTTGCAAATATCTTTTTCTGAGGATGAACTCCCGGCGGAGGGGAGAAATCACAATAGGCCTCTATTTATCAAGGACGAAGTGAGGGGCAAGAAAACCTCATGTGTGATGGTGGATGACGGTTCGTCCATCAATGTGTGCCCGTTGAAAATTCTAGCGAGATTGGGTATGAAAGCAACCGACTTGGACCCCTCCAGCATGACTATTAAGGCTTATGATGACAGTAAAAGGGGGGGTTAGGGTACTTTTGTGGCTATGGTCAAGGTAGGCCCTATTGAAGATGAAGTTGAGTTTACAGTGCTGGACATCCCAGCCACTTTTGCCTTATTGTTGGGAAGGCCTTGGTTTCACAAACTTGGGGGCGTGCCTTCCAATTTGCATCAGATGATCAAGTTCCCGTATAAGGGAGAAGTTGTTACTATCCGGGCTGAGGTAGATAATGTCGTGGCTGCCTTGGAGATACAACCTTTCACAAGGTTTCAGGTGTCAGCTACTTTTGAGGAATGGGTGGATCCTAGGGTGGCTAGGATCATGAAAAAAATGAAGTTTGAACCGGGCAAAGGTTCAAAATTGCCAGATTTCAGAGGACAGACCACTCAGAAAGGTTTGGGGTACAGATCTGATGAAGAAAAGCCAAAGGTCAAGAAAAATGGCCTGAAACTGATGGAATGTTTTGTGAAAGCTTCAAGATATCAAGGGGAACCTGAACCTGTGGAAGTTAATGGGATTGTGGTGCCTGGATTTGAGATCTTCCAGGATTTGTTGGGTGAGAAACCGCTGACTAAAGACGCTGTGGAAGCAGAGAATTAGGAGGAAGAATTGATGAAGTTGGAGAACCTGACTCTGGGAGAGGACGAAAAGCCTAAGGAAGACCTGATTGCAGAGGAAGAAGTGTCTATAGATGATGAAGACATTTACCTTCCTGATTTGTTTGAATGTACTTCCGCATTATCCAATAATAAAGACATTTCTTTTGCTTACTTGCCTGAGTCATTTCCATTTACTCTGCACGAATCAAGCATATTTGATATCAGTTCGGCCAGAACTACTGCATTTAACTTGGGTACGCTTGAGAACCCCAAGGAAATTCTGATTGCAAGTGAAGTTACCTCTGAAGAGAGGGAAAAACTAGAAGAAGTGTTGTTCAGATATGCCAAAGTATTTTCTTGGTCCTATAAGGACATGCCTGGGGTAGACAGAAATATTGCCCAGCACACAATACCAACTTATCCGAATATGAGGCCAGTAAAACAGAAACTCTGACGGATGAGACCAGAATGGGCTGAGAAAGTTAGAGAGGAAGTTAAGAAACAGATAGATGTGGGGTTCCTGGAAGTAGTAAAATATCCAGAGTGGTTGGCTAATATAGTGCCGGTGCCAAAGAAAGATGGGAAGGTCAGAATGTGTGTAGACTACAGAGATCTCAACAAAGCTTGTCCGAAAGATGATTTTCCTTTGCCGCATATAGATGTTCTGGTTGATAGCGCGGCTTTATCTGCTATATATTCATTTGCATATGGGTTTTCAGGTTACAATCAGGTTCTCATGGCTGAGGAAGATAAATACAAGACTGCATTTGTTACCGAGTGGGGTACTTATTGTTACAAGGTAATGCCGTTTGGGCTTAAGAATGCGGGAGCTACTTATCAGCGGATGGCCACTACACTTTTCCATGACTTGATGCACAAAGAGATTGAGGTGTATGTGGATGACATGATGGTGAAATCAGAGACAAGGGTTGGGCATATCGAAGCACTAGAAAGGTTCCTTCAGAGAGTTGACAGATACAACCTGCGGCTAAATCCCAAGAAATGTGTGTTTGGGGTGACATCAGGGAAATTGCTTGGTCATGCAGTGGGAATGAGCGGAATAGAGGTAGACTCCGAAAAGATCAGGGCAATCACAGAAATGCCTGCACCGAAGACAGAAAATGAAGTCAGAGCATTCTTGGGGAAGATTCAGTACATCAGTCGGTTCATTGCCAAGTTGACATCGGTATGTGAGCCTATCTTCAAACTGTTGAGAAAAGATCAGCCATTGAGATGGAATGAACAGTGTCAGACAGCCTTCGACAGAATCAAAGATTACTTGGTAAAGCCACCTATATTGAAACCTCTGAGACCGGGCAGACCTTTGATATTGTATTTGGCTATAAAATCAGAAGCATTGGGGGCAATGATGGTACAGGCAGCTGAGACAGGGGTAAAACATGCAGTTTACTATATGAGTAAGAAGATGCTCCCATATGAGGCTCGATATCAGGAAGTTGAGAAGATCTGTCTTGCAGTGGTATGGGCTTCCAGAAAGTTGCAGCATTATTTCCAGTCTTACAAGATCCAGGTAGTGGCAAAGGAAAATCCTCTGAAATATCTTCATTCGGTGCCTTCACTAGTGGGAAAATTGGGCAGATGGTTGGTATTGCTGACAGAGTTTGACATTGAGTATCTCACCTCCAAATTGATCAAAGGGCGAGCAGTAGCAGATTTTCTGGCATTGCAACCTGTTGAGGGGGATCAGTATAAGTTTGATTTTCCAGATGAAGAGATCCAAGCAATAACAGTTCAGAGATGGAAGATGTATTTTGATGGGGCAGTGAATTACAAGGGAGCCGGAATTGAGATCGTGATAGTGACCCCCGAAGGAGAGAATTTGCCTTTGGCCAAGAGGTTGACATTCAGAATGACTAATAACATGGCCGAGTATGAAGCATGTGCTTTTGGTTTGACAGCATTGATAGCCTTGAAGGCCGAGAGTGTGGAAATCTATGGGGATTCTATGTTGGTAGTCCAGCAGATGCGAGGAGAATGGGAATTGAAAGAAGAACGGTTGAAGCCTTACCTCTTTCACCTCAGAAAGTTGGCACAGGTTATCCCCGAGTGTAAGTTTCAGCACTTACCGAGAGAAGAGAATCAGATGGCAGATGCATTGGCTACACTTGCAGCGACTTGGGAAAATCCAGAAAAGTTAGTGATGAGACCGTTGGTACTGGCAACAGCAAGTAGACCTGTTTAGGAGATAGAAAGAATTCTGGAAGTTGAGGTCGACGACGGTAAACCTTGGTATTATGACATTCAGAGGTATCTGGAACATGGTGAACTCCCGGAAGGGGCAAGCAGAAAAGACAGAATAGCCATCCAAAAGTTAGCTTCCCAGTATGTGACTTTGAAAGGGGAACTGTACAAGAGGCAAGCAAATGGTATTCAGTTGAAGTGTTTGAGAAATGAAGAAGCCCAACATGTAATGGAAGAAATACACGCCGGGGTATGAGGTCCGCACATGGATGGATTGAATCTGTCCCGAAAGATAGTGAGACAAGGTTTTTATTGGTCAACATGGAAACAGACTGCGCGAAAATGGTGAAGCACTGTCATGACTGTCAAGCACACGGTAATTTGAATCACTTACCGCACACAGAGTTGCACGGGTTGTCAGAGCCGTGGCCTTTCTCAGCATGGGGAATTGATATGATTGGAGAGATTCGACCGAATGCATCGAATGGGCATCGCTTCATAGTAGTGGAAGTAGATTACTTCTCGAAGTGGGTGGAAGCTAAATCATTCCGTAATGTTACAACAAAACAGATGGCAAAGTTTATAGCTCGGAACCTCATTTGTCGGTATGGTATGCCGCATCATGTAGTGACAGACAACGGAGTTCAGTTTTAAGGAGAGACGAGGGCAATGTTACAGAGGTATGGGATAGGCCACCACAAGTCATCACTGTACAGGCCGCAGGAAAATGGGGCAGTTGAGGCAGCCAACAAGACTATAAAGACGATTCTAGCCAAGATGACAAAAAATTACAGAGATTGGGCCGAGAAATTACCGTATGCTTTGTGGGGGTACAAAACATCAGTAAGAACAGCAACAAGGGCCACACCTTACTCTTTGGTCTATGGAATGGAAGTAGTATTGCCAGTAGAAGTGGAAATACAGTCTATGAGGGTATTAGCAGAGGCAGAATTACCGGAACGGGAATGGGCCGCACAGAGGTTTGATCAGTTAGCACTATTGGATGAGAAGAGAACGAAGTCTTTGTATCACATGCAGTTGTATCAGAAGAAACTAGTCCGGGCATTCAACAAGAAAGTGCGTCCTACCAAGATCAGAAAGGGTGATTTGGTAGTTAAGCAGTCGAGGCCGTCGACGACAGATCCGAGAGGAAAATTCAGACCTAACTGGGAAGGACCTTACATAGTGCAGAAGGTAATGGGAAATTGAGCAGTAAAGCTATCAGACTTGCAGGGGAACGAGTTAACCGAGCCGATCAATGTAGACAGATTGAAGCAGTATTTTGCCTGAGAGAGAAAGGACCGAGCAGTCACTAAGGGAATTGGCAGAAGACCTAACCCAACGTAGTAGGAAAATCATTCATGCATACACGTAACATTGCATTCTTTCCATGTTTGTTTTTGTTTTGTGTTCGCAGGTTCGAAGAAAAGAGAAAGCGGCAGAAATGAGCCAAACAGTGTCAATGCTGTTTCAGTTGTGGGGATGAGTCACAAGGGGCGAGGCCCACATCAGTATCAGTCTGGGGGCGAGGCCCACGTCAGCATCAGTTTGGGGCGAGGCCCACGTCAGTATCATTCTGGGGCGAGGCCCACATTAGTATCAGCTTATGGGCGAGGCCCACTTTTGTCAGCGGTGTTGGGTCGAGGTGCCCAGGGTCGAGGTACCCCCGTTGTCGGTTGTAGTTCCGGGTCGAGATGCGTGCCCAGGGTTGAGGTGCCCACTACATCATCACATTCAGGGCGAGGTCCCTATTGTCAGTGGTATTGGGTCGAGGTGCCCCCGTTGTCGGTTGTAGTTCCGGGTCGAGATGTGTGCCCAGGGTCGAGGTGCCCACTACATCATCACATTGAGGGCGAGGTCCCTATTGTCAGCGGTATTGGGTCGAGGTGCCAGGGTCGAGGTGCCCCCGTTGTCAGGTGCAGTTAGTGGGATGCGTCCCAGGATCGAGGTCCACTGCAGCATCAACTCAGCTCAAGGCAGCAAATGAGCCAGGTAAGTGAAAATACATTGCATAACTTTGATAGGATTGTTCAAAGTCACACACTGCACAAGTCCCATCAAAGTGGGGGCGACTGTAGACATTGCATTTTTCCATGTGAAACCCGATGATGAGTCTCAGTTGGAGGCACTACCTTTTAAGTCGCGGAAGCCGCGGGAAACGGACGTCGGAAGGGAGGAGTCAAGAATTGACTCATATTCGGATTAAGTTCGCTGGTTTAGCTTCGGGTTACTTGTTGGTTTTCCATTTAAAAAAATTATTCCCGGTCCAAAACACTCACAACCACCCAACCTCGGCCCAAAATCCCCGCAAGCCCCTTGGCCTTGACCTAAAACCCCCGCAAGCCCACACACATAGCCCACACAAACCAAACCCACCAACCAAAGGCCCACACGCCCACACCAAGGCCCACACACCCATTTACCTAATACACACCCAAATTAAATCAAATATTAAGTTTAATTTTAATTAGATAATGTAATTAAAAAAATAATAATTAAATCATTTACCAAATTAAATAAAAAACAAAATATAATCATGCCTAATTTAAACAAATCAAATATGTTATATACCTAAATTAAAAAGATGTCATGCCTAATTAAATCAATCCTAACCAATTAAAAAAAAAATTGTATTCCTAAACCAACACAAATTTGATATTCAAACTTCCTAATTTAAAATATTTTGTCCCCTCTCAATCTAATCTTTTCCTTGTTGGATACCAAATCAAATCCTTGCTCTTAATGCCAAATCCTATTCCTTATGAGACAAGGAGTAACCTTAACCCTTCTCTATATAAACAACCCCTCACCAAGCTTTCCCTCTCCTCTCAACCCACGAAAATAACAGAAAAAAAATCTCTAATTCACGCAAGTCACAAGTATAAAAATATAACAAATTTCTCATCATCTCATTCCCCTACTTGACCGGAAAAAACAGCAGCCCATAAGCCTCCCTATATCACCGAAACAACAGCCACGTAAACCTCCCTGTAGTACCCAAAACCTGCACTCCCATTAGCCCTCAAAACAGCCCCGTAAACCTCCCTGCAATACTGAAAAACTACACTCACATTAGCCCTCAAAACAGTCCCTAAAATCCCTAAAACAGTAACATAAAAAACTGCACTTATAACCCTTAAATAATCACACAAAAACTGCACTTAAAACCCACAAAAAACACCCAAAATAGTCCCCTATACACCTGAAACAGTGACCAATAATACGGCAGCGAAACCACGAGGAGACAGTAGCAAAACGGAGCCAAAATAGTAGCTTGAGCGGTGAAACAGTGAAGTAAAAAGCAAACCAGTGAACCAAAAAAGTTGCGGTGTGATAGCCCTTCCGACGGCCGTGAAACGTGAGTCCGAAAGTCGACACAAAAGGTTAGACCTGAGGGTATTTTCCACATTCGTTTTCTGTTTTATTTGTATTATTTATCGAGTATTGCTTGCATGATTGTTATGTTGAAATGCATGTTGTGGCCCTTGAGTAGATAAATATGCATGGATTATGAGATATTGTATATTGTGGCTTTGGAATAAAATGAAATATGCGTCAACTCTCGCGGTATATCGGATGGAAACCCGGACATAAATTTCATAGCCGATTTCGAATGGACGGTAGTATGATATATACTCGGGATACAACTCCACGTACCATTTGAGTAAACGACACCTCTTTTGTCTTATGTTGCTTTGGTTTATTTATTTTTCGTCATTTGAATTATGTATGTTACTTGTTAATGCATGATGCAATCGAGTGCATGGGCTTAGTAAGTGCGATCAAAGGTCCCCTAATTGGAGGGGTTAAAATCCTTTACCACGATACTTCGCTGCACCGATTGATGTGTGTTCGGTTGAATGCAAGATATGTTCAATCGGGCACACTAAGTTTGATATTATTGTCTTTAATTCTTTGTGTGCATGATGCAAGCGAGTGCATGGGCTTAATAAGTGTGATGAAAGGTCCCCTAATTGGAGGGGTTAAAATCCTTTACCACGATGCTTTGCCGCACCGATTGATGTGTGCTCGGTTGAATGTAAGATATGTTAAATCGGGCACACTAAGTTTGATATTATTGTCTTTAATTCTTTGTGTGCATGATGCAACCGAGTGCATGGGCTTAGTAAGTGTGATGAAAGGTCCCCTAATTGGAGGGGTTAAAATCCTTTACCACGATGCTTTGCCGCACCGATTGATGTGTGTTCGGTTGAATGCAAGATATGTTCAATCGGGCATACTAAGTTTGATATAGTTATCTTTGTCTTTGTACATATTGTAACGAAAGGCGCATGTGTTGAGTTTCAATCAAGTCCCAAGGATCATAAATCATGCATAAAAACGAGTTGAATACAACCAAATGAGGTGCGGAAAAGACTCACAAGGATCGGTTGGATGCGGCGAAGATGAAGTGCGAACTGCTCTCCCTTGCTCGGTAGTGAGCTGCGCGTGTGGTGGTCGACATGGGGCTGCACGGTGGTGACTGGTTCGGCCATGGGAGACACCATTGAAGCTCCAAGCTTCAAGCTTCCAAGCTCACGAACTCACTTCCCTATCACCTTTGTATCACTCATGGTGTGCTAGCACTAAGTCTTCTTCCTAGCTTCCCTTTTATTCGGTCAAACCAGAAATTTTTGAGAAGATGAAACGGTTCCAAACCGTGAAGGAGAAGAAGAAGAAAAGAGAGGGAAAAGGGTTTTCACAAGAAACCGTAAAAGGAGAGAGAGAGAATGAATTAGAAAAAGAAAAAAATGTAAAAGGTTTATTTATATTTTCAAAAATTAATAAGTCATTTACCATTTTCAATTTCAAAAAGCAAAGCATTTAATGCTTCCTTTCATCTCACATCAACTCACATCAATCACTCAAATGTCACATCACTCAAAGTGACATGTGATTTGACGCTTGATGTGACTTGCGATTTGACGCTTGATTTGACTTGCGTGCCGCACTCGAATTCGAAATGCGAATGCGCTCGCAAACAATCCCGGGCTCGGGTTCGCTAATTCCAAATTAACGAATTTTCCGTTGCGTCGTAATTAAATGATTACGCCTAGCGAATTCACTATTCACGTCGCTAACGAATTAATTCTAAATTAATTCGTTCGCCCGAATTAAAATCTAATTTTAATTCCGCGTCGAAATCTAATTTCGTTATAATATATCGAATATATTAATTTATCGATTAATTCCAAATTAATCGTTCTCTCTCTTTAATGATATTTTATCCGAGATAAAATATCTCCGTAATTAATCCCAGATTAATTTTCTCTCTCATCGAATTAATCCCAGATTAATTAAAGTGCGAGTCATACGTCATCGGTGAATCTTCAGGAAGCGACCCATGAGATCTCCGGATATGTTGGCAGTAAATACGGTCGTCGGACTATCCGAACACGTAAGTACCTCGTACTACGTTTTTATACCGATTTACAAGACAAGGTTGGCTTCTAGCAAAGCTCCATGCCTACCCAATTCTCCAGAAATATTCTTACAGGAATATATAGATCTGTATCAAGCGTAGTATACCGTAGTATTGTGTGTATCGGCCCAGTATCGGATAGTCACGTGCTAGGGCTGGGGCTGGATAAGTGTCTGCCCCGTCCGAAGCACATGTCGGATGTCTGGTAACTAGTCTCTATAATCGGATATGCATGACCTAGTCATAATATCCCGATGGTTGCGCAACACTTAAGAGCACTAATACCGTATCCTGCGTGACATCATCTCCACTATGACTGAAGTGATACTTCCGTCTTGACATCACACCCAATACACTACGACACTCTGATAAACCCAGAAGTGGTGTACGCAGAACCGGTTAAAGCCCAGTACAACCAAGACCAAAGTCTATCGATTATCGTAAGTATTAGCGATGTAAGTCTCAGGTTAAGACTTTACACACCTACCTTGATTTCGGCCTCCCATAGACACATAGTCATAATACCAATGGGATTCCGAGGGGTCTATCCAGAGCGAAGCTGTTTCCCGTACCATCGGTGAACACAACCTCCTATCGCACTTGCATAAGTATCCAATACTTATATATATGAGAACTATGCCGTTGTGCCCTCACAACGCACACAAGTGCAATACTAGCCTATTCTGCATTATCGATGTCCAGTCTCGATAATACTCTCCGGCTAGGGATATTTAATGATTAATCCTTCGGGGACTGATACTGTCTCATATCATTCTCAGTCCAGGAACTAATCACAGTGACCTCTCTTCATTTATATATCTATGGTGATCTAATCACAAATGATGAGAGTGTAATTTCCTTGTCACATAGTTAATTTGCTACAACAACACAATGATCTGTGCAAATAGTGACGCTATGGGGCATTTTGTCCAACAATCTCCCACTTGGCACATAGCCAGTCACTCGAGTGTCTAACACCCGAACTATGTACGGTTTGCTCAAATTGCTGAGGAAAGGTTTTCGTCAGCGGATTTGCATGATTATCGTCTGACGTGATTTACACGATCATCACATCGCCATGATGTATGATCCTAACGAATCAGATGAATATCGAAGTATATATCTGGATCGTCGATGAGACCTTTAATTCCTTAGCCTGTGCTGACGCCTAGCTCAGCTGCTAAAAGAACTATATCTAATCTAATTAGATTTATTATCGATCCAAATGGCTTCTATTGCTGCCTCAGCTGCAGCAATAATCTGTATTTGTTGTTTATTCGGCAACAGTTATCTTGCTCGGAATATTTCCAGCTCACTGTCCCGTTATTCAAACTTTATAGTACCGCAGTATTTACCGGTTTGGAAACTTGCAACAGTGATCCTAGTCACTTCAAGTTCTCCTACTCCATAATTTAAGACAGCATCTTTAGTTCTCTCAGATACTAACAGATGTTCTTAATGTTCAATCCAGTGACTATCACTTGGATTGACCTGATCGTGACTCCATATGCTCGAAGCGTATGAGACACCCTATCAACTACATTTTAAATGTACAATTTCCCAGAGAGTGTTAAAAACTCTAAATCTATCCCAGTAGATCTTTATTCCTTGAATAAAGGTTGTTACTCCCCAGAATTCTATGGAGAATTTCTATGAAAGAATATCTATGAAAGCCAAGCTTTCACCAATTGCTTTATGGGAATTTCATTGTCAGTGCCCTCCCCCACTAACCTCCTTATATACACAAGAATTTTTCGTTTTGAGTCAAATCATAAACTATTATGATTATTTCAAAACGTCAGTTCCAAGAACCTTATGCTTGTTTCAATCCAAACATGGATCGAATAACCCGCAAACCTGTTTGTCGGTTATACAAAATCGTCAGGATGTTGTAAGCATCCTCCAAAAGTTTCCTTTTCAGGAAAGCGATTTTGATCTATAACTGACACATTTCATAAATGAAATACGCAGTTATCAACAAGCATCTTCAAAATGGATTTACCATGGCAACAGGTAAAAGGTTGAACCGTTATTAACACAATGTTGATAACGATACCTTTCCGTCAAAAGCCCAGTTTTGTACGTTGGTATGTTGCCTTCCATGTATGTCTTCCTTGAAGAAGTTTAATGTACCAATAGACACAATGCCTTGTGGTACAACAACTAGTATTCAATAGTTGTTATACATGGAATCCATTTCGGATTCATGGCACTTTGCCATAATAGGGAGTCGATACCTTGTATCACTTCCTCAAAACGTAGTCGGTTGGTATACCTTCATAAGATTGACATCTTTATGAGGTTAGATCAGAAACCCATACCCTAGGTTGTTTTCTGACTCTATCCGATCTACGAGTGTCTTGTGTATTTGAAGATTAATGGTATAGATTCATCATCGATGAACTATTTATGTTCCATTAGGAATAGGTGCCTTGAATAGTATTACTCTGATTTTCATCGAGTTTTACTATCCTCCCACTTACCACTGCATGTCTGTATTCCTCTCAGGAAAACTGCATGGTGAGCAACAATCTAATTGTTCTCTGGTGAGATGTATAAATACAATACTTATGGTATCCCTAGGATAGCCTACAATTGACACTTATCCAATTTGGGTTCTAGTTTGGTATCATCCAAACATATGCCTAGCATCCCAAATGGTCAGGAATGAGAAACCCGATTTCTTTCCCGTTCATATCTAATATGATATTTGTCAAACAAATTATTAATAGAACTTTATTCTAAATAAGTTATTGCACTGTTAAAACTTATCCGTTGAAGGAAATGGTAGCTCAGAGCGACTCATGATTAGCCTTATCATGTCTAACATGATTCGGTTAATCCGTTCGGACACACACGTCACTTTGACGTGTTCCGCGAGGAGTCCTCATTTGAAAGAATACTATACTCTTTCAAGTATATAAGAAACTTATTGCTTAAGTATTTTCCATTACGGTCTTACCGTGACGGTATAATACTATAGCCGATCTGTTTGTCTATTTCGTGTCGAAACTCTAAAAGTTTACGATCTGTGTTCTTCAAAAGAAACACATAACCATAACATGATGCCACATCCGTTACGGTCACGAAATATTCATGTTCACATCTAGCCTAGCTAGATATGGGCCCACTAACTTCACCATGATAGGGCTAACAGATCGGTGGCCTTATACTATTACCAAGTAAACAGTGTTTTAGGTACTTTACCTAACAACTAGATTCGTAGACTTTATTTGAATAGTCAAATCAGTCCTAGTATCCACTCTTCAAAAGTGTGGATATACGAGTCTTGTATAATTGTGTCCCAGACAACAATGCCACAAATAAGTCTCTATTGATCAAATCAATTTGAGCTATTTATTTGTCATTTATATGTTTGAGATTTTAATTATATTCAAAATAAAATTCTGTTATTCACATCTAATGTGTTTATCTCAGTATCATCTTTATATAATAAAACACTTAGTGTTCTATAATATAAAGGTTTTATCCGCAACGGATTAAACACTGATATAGAGATAATGTCTCTAGTCAAACTAGTTACATTATAACAGTTCCTAATTTAAGTATATACCCAAAGGGTAGTTCTAAACTTAGGTATCTACGGTCGAAACAGCGACTTTCGTCCCGTTTCCGATTCGCAGAGAAATCTCGGCTTGAAGTCAGTATCCAGCTCATAGCGGATTCTGAACATCAATACATATATTTTATGTACCATACTAAGTATTTAAAATCCAATTTCAATACTAGTAGTGAACATAACTTTGACAAATATTTTTAAAGTTAGAGCCTCGCCCTTTCTTTAATTCCTTCGTGTCTTCCATATCCAAATGGTAGTCACTTTGGGATTTGTAAATTATCTTTTCAATATTTCACAAACCTTTGGCCAAGCCTTGGGTTTCGGAATATCGAAACGATGTGCACCTCGTGCTGCATGCCCAATTGCAAACTTTGACTTTATCTCCTCTAGAATAGTCAATTAATTCTCCAAGAATTATAAATTGCAATTTAATACTTCTTAAATCTAAAATTAGATTTATGACAAGTATATTAAATTAAGCATAAAGTCATCATCACATAAATCTTCCAAAGATTTTATGCTCTACTTATTTTGCTTAATTTTGGGCTTAAGGTATAATAAGTTATTTTATCAAATAAAGTAACCTATTATTTATCCCAATTTGAAATTAAATTATTTAAAATATTTAATCCCAGATTATATTTAAATGTCCAACTTTTCAATTTTATCTTGATTACAATAGTCCAACTATTTAATCAACAATTAGTGGTACTATATATATTATAATGATTATAATAGTCCAACTATATAATCAAATATAATCCAAATAATTAACCTCAATTACATTGATTACTATAATCCAATTATAAAATCAACTGTAACTGAAATTAATTAATTCAAATATATTGATTAATATAATCCAATTATATATAATCAAGTATAATACAGTCCAACTGTTTATTAAAACAACAATTTAAATATTAGTCCAACTAACATTTAATCTAATGACGAAATAATTTAAATGAGCGCGTATGGCGAGTAATTGAACGAATATTGCAAATTCAATTTTGCCTCCCACTATTTTCGTCGAGCCTTTAACCCTCTGTCGAGTACTCGGGAACCGTGTTTCCTAGTGGGCTAGGATCCCGTTAAATATCACACAATCTTGACTTTGGCCAACAAATTGTATGATAATTAACTAGGTAGATCTCTAAGATCAATTGGATCTCATCCAACTCCTAGATCCAGTAGGTGGACATCCAAGTCCCAAACATATATCTTATATATGCCTATACATCGAATGTATACCCTACCTTTTTCCTCTGAATCAACTAGGCCTTGGCTTTGGCACAACAAACCTAGTGATCTCAGTCAAGCGTGGACCCATTGACATGGAAGCTTCGTAATCAATGTCAATGGACAAGAAGTGGTCTTGACTTTGGCCAACAAACCACAACTTGGACACGACACCGATATGGAACAAAGCCTCGTGATTAAAACACATCTTCGACGGACAAGGGCTTGACTTTGGCCAACAACCCTGCCAATCTCGGATCTTGAGTAAGAATCACTCAATGGAAGGAAAATAAACGCTTGATATTTAACGAGGGTTTTTCGCGTGCAAATTGGCTACCAATTTTAATTATCTTTGTTAAGGTCTCAATCATCATACACCCTTAAACATGCATTCTAACATAATAATAAAGCGCATATGATAAAATAATAATGATATGCGGATGGATATTTTACACATTTATCCTAGATCAAATCTCTCACTTCTCTCTCCCGCTAGCACAAAATTTCTTCTACCCGTTGCACTACACTTCTAAAGAACCTCATTTACATTGAGGGGAATAGGTGAGAAGAGAATACAAAGAAATAGGAAATAAGGCTGGACACGCAGGTCCAATTAATAAATCAAATTTATTACAATTTCCAAAATCGCCCCACCCGGCTAATATCCATCCGATATACATTATTCAAGCATCACAACCATGTATTCATACAAGCATGTTATCAATCAATCTAATCAAATTAATTAATATGATAATTAGTGATCATCCAATGTTCAAACAACGATTTGATTTTGTTCGAGTCAAACTCGTTTTTGCGAATAAGTACTTAAAGTACTAATTCTACGAATTAAATTAAATTACATAATTAAATCCAATTTAATACGCATTTAATTCTAATTCATTATTTAATTCCAAATTAAATATTACCACTTTATAAAAATAAACCTTTACGACTTAAATTCCAAATTTAATCGTTTCGGGTATCAAAGCCCGATTAATATCCAATATTAATTTAATTAAAGTCCAATGGGCTTTAATTAATTTCTTCAAGGCGTGGGACTTTTGGTCAACTCGGGTCAAACCGAATAACCAAAATCCAATCCGGGAGTTACCCCATAAGCCCATAAATTAATTTAGGCCCATTAGGCCCAATTAAACGTTAAAGGTTCATTAGTCGCATTTGGGCCTTTTGGAAGCGGTTTGGGCCTAATTGGATCCAACAATTTTGGCCTAAACCAACTTTGTACAACAAAGTCCAATAAACCCAATAACAACTTTAAAAGCCCAAATCCAATTTTAAGGCCCAATAATTAATTTCAAAAATTCCAAATTTTCCAATTAAATTACCTAAAGTGTATAGCATTATTAATTACCCAAATCAAAGTTCCAAAACACTAAATTTGTCCAATTAATCATGCTTAACATCAATTAATCATGTCCAACATAATTTGATCAAAATCAAACCCAATTAACACATGCTAAAGTCTCGGCCATAAGGGGAAAAAATGCCCAAATCAATTCAATCCAATTGAACCCAATCAAACATAAATTCAACATCCCTAAATGATTTCCAAGTCATCCAATGAACAAAAAATCAAAATCCAAGACAATATTAGGTTCATATTTTCGGCCATCACAAGCAAATTGGGGAAAATTGTTCCAAACACTTTTTCATCAAATTGATCTAATCAATCATCAATTAAACAACATTTAAGCATTCTAAATCATCCAATTTCATTAAACATGCTCAAATCAAGTTTACCCAAATTAAAGTTTTGGCCAACAATAAGCAAATTGGGGAAAATTGTTCCAAACATTTTTTCATCAAATTGATCTAGCCATCATCAATTAAACAACATTTAAGCATTCTTAATCATCCAATTTCATTAAACATGATCTAAAATCAAGTTTACCCAAATTAAAGTTTTGGCCAACAATAAGCAAATGGGGAAGGGAAAATCAATCCAATTAATTTTTCTTCAAATTGATTACATATAACTCTAAGTTATTCATATACAAACATTCTTAAACAAACAATTTGTCAAAATCATGCTTAAATCAAAAAGCCCCAAATTTTGCTCAAAAACCCTAAAAACGTTTTATGCACAAAGGCTCAAGATACCATTGTTGAGTTTCAATCAAGTCCCAAGGATCATAAATCATGCATAAAAACGAGTTGAATACAACCAAAATTGAGGTGCGGAAAAGACTAACATGGATCGGGTTGGATGCGGCGAAGATGAAGTGCGAACTGCTTCTCCCTTGCTCGGCAGTGAGCTGCGCGTGTGGTGGTCGACATGGGGCTGCACGGTGGTGACTGGTTCGGCCATGGGAGACACCATTGAAGCTCCAAGCTTCAAGCTTCCAAGCTCACGAACTCACTTCCCTATCACCTTTGTATCACTCATGGTGTGCTAGCACTAAGTCTTCTTCCTAGCTTCCCTTTTATTCGGCAAACACAAAACAGAAAATTTTTTGAAGAAGAGGAAACGGTTCCAAACCGTGAAGGAGAGAGAGAGAAAAAGAAAGGAGGGAAAAGGGTTTTCACAAGAAACCTAAAGTAAAAACGAGAGAGAGAGAGATTGAATTAGAAAAAGAAAAAAAATGTAAAAGGTTTATTTATATTTCCAAAAATTAAATAAGTCATTTACCATTTTCAATTCAAAAAGCAAAGCATTTAATGCTTCCTTTCATCTCACATCAATCACTCAAATGTCACATCACTCAAAGTGACATGTGATTTGACGCTTGATGTGACTTGCGATTTGACGCTTGATTTGACTTGCGTGCCGCACTCGAATTCGAAATGCGAATGCGCTCGCAAACAATCCCGGGCTCGGGTTCGCTTATTCCAAATTAACGAATTTTTCGTTGCGTCGTAATTAAATGACTACGCCTAGCGAATTCACTATTCACGTCGCTAACGAATTAATTCTAAATTAATTCGTTCACCCGAATTAAAATCTAATTTTAATTCCGCGTCGAAATCTAATTTCGTTATAATATATCGAATATATTAATTTATCGATTATTCCAAATTAATCGTTCTCTCTCTTTAACGATATTTTATCCGAGATAAAATATCTCCGTAATTAATCCCAGATTAATTTTCTCTCTCATCGAATTAATCCCAGATTAATTAAAGTGTGAGTCATACGTCATCGGTGATCTTCAGGAGCGACCCATGAGATCTCCGGATATGTTGGCAGTAAATACGGTCGTCGGACTATCCGAACACGTAAGTACCTCGTACTACGTTTATACCGATTTACAAGACAAGGTTGGCTTCTAGCAAAGCGCCATGCCTACCCAATTCTCCAGAAATATTCTTACAGGAATATATAGATCTGTATCAAGCGTAGTATACCGTAGTATTGTCTATATCGGCCCAGTATCGGATAGTCACGTGCTAGGGCTGGGGCTGGATAAGTGTCTGCCCCGTCCGAAGCACATATCGGATGTCTGGTAACTAGTCTCTATAATCGGATATGCATGACCTAGTCATAATATCCCGATGGTTGCGCAACACTTAAGAGCACTAATACCGTATCCTGCGTGACATCATCTCCACTATGACTGAAGTGATACTTCCGTCTTGACATCACACCCAATACACTACGACTCTCTGATAAATCCAGAAGTGGTGTACGCAGAACCGGTTAAAGCCCTGTACCACCAAGACCAAAGTCTATCGATTATCGTAAGTATTAGCGATGTAAGTCTCAGGTTAAGACTATACACACCTACCTTGATTTCGGCCTCCCATAGACACATAGTCATAATACCAATGGGATTCCGATGGGTCTATCCAGAGCGAAGCTGTTTCCCGTACCATCGGTGAAACACAACCTTCTATTGCACTTGCATAAGTATCCAATACTTATATATATGAGAACTATGCCATTGTGCCCTCACAACGCACACAAGTGCAATACTAGCCTATTCTGCATTATCGATGTCCAGTCTCGATAATACTCCGGCTAGGGATATTTAATGATTAATCCTTCGGGGACTGATACTGTCTCATATCATTCTCAGTCCAGGAACTAATCACAGGGACCTCTCTTCATTTATATATCTATGGTGATCTAATCAAAAATGATGAGAGTGCAATTTCCTTGTCACATAGTTAATTTGCTACAACAACACAATGATCTATGCAAATAGTGACGCTATGGGTCATTTTGTCCAACAGCATGGGCCTATTGTGTTGCATTAAAAAGGTTCTCCATTTGGGGGAAGAAAAGCCTAAAAGGCTACCTTTACCACGATATTCGCCGTGTCTTTCATCTATTTGATTGCATTGTCTATTCCTGTCTTGGCTCGACCTATTGTCATTGGTGTACCTATGTTCACAGGCCCTTTAACTCAAGCTACTAGCCACATCCACGCACACATAATCAATCCGCAAACTTCCACCCAAATCTTCAGCACCACCTATCTTTAGCCACTGCCTAAAATCCACACGCCATCAGCCCCAATAAACAAACTAACCTTCAGCGCCGCTTGCCCCTTTTAGCAGCCCTTAATCTGCCACATAACCCTCAAGTCACGCCAATAGCCTCAGCCTTCAGCGCACCAGCCCGCAACACTTCACAGCCTCACCCTTACATTGCCGCTTCATAAACCCATCAACGCACACACTCACAAAATCAATCAACCCCATCAGCCCACTCCACTTCACAACTTCACGCCTAATCAACCTTCAAATAGCCACGTTAACAGACCTCAACTAGCCACAGCCTTATGCAAGCCTCAGCCAACTCACATAGCACCTCACGTCATTAGCCCTAATCTAGCACTCTCGCCTCGCCACTGCCAGTGCCACACTCACAACTCCTCTCACATAAAACCAACTATACCATTCATGCATGTATTATGAAGTCTCATATAGTCATTCTTATCTTTGTAAGCATCATAATGAAAAGCATGTTTATCCCATTGGTTGCATCATTTACCTTCGTCTTGGCTAAACGAATTACAATTCATATATCCATGACATGATAGCATTCGAGTATTATTCCTTGTGGTATATAGGATGGAAACCCAGACGTAAATTCCCTAGCCGACTCTGAATGGATGGTAGTGCGGTCTGTACTTGGGATACAATTCCACGTACCACTTGGAAAAGTGTTTACATGTGTGCTTGTGTGATTAACGTGTGTGCTTGTGTTTTTGTGAATACGATATGCCAATGAAGTTGTATGTTCGCAGCTACTTTGATGTACTTTCAAGCATGCAATCTTAGATATAAAATGTATGTGTGTAAGTTTTATTTTGTATATGTGAATTTAGAAGCATGATATTCCTGGAAATAAGTGTTACTTAAGCTTGATTATATTATCACACAAATCCTTTCATTACAAGTTGCATAAGTAAGGGACCATTCCAAACCCAACGGTTTGAGGTCTTCCCTTGCGAGGGGTGAGTGCGGCCTTAAATCTCATTTTCCCGGTTCACACCGGGTGGCGACTCCATTATTCTCCAGTTTAGTCCCCCGCGGGCTAATCCGTACTCCCAACCGGGCCGCGAGCCTAGGACAGCATGCGTCGCCCAGTTTCTGTGTCCCACAGATGTGAATAGTAATTATGCTAGGCATGATTATTTAATTAAATTAGATTTAATTGCGATGCAACGGAAAATTTGTTAATTTGGAATTAGCGAATCCGAGCCTGAGATTATTTGCGAGCGCATTCGCATTTCGAATTCGAGTGCGGCACACAAGTCAAATCAAGCGTGATATCGCTAGTCGCATCTAGCGTCACATCATTCATCAATCAAGTGATGGATGTCTTTCACTTTGAGTGATTGACGCAAGTCACTATTCATGATTGATGGATTGATGTAAGTTGATGGAAGTGGTTGGTGCCATTATGGCTTGACTTTTTGAAAGCCAAATTCATGGCAAATGAATTTGAAATTCAAATTTGAGTATTTGATACACAAATTTGGAACCAACACACACAACTCTCACTTTCTCTCATCTCTCTCTCTCGCCCAACAAGGGCTGTTTTTCCTCTGTTTTGGCAGCTCACTGCCGTGAACCAAGGAAGAAATGGGAAGCTTAGAGTCACGATTTTATGGAAAAATCGGGAGTGCTAGCACACTACGAATTCATGCGAAGGTGATAGGGAAGTCCACCCATGAGCCGGGAATCAAATAACGAAGCTTGGAGCTTGACGAAGTTGATTGAAGCCGAAAATGGAGATGAACAAACTGCTCACTACCGTGAACTATAGAGGCAGAAAATGAAATTTTTGTTGCCTTCCGCGTCGCTCAACCGATCGATGTAAGTATTTTGTGACTTTCTCGATTGTATTCACACATGTTTATATGTTTTTGATTCGATCCTTGGGACCGTAGAACTCCAACACTTCCTGGATGAAAGCCAGTGTGGATATCAGACTCATGCATTTGACATATTTGGATCATGTTTGGACCTTCTAAGCCCATTAAGGTTTTCATACAAGTTGGCCCGTTATTATTTTAAAGCGTCCAATCAAAATATCGCGAGATGCAAACTTGTCCCAGTTGAAAAAACCCAACAAGTTTACACTTGTGCGATAAGGTGGCTAAACAAATTCAAATGATAAGAGGCCCAAACACAAGGTGGCCCATCGTCATTTTGAAAAATTTTGCCCCAACCATCATAAGATACAAACTCGTCCCAGTTTAAGTGGCCCAACAAGTTCGTATCCTATGACGAGAGGCCCAAATTGATCCAAATGATAATGGTCCCAAACACAAGCATATGGGTAGCTTCTATAGGACATATAACTATGGTTCATATGTGGGCTTATAAGGGTATGGATAAAGGCTCCTGCTGGCGAAGGGTTGCTCACAACTAGGTCTCCCCACTCAAGGGTTCGAGCGACCAAGTGAGTGCGCCTTTTTTATACCCTAGGGTACGTACCAACGAGTGATGATGCCACATAACGATCCGCCGCCTTGAGTGAAAGCGACTTCACGATACATGACACCATCAGGGTAAGAAGGGTATGCAAAATATATGAGACTTGGGTAACCAAAGCCAAAGCCACAGACACTACAAGGCATTATTTCGGGGCCGATTCTCTATCCTCAGTGGAGTCACCATCTGTAGGAGCGAAGCAAGGTTTACCGCTATGCCTATGATGCTTGACAACCACGATATTATTGGCCTCATAGCTCGTAGAGAGTACGGAGTAGCCCGCGGGGGACTAAACCGAAGAATAAAGGAGTTTCCACCCAGTGTGAACTGAGAAATGATTTAAGGCCGTACTCACCCCTCGCAAGGGAAGACCTCAAATCATTGGGTTCAGAATGGTCCATTACTTATGCCAGTATAATGGACGGGTTCACACAATGGTATAGTCAAGTCTTATGCAGTTCATGCAAGACAATTCAGATAAACACACAAATTTGCACACCTGTAAACATAAATATAAATAAAAGAAAATTAAATTAAGAAATACAAGGTACGATAACAAGAATCAAAATAATTAAAAGCAAATAAAGCTTCGATAAATAAACCGTAAACAAAAGAAGGGGGTTAGTCATGCATATATTGGTATTTCCCAAGTGGTACGTGGAGTTGTATCCCAAGTACAGACCGCAATACCATCCATTCGGATTCGGCTACGGAATTTATATCTGGGTTTCCATCTGATATACTACAAGGGATAATACCATACGTAATCATTAATGCAATGTAAATAAAGCAAATAAACATGAAACAACCTAATAACGCATATGCGGATAATGAACAAATAAAATAAAGGCGGAATAATAAAATAAAATAAAATAAGATAAATAACGAGACTAAATGTGAAATAATGAAACGACAGTAAAAGCGAATAAATAAATAAGATAACACTAAATAAAAATAAATAATAAAATAAACGCGAAATAATAAATAATGGTGAATAAATAAATAAAATGATAAATAACATTAAATTAGAAAAAAATAATTATAACAAAATGCCGAAGAAAGAAAATGTGACCAAAGAATTTAGCCGTCTTTAATGTAGGACTTCGCATGCCCGGCTGGACATATTTCACGTCCAGCCAAGCATGTCGTGGTCAGAACTATAAAAATGAATAGAGTAAGGGTGCCCTCAGGTCTTACCTTTTATGTTGCTTCTCGGAAGTGCGTTATGCCATCGCCGGAAGGATTAAAGCTTGTTATTTTTCTGGTTTGCTGTTTCTACTCACTGTTTCACTATTTCTGCTCACTGTTTTTTGCTTGTCGTTTGCTGGTTTGCTGGCTGCTGTTTTTACTATTTTGGGCTGTTTTTTTGGTTGTTTTTGGGACTGTTTTGGCTGGTTATTTTCACTATTGTGTTTCGATTTTGAGGGGCTGTTTTCTTCACTGTTTTTGCGATTTTCTTCATTATTTTGGGGGACTGTTTCGGTGATAAAGGCTATTATTTTCAGGGTTATTTTGGCTTGTTGTTTGGCTCACTGGTTCATATTTTTTGGTGCAGTTTTTAGGGGCTATTTCGGTTTTGGTTGTTAGTTTTTTGGTGGTTTGTGCTTTATTGTTTGGTGTTCGGTGGAGGGCTGGTTTTGAGGACTTTGTTGTTGTCGGTTTGGGGTATTTGGATTTTGGCTCATTGTGTTGCTTTGTTGTTCGGTGGAGGGCAGGCTTGGTCGGTTGTTGCTTAGTTTTATTGCTGTTTGTTGTTCATGGTTGGTTGGCAGTTTGTTGTCTTGATTTTGTCGTTTGGTCGGTGAGGCTTGTTTGCTTGATTTTGTTTTGTTGTTATTGGTGGTTCACGTGAAGCCAAGAAAGAGAAGATGAAGAGGGTTTTGGGTTATGATTACCATGTGTGTGTGTCAAAAAAGGGTGTAAGAAAAGTGTGTGTTTGCTATGTGTGAGTGTATCCTAGAAATAGAGTTTTTAGATTTGTTTGGTGAATTGCCGTATAAGCTTAGAAAGTCCCCCAATGGTTTGGTAAAGTCTCCTTTTTATAATACCAAGGGATCTCCAAATCAAGGAAATAAATCATGCAAATATGGGATATATTTTCTTAATTTATTTAGGGAACACAATCTCCTAATTTTGATGAGGATGGGATTTAAAATCTTGTTAAATTGGAAGGTGATTTGAGGGATTTTGCACATGTGTTTTGCATGGAATTTTTTATTTGGGAAGGCTTGGGCGTGTGGGCTTTGTGGATGGGTTGTATGGGCTTTTCTGTGGTGTGGGCGTGTATGGCATGGATTGCAGGGGTTTTGGGCCGAGGCTAAGGTTTAAAATAGCGGCTGAGCGAATCCGCGGCTGGCTAGTGAGTCTGAATCCAATGAGGTGCTAATTTTAGAGTTTTCCCTTCCGGCATTCGTTTCCCGTGACTTCCGCAATGTTTCAAGTAGTGCCTCCATGCGAGGCTCATCATTGGGCTTGGTGTAAAAATGCAGTGTCTACACCTTCTTTACTTCACATTTTGCTAATGTCTTTTCCTCTATCAACTCTGGAAGCTCTCCTAGTAATTTTCCAAATTCAACAATCGCACTTTTCTTTTTAGCCCACTCTTCTTCACTCCTCTGCATGTACAACTCTTCCTTATAGACCATTGTAGGGTTAAATGAGCAAGCTTGATAATTTTTCCACCATAACTAAATTTGTACATATTCCTATCCATATCATAAACTACTTTATTGAATTTATACCAAGGCTTACCCAATAAAATATGCGTATGACATATAGGAACCACGTTACAAACTACTTGGTCAATATACTTCCCAATTGCAAAATTTACCACAACCTGCTTAGCAACCTCAAACTCTCCAAAATCACTCATCCACTTATAAGGTCTATTGAGAAGTATCAATGGTAATCCCAATTTTTCCACAAGGGTAGTGCTAGCTAAGATTTGTGTGATTCCCTCTATTAATAATCATACTACATATTTTACTATTGATAAAGCATCTCGTGCGAAAGATAAATACCCTTTTGTCCATCAAATTATTTATATAAATCAACCCTTACTTGAAAGACACCAATAATTAGGAAAGACTCAAAGAAACTCTAAGAAAATATGGAAACAAATACAAAGAAACTGACTAAAAAAATACCAAAAGTAAAACAAGAACACAAACTGAACTGAAACTGGAAAGAATTCGTAATTATTGTTTGAAAGCGATTTTGAGATTCGAAATGTAAACAGACAGAGTTCGGCCAACCTCTAACGAATTCCTCTCCTCGAGTATATATAAAATAATATATTATAGGTCTCGTAACTCTTTCAAGATCATAAGTTACAGCCATTTGACAATCAGTGCGCGGCTGAACAATTCTGACCGAACTGATCCAAAAATTACAGATAAATTCGACCTTAATTGAATCAAAAACTCCAAGAACTGAATCCTATACGCTGTTACCATGCAAGAAAATTATAATAACATCCAAGATTCGGTCATAAACATGAAAAACACTAAGGAAATAATAAAAAAAAATGAAATGAGAAGAGACCAAAACAAAAGGAAAAAAAAGGAATATGAAGACTTCATAAAATGATAAAGATAGAGAAAAGCTTGACCTTTGAACCCTGAGCTCCTGATACCAAATGATAAAAACCTGTCTGGAACAAAGCCAAGCAAACCCCTCCAAGTGTTCTAAGCCCCAAGAACCGCGAATCGTGATTTTGGAGAATCCTTCCAAGATCAAGTCCAACCCTCAATGAACCTTGTCCTTAAGAACCTTTCTTTATTTCTTTGGAGAATCATGTACAGCGATACAGCGACACAATGCTTGACATACGTTGATAAGCTTTTGTTTCGTATAACCAAGGAAGAATCCACTCCCTCAAGATGACACAAGTCACTATGTTTTGTAAAAAGATACATTCTTAGTTAATTCCCCAATTACAATGAATAATGCCCCTTTAAATAGGTGGCTAACCCTAATTCTACCAAAATATAATAAAATCCTAGTAAAATAAACCTAATAACACATAAAATACTTTAAAATTTCGTGCTTGGGCTTTGTAATATAATTAAAGTTCAGCCCAACACTTAAACAACACATAACCTTAACAAAATATAAAATATAAAAACTGTAGGGATATCTTGCGTCCTCAGTTTGACCAAGCAGCAGTCCGAACTGGACTTTGATGTAAACGAAAAAGTTGTAGAGCTACGAGTTCTCTTTCCAATGCAACTTGAATCTCCAAAATCGGACATCGAACAGAAAGTTACATCCAAAATATGAAGACTGCGTAAATCCCGCCACTACTAATGCATCATTCGGAAATAAAGCCGAAAATAAATCAAGGCAGCCCATGCACATCCAAAACCCATTCCATTCTTGATTTACACATAGTAAAGCCTTCATATAAAGTCTCATCAAACTCCAGAACCCAAGGAATCTTCCAAATACCCCAATCTGACCAAGCCATGCAATCAGCCACAACTTCAAGTTAACTTGGCCCAACAAACAGAGCTCATTCTGGATCACATCATGGTGCATTATTAGTGGCAGGATTTGCACAGTCTTCGTATTTTAGCCATAAATTTCTCGTCCAATGTCCGATTTTAATGATTAAAGTTAAATTGGAAAGAAGACTCATGGATCCACAACTTTGTAGTTTACGTCAAACTCCAATTCAGAATCATTCATGGTCCAAATGCGGATGTAAGTTATCCTTATAACTTTTATGTTATATATTTTTTTTAAGATTTTGTAATGTTTAAGTGCTGGGCTGAACTTTAATTAAATTATAAAGCCCATGTACGAAAATTTGAAGGATTTTAAGTATTTTTGGGTTATTTGATAGGGTTTTATTATGTTTAAGTAGAATTAGGGTTAGCCACCTATTTAAAGGGGCATTATACATCATAAAAAACTATCTTTTAATAAAAATCTCTATTATCTTGAGACTTGAGTAACCCTCAACTTATTCTCATTGACTTTGGCTAATCAAAGGCTTTCTAACCCTTTGTGGCGCCCCCTTAGCACTATAGGTTTCTGTTGCTTGCTCTTCAGAGGTTTAGAGTTTTGATTCTATTCTGCCTTGGCGTTCTTGGGAACAATCTCAATCTTTTGTTCTAGGCAGGTTTTCATTAGCTACCCCCACCCGATAGGTATATGTTTATCTTGGAAGGAAATCTATCTAAGAGTCTCTTACCCTAAGGTGAGATCGTGAGCTATTGAGTCTAAGGATGAAACCTAAAATTCTTTGAGTACTTATTCTAAAACGAGTTGGACTCGCGCAAATCAAATCGTTGTTTGAACATTGGATGATCACTTTATTCAAAGATTAATTAATTGGATTAGATTGATTGAATAACATGTTTTGTGTGAATACATGGATGTGTTGTATGGTAATATATATCGGATGGATATTAGAAGGGAAAAGGCAATTTTGGAAATTGTTGTAAATTTAGAATTTATTAAATTGGACCTGCGTGTCCAGCCTTATCTCTCGATTCTTTGTAATTCTCTTCTCACCTAATTCCCCTCAATGTTAATGAGGTTTCTTTAATTGTATTATGTAATTGGGTAGAAGTTAGAATAGTGCTAGCCGGGGAGAGGAAATGGAGTGATTTGTTCTAGGAATAATTTGTGAGATATCCATCCGCATATCATCATTAATTTATTTATCGCGCCTTATTATGCTTTTAGAATGCGTGCTTAAGGGTGTATGATAAGACCTAATCAAAGATAATAAATTGGTTGCCAATTTACGAGAAAAAACCCTCAATAAATATTAAGCGTTTTCCTTCCATTGAGTGATTCTTTCTCAAGATCCAAGATTGGCACTGGTTTATTGGCCAAAGTCAAGACCTTTGTCCATCGCGGATGTGTTTGAATCATGAAGGTTTTGTTCCATATCGTATGTCTACTCCAAGTTGTGATTTGTTGGACAAAGTCAAGATCACTTCTTGTCCATCGACATCGATTACGAAGCTTTCCAAAGTCAATGGGTTCCGCTTAACTGGAATCATTAAGCTTATTGTGCCAAAGCCAAGGCTTAGTTGATTCAGAGGAAAAGGTTAGGAAAATATATTGGATATATTGGCATATATATTGTATATATGTTTCGGACTTGGAGGTCCACCTACCGGATCTAGGAATTAGATGAGATCCAATTGATCTTAGAGATCTACCTAGTTAAATATCATACAGCTTGTTGGCCAAAGTCAAGGTTGTGTGTTATTTAACGGGATCATAGCCCACTAGGAAACTAGGTTTCCCAAGTACTCAAAAGAGGGTTAGAGGCTCGCCGAAAAATAGTGGGAGGCTAGTATTGAATTTACAATTTCGTTCAAATACTTGGCTTTACGCGCTTTCAAATTCTTTTCGTCAATAAATATTTATTAGTTGGACTAATATTTTATTATTTTTCTTGTAACAGTTAGACTGTACCCATACATCGTTAATTGAATAGTTTGACTATTGCAATTAAGATGACAGGAAATTTGAGCATTAAAGATATTATCATTGGCGACAATGTCTTTAATGGCGCGAACTTTCAAGACTGGGACATGAATCTCAGGATTGTCCTGGGATCCGAGAAGTTGCTCTACACTATAGAGAGACCTCTTGGGCCTAAGCCTAGATCTGATCAGATAGTTGAGCTAGAGCTTTGGAAGACTTATAGCGATGACAACTTCACTGCTTAATCTATAATGCTTGCTGCTATGACTCAACAATTCCGTCGTCAGAATAAGGGATTGGATCCCTATAATATGATGGCGAAATTGCATGATCTTCATCGATCTAATCTTATATCGCAGAGATATGAGTTGCAGACGAAGCTCTTTTGCGCTCGCTTGTCAGAGGGTACATCTGTTGAGCACCATCTGTCGTAGATGATTGCTGACATTGAGCAGCTGGGACAGATGGACATTGTCTTCGTGGCTGAGACTTCTATAGATTTGATCTTACAGTCTCTCCCCGACACTTGGAGTGGGTTCATCATGAACTACAATATGATGAACCAAGACCAAACTCTTGGAGAGTTAATGTCCACACTACGTGAAGCAGAAAAAGAGCTCCTAAAGGGCAAGAAGCGCGAGGTGCACTTTGGTTCAACATCTTAGTCTCCCAAGGTTTGGCCTAAGGCGATTGGAGGTGTAAAGAAGAGGAAGAAGAAGAAAGGCAAGGCCAAATCTTCAAAACCTTCGGGGAAGGGTAAGGATAAATCCCAAGATATATGTCTGCAGTGCGGGAAGCAGGTTCACTAGAAGCGTGACTGCCGCGAGTACAAGGCACACATGAAGGAAATCAAAGCGGGCAAGGCACCGGCTTCAGGTATGTTTGTTATAGAAATAAACAAGTCTACTACTAGTTTTAAAAATTGGATTTTTGATTCTGGTTGTGGTAGTCATATATGTACTGATGTGCAGGATCTACAGATTAGCAGGAGACTGGCCTCATGAGAGATTGACCTCCGCGTTGGAAATGGGACACGAGTCGCCGTTTTGGCCGTTGGCACTTTTGTTTTGGAGCTGCCCTCGGGGCATGTACTTAAACTTTCAGACTGTTATTATGTACCTAGTTTGACTAGGAATATTATTTTTGTATCTATGTTAGCCCAATGTGGGTATACTTTTGTATTTAGAAACACTGGGTGTTTTATGTATAAAAATGATATGGAGATTTGCACTGCTGATGTAAATAATGGTCTTTATATTTTGAATATAAATCAATCTCAAACATATAATGTAACAAACAAAAGGCTTAAATTTAACAAAGATGAAGCTTATATGTGGCATTGTCATATGAGACACATTAACAAGACTCGCATATCCGCACTTTCGATGAGTGGGTACTTGGACGGATTTGATCCAAATTCATATGACGTCTGCGAATCTTGTTTATTAGGCAAAATGCATAAAACACCTTTTAGCGGTAAATGTGCACGTGCCACCGAACTGTTAGCCCTCGTTTATAGTGACGTATGTGGGCCCATGTCTAGCCAGGCTAGAGGTGGATATGAATACTTCGTAACCTTTACGGATGATGCATCGCGTTATGGTTATGTGTATCTTATGAGACACAAGTCGGAAACCTTTGAGAAATTCAAAGAGTTTCGACACGAAGTAGAAAAACAGACCGGTAAAGGTATTAAGACATTACGGTCGGACCGTGGTGGCGAATACTTAAGCAATGAGTTTCTTGATTACTTGAAAGAATATGGTATTCTTTCACAGTGGACTCCTCCCAGAACACCGTAATTAAACGGTGTGTCCGAACGTAGAAACTGAACTTTGTTAGACATAGTAAGGTCTATGATGAGTCACACAGAGCTACCTATTTCCTTCTGGGGATATGCATTGAACAGTGCAATACTTATTTTGAATAAGGTTCCGTCAAAGTCTGTTCAACAGACTCCATATGAAATAAGGACAGGAAAGAAATCGGGTTTCTCATTCTTGAAGATTTGGGGTTACTGGGCATACGTCAAACGTTTGGAAGGTACCAAACTAGAACCCAAATCGGATAGATGCCTATTTGTAGGATATCCTAGGGAAACCAAAGGATATTACTTCTATCACCTGCAAGAGAACAAAGTATTTGTTTCTCTATATGCGGTTTCTTTGAGAATGAATTCCAAAATGCAGTGATTAGTGGGATGAAAGTAGAACTCGATGAAAATCGGAGTGATACTGTTCCTGGCACAGAATCCTTAATGTAACATGAACAGTTCATCAGGGATGAGACTGTACCACAATCTTCGAATACACAAGAACCGCGTAGGTCGGAGAGAGTCAGAAAACAACCTGAGAGGTATGGGTTTCTGATCTCACCTCATGTGGATATCAATCTCATTGAGGATAACGAACCGACTACGTATGAGGAAGCGATACAAGATATCGACACCACTATATGGCAAGAGGTCATGAAGTCCGAAATGGATTCCATGTACACCAACCAAGTTTGGTCACTGGTTGATGCACTAGAAGGCATAAAGCCTATTGGTTGCAAATGGGTCTTAAAGAAGAAGACTGACTTGGATGGAAACGTACAAACATACAAAGCTAGGCTTGTAGGTAAAGGGTATCGTCAATGACATGGTGTCGATTACGACGAAACTTTTTCACCCGTTGCCATGATAAAAATCCATTCGGATAATGCTTGTTATAGCTGCATATTTTGATTACGAGATATGGCAGATGTGTAGAGTTTCAATCAAGTCCCAAGGATCACAAACATGCATAAAAACGAGTTGAATACACAAAGGAGTAAGGCGGAATACATACTCACATTGATGGGTTTTGATGAAATGAAGAATACAAGCCTTCAAGCTCCCTCCATAAGCTCGGCAATAGCTTCCTCATGCAGTGGGCTGCTCGGTTGGTGACTGGTTTGCCTCCTCCATGTTCGGCCATTGAAGACTCCATTGAATCTTCAAGCTTCAAGCTTTCCAAGCTCACAAATTCGTTTCCCTATCACCATAATATAACCCATGTGTGTGCTAGCACTACTCTTCTTCAATTTGCTTCTCAAAATTTCGGTGAAACCAGAAAATTTTTAAGCAAAATCGGCTTGAAGCCGTGAAGGAGAGGGAGAAGAAAAGAGAGGGAAAAGAGGAAGACCGTATGTCTTGCATGTGAGAGAGAGAAAAGCTTTTACTTTTGTTTTATATATTTACCAAGTAAATAATAAATAAAACATATATTACTTTTTAATACAAAAGTCAAAAAGCAAGAAATAAATAATGTTATATTTCATTTCAAGCTTTTAAAAGCTTTTCATCAACTCAAATCAACTATTCACATCAAATCCATCCACTTTAATAAAGTGACAACATGTCATGTCACATCACTCAAAGTGACAAGTGATTTGACGCTTGATGTGACTTGCGTGCCGCGCTCGAATTCGAAATGCGAATGCGCTCGCAATCACTCTCGGGCTCGGGTTCGCTAATTCCAAATTAACGAATTTTCCGTCGCGTCGTAATTAAATGATTACGCCTAGCGAAATCACTATTCACGTCACTAACGAATTAATTCTAAATTAATTCGTTCGCCCGAATTAAAATCTAATTTTAATTCCGCGTCGAAATCTAACTTCGATTAATATATCGAATATATTAATTTTATCGATTAATTCCAAATTAATCGTTCTCTCTCTTTAATTAATATTTTATCCCAGATAAAATATCTCCGCAATTAATCCCAGATTAATTTTCTCTCTCTTCCAATTAATCCCAGATTAATTAAAGTGCGAGTTATACATCATCGGTGAATCTTCAGGAAGCGACCCATGAGATCTCCGGATATGTTGGCAGTAAATACGGTCGTCGGATTATCCGAACACGTAAGCACCTCGTACTACGTTTATACCGATTTACAAGACAAGGTTGGCTTCTAGCAAAGCGCCATGCCTACCCAATTCTCCAGAAATATTCTTACAGGAATATATAGATCTGTATCAAGCGTAGTATACCGTAGTATTGTGTATATCGGCCCAGTATCGGATAGTCACGTGCTAGGGCTGGGGCTGGATAAGTGTCTGCCTCGTCCGAAGCACATGTCGGATGTCTGGTAACTAGTCTCTATAATCAGATATACATGACCTACTCATAACATCCCGATGGTTGCGCAACACTTAAGAGCACTAGTACCGTATCCTGCGTGACATCATCTCCAATATGACTGAAGTGATACTTCCGTCTTGACATCACACCCAATACACTACGACTCTCTGATAAACCCAGAAGTGGTGTATGCAGAACCGGTTAAAGCCCTGTACCACCAAGACCAAAGTCTATCGATTATCGTAAGTATTAGCGATGTAAGTCTCAGGTTAAGACTATACACACCTACCTTGATTTCGGCCTCCCATAGACACATAGTCATAATACCAATGGGATTCCGAGGGGTCTATCCAGAGAAGCTGTTTCCCGTACCATCGGTCAAACACGACCTCCTATCGCACTTGCATAAGTATCCAATACTTATATATATGAGAACTATGCCGTTGTGCCCTCACAACGCGCACAAGTGCAATACTAGCCTATTCCGCATTATCGATGTCCTGTCTCGATAATACTCCGGCTAGGGATATTTAATGATTAATCCTTCGGGGACTGATACTGTCTCATATCATTCTCAATCCAGGAACTAATCATTTGGACCTCTCTTAATTTATATTTATGGTGATTTAATCACAAATGATGAGAGTGCAATTTCCTTGTCACATAGTTAATTTGTACAACAAACCACCGTGATGTACAAATAGTGACGCTATGGGTCATATTATCCAACAATCTCCCACTTGGCACATAGCCAGTCACTCGAGTGTCCCACACCCGAACTATGTACGGTTCGCTCAAATTGCTGAGAAAAGATTTTCGTCAGCGGATTTGCATGATTATCGTCTGACGCGATTTATACGATCATCACATCGCCACGATGTATGATCCGAACGAATCAGATGATATAGAAGTATATATTTGGATCGTCGATGAGACCATTAATTCTTTAGCCTGTGCTGACGCCTAGCTCAGCCGCTAACAGAACTATATCTAATCTAATTAGATTTATTATCAATCCAAATGGCTTCTATTGCTGCCTCAGCTGCAGCAATAATCCGAATTTTTGTTGTTATTCGGCAACAGTTATCTTGCTCGGAAGATTTCCAGCTTACTGTCCCGTTATTCAAACTTTATAGTACCGTATTATTTAATTGTTTGGAAACTTGCAGCAGTGATCCCAGTCACTTCAAGTTCTCCATCTCCATAGTTTAAGACAACATCTTTAGTTCTCTCAGATACTAACAGATGTTCTTAATCTTCAATCCAGTGACTATCACTTGGATTGACCCGATTGTGACTCCATATGCTCGAAGCGTATAAGACACCAATACAAGTACATTTAAAATGTACAATTTCCAGAGTGTTAACAACTCCAAATCTATCCATGTAGATCTTTATTCCTTGAATAAAGGTTGTTACTCCCCAGAATTCTACGGAGAATTTCTTATGAAAGCCAAGCTTTCACCGATTGCTTTATGGGAATTTCATTGTCAGTGCCCTCTCCCACTAACCTCCTTATATACACAAGAATTATTTCGTTTTGAGTCAAATCATAAACCATTATGATTATTTCAAAACGTCAGTTCCAAGAACCTTATGCTTGTTTCAATCCAAACATGGATCGAATAACCCGCAAACCTTGTTTGTCGGTTGTACAAAATCGTCAGGATGTTGTAAGCATCCTCCAAAAGGTTTCCTTTTCAGGAAAGCGATTTTGATCTATAACTGACACATTTCATAAATGAAATACGCAGTTATCAACAAGCATCTTCAAAATGGATTTACCATGGCAACAGGTAAAAGGTTGAACCGTTATTAACACAATGTTGATAACGATACCTTTTCGTCAAAAGCCCGGCTTTGTACGTTGGTATGTTGCCTTCCATGTATGTCTTCCCTAGGCACAATGCCTTGTGGTACAACAACTAGTATCCAAAATAGTTGTTAAACATGGAATCCATTCCGGACTCATGGCACTTTGCCATAATAGGGAGTCGATACGTTGTATCACTACCTCATACGTAATCAGTTGGTGTACCTTAAAAGATTAACATCTTTATGAGGTGAGATCAGAAACCCATACCCCAGGGTTTTCTGACTCTCTCTGATCTACGCGGTTTCTTGTGTATTTGAAGATTAATGGTATAGATTCATCATTGATGAACTATTTGTGTTCCATTACGGACCTTGTGCCTTGAACAGTATTACTTCGATTTTCATCGAGTATCACTATCCTCCCACTGACCACTGCATATCGGTATTCCTCTCAGGAAAAACCGCATGGTGAGCAACAATCACATTGTTCTCATGTGAGATTTACAAGTACTATATTTAAGGTTTCCCTTAGGATAACCTATATAGGCACTGTTCCAATTTGGGTCTTTCAGTTTGGTATCATCCAAACGTTATGCCTGGCATACCCAAATTACTAGAAATGAGAAACCCCGTTTCTTTCCTGTTCATATCCTATATGACATCTGTCAAACAGATTTATATGGAACCTTATTCTAAATAAGTTTTGCACTGATAATACATATCCTTTAGAAGGAAATAGTAGCTCAGAGCGACTCGTGATTAGCCTTATCATGTCTAACATGATTCGGTTAATCCGTTCGGACACACCGTCACTTTGACGTGTTCCGGGAGGAGTCCTCATCTGAAAGAATACCATACTCTTTCATGTATGTACGAAACTTACTGCTTAAGTATTTTCCATTACGGTCTTACCGTGGCGGAATAATACTATAGCCGATCTGTTTATTTACTTCGTGTCGAAACTTCAAAAGTTTACGATCTGTGTTCTTTAAAAGAAACACATAACCATAACGTGATGCCACATCCGTTAAGGTCACGAAATATTCATGTTCACATCTAGCCTAGCTAGATATGGGCCCACTTACTTTACCATGAATAGGGCTAACAGATCGGTGGCCCTTTTACTATTACCAAGTAAATAGTATTTTAGGTACTTTACCTAATAAACTAGATTCGCAGACCTTATTTGAATAGTCAAATCAGTCCTAGTACCCACTCTTCAAAAGTGTGGATATACGAGTCTCGTTAAATTGTGTCTTAGACAACAATGCCACAAATAAGTCTCTATTGATCAAATCAATTTGAGCTATTTATTTGTCATTTTATATGTTTGAGATTTTAATTATATTCAAAATATAAATTCTGTTATTCACATCTAATGTGTTTATCTCAGTATCATCTTTATATAATGAAACACTTAGTGTTCTAGAATATAAAGGTTATCCACAATGGATTAAACACTGATATAGAGATAATGTCTCTAGTCAAACTAGTTACATTATAACAGTTCCTAATTTAAGTGCACACCCGAAGGGTAGTTCCTAAACTTAGGTATCTACGGTCGAAACAGCGACTTTCGTCCCGTTTCCGATTCGCAGAGCAATCTCAGCTTGAAGTCAGTATCCTGCTCAAAGCAGATTCTGAACATCAATACATATATTTTATGTACCACACTGAGTATTTAAAATCTAATTTCAATACTAGCTGTGAACATAACTAAGACAACATTTTCAAAGTAAGAGCCTTGCCCTTTCTTTAATTCCTTCGTGTCTGCCATATCCAAATGGTAGTCACTTTGGGATATGTCAATTATCTTTTCAATATTTCACAAACCTTTGGCCAAGCCTTGGGTTTCGGATATCGAAACGATGTGCACCTCGTGCTACATGCCCAATTGCAAACTTTGACTCTATCTCCTCCAGAATAGTCAATTAATTCTCCAAGAATTATAAATTGCAATTTTAATACTTCTTAAATCTAATATTAGATTTATGACAAGTATATTAAATTAAGCATTAAAGTCATCATCACATAATCTTCCAAAGATTTTATGCTCTACTTATTTTGCTTAATTTTGGGCTTAAGGTATAATAAGTTATTTTATCAAATAAAGTAACCTATTATTTATTCCCAATTTGAAAATTAAATCATTTAAAATATTTTAATCCCAGATTATATTTTAAATATCCAACTTTTCAATTTTTATCTTGATTACAATAGTCCAACTATTTAATCAACGATTAGCGGTACTATATATATTATAATGATTATAATAGTCCAACTATATAATCAAATATAATCCAAATTAATTAACCTCAATTACATTGATTACTATAATCCAATTATAAAATCAACTGTAAACTGAAATTAATTAATTCAAATATATTGATTAATATAATCCAATTATATATAATCAAGTATAATACAGTCCAACTGTTTATTAAAACAACAATTTAAATATTAGTCCAACTAACATTTAATCTAATGACGAAATAATTTAAATGAGCGCGTATGGCGAGCAATTGAACGAGTATTGCAAATTCAATTCTTGCCTCCCACTATTTTTCGTCGAGCCTCTAACCCTCTGTCGAGTACTCGGGAAACCGTGTTTCCTAGTGGGCTAGGATCCCGTTAAATATCACACAATCTTGACTTTGGCCAACAAATTGTATGATAATTAACTAGGTAGATCTCTAAGATCAATTGGATCTCATCCAACTCCTAGATCCAGTAGGTGGACATCCAAGTCCCAAACATATATCTTATATATGCCTATACATCGAATGTATACCCTAACCTTTTTCCTCTGAATCAACTAGGCCTTGGCTTTGGCACAACAAACCTAGTGATCCCAGTCAAGCGCAGACCTATTGACATGGAAGCTTCGTAATCAATGTCAATGGACAAGAAGTGGTCTTGACTTTGGCCAACAAACCACAACTTGGACACGACACCGATATGGAACAAAGCTTCGTGATTAAAACACATCTTCGACGGACAAGGGCTTGACTTTGGCCAACAACCCCTGCCAATCTCGGATCTTGAGTAAAAATACTCAATGGAAGGAAAATAAACGCTTGATATTTAACGAGGGTTTTTCGCGTGCAAATTGGCTACCAATTTAATTATCTTTGTTAAGGTCTCATCATCATACACCCTTAAACATGCATTCTAAACACATAATAAAGCGCATATGATAAAATAATAATGATATGCGGATGAATATTTTACACATTGATCCTAGATCAAATCTCTCACTTTCTCTCTCCAGCTAGCACATGTATTTACTTCTACCCGTTACATTACACTTCTAAAGAAACCTCATTTACATGGAGGGGAATAGGTGAGAAGAGAATACAAAGAAACAGGAGATAAGGCTGGACACGCAGGTCCAATTTAATAAATCAAAATTATTACAACAATTTCTAAAATTGCCCCACCCGGCTAATATCCATCCGATATACATTATTCAAACATCACAACCATGTATTCATACAAGCATGTTATCAATCAATCTAATCAAATTAATTAATCTTGATATTTAGTGATCATCCAATGTTCAAACAAAGATTTGATTTTGTTCGAGTCAAACTCGTATTGCGAACACGTACTCAAAGTACAATTTCTCAAATAAAATTAAATTACATGATTAAATCCAATTTAATACGTATTTAATTCTAAATCATTATTTAATTCCAAATTAAATATTACACTTTATTAAAATAAACCTTTACGACTTAAATTCCAAATTTAATCGTTACGGGTCTCAAAGCCCGATTAATATCCAATATTAATTTAATTAAAGTCCAATGGGCTTTTAATTAATTTCTTCAAGGCGTGGACTTTTGGTCAACTCGGGTCAAACCCGCAACCAAAGTCCAATCCGGGAGTTACCCCATAAGCCCATAAATTAATTTAGGCCCATTAGGCCCAATTAAACGTTAAAGGTTCATTAGTCGCATTTGGGCCTTTTGGAAGCGGTTTTGGGCCTAATTGGATCCAACCAATTTTGGCCTAAACCAACTTTGTACAACAAAGTCCAATAAACCCAATAACAATTTAAAAGCCCAAATCCAATTTTAAGCCCAATAATTTAACTTCAAAAAAATTCCAAATTTTCAAATTAAATTACCTAAAGTGTATAGCATTATTAATTACCCAAATCAAAGTTTCCAAAACATGAAATTTGTCCAATTAATGATGCTTAACATCAATTAATCATGTCCAACATAATTAAATCAAAATCAAACCCAATTTATACATGCTAAAGTCTCGGCCATAAGGGGAAAAAATGCCCAAATCAAATTCAATCCAATTGAACCCAATTAAACATAAATTCAACATCCCCAAATGATTTCTAAGTCATCCAATGAACAAAAAATCAAAAAACCAAGACATTAGGGCACTTGCCAAATTCGGCCATCACAAGCAAATTGGGGAAAAATTGTTCCAAACACTTTTCATCAAATTGATCTAATCAATCATCAATTAAACAACATTCAAGCATTCTAAATCATCCAATTTCATTAAACATGCTCAAAATCAAGTTTACCCAAATTTGTCATGCCCAAAATTTAGGGAAAAATGGATCCAACCAAATTTCATGAAATTGATTATGCACAACATCAATTCAACCTCATTCAAGCATACTATACTAAACAATTTAATCATTTGATGCTCAAATTGAGTTTACCCAAATTAAAGTTTTGGCCAACATTAAGCAAATTGGGGAAAATCAATCCAATTAATTTTTTATCAAATTGATTACATATAACTCTAATTAATTCATATACAAGCATTCTTAAACAAACAATTTGTCAAAATCATGCTTAAATCAAAAAGCCCCAAATTTTGCTCAAGAACCCTAATTCATTTTTATGCAACCAATAGCTCAAGATACTATTGTAGAGTTTCAATCAAGTCCCAAGGATCACAAACATGCATAAAAACGAGTTGAATATACAAAGGAGTAAGGCGGAATACATACTCACATTGATGGGTTTTTATGAAATGAAGAATACAAGCCTTCAAGCTCCCTCCATAAGCTCGGCAATAGCTTCCTCATGCAGTGGGCTGCTCGGTTGGTGACTGGTTTGCCTCCTCCATGTTCGGCCATTGAAGACTCCATTGAAGCTTCAAGCTTCAAGCTTTCCAAGCTCACAAATTCGTTTCCCTATCACCATAATATAACCCATGTGTGTGCTAGCACTACTCTTCTTCAATTTGCTTCTCAAAATTTCGGTGAAACCAGAAAATTTTTAAACAAAATCGGCTTGAAGCCGTGAAGGAGAGGGAGAAGAAAAGAGAGGGAAAAGAGGAAGACCGTATGTCTTGCATGTGAGAGAGAGAAAAGCTTTTACTTTTGTTTTATATATTTACCAAGTAAATAATAAATAAAACATATATTACTTTTTAATACAAAAGTCAAAAAGCAAGAAATAAATAATGTTATATTTCATTTCAAGCTTTTAAAAGCTTTTCATCAACTCAAATCAACTATTCACATCAAATCCATCCACTTTAATAAAGTGACAACATGTCATGTCACATCACTCAAAGTGACAAGTGACTTGACGATTGATGCGACTAGCGATTTGACGCTTGATGTGACTTGCGTGCCGCGCTCGAATTCGAAATGCGAATGCGCTCGCAATCACTCTCGGGCTCGGGTTCGCTAATTCCAAATTAATGAATTTTCCGTCGCGTCGTAATTAAATGATTACGCCTAGCGAAATCACTATTCACATCACTAACGAATTAATTCTAAATTAATTCGTTCGCCCGAATTAAAATCTAATTTTAATTCCGCTTCGAAATCCAATTTCGATTAATATATCGAATATATTAATTTTATCGATTAATTCCAAATTAATCGTTCTCTCTCTTTAATTAATATTTTATCCCAGATAAAATATCTCCACAATTAATCCCAGATTAATTTTCTCTCTCTTCCAATTAATCCCAGATTAATTAAAGTGCGAGTTATACATCATCGGTGAATCTTCAGGAAGCGACCCATGAGATCTCCGGATATGTTGGCAGTAAATACGGTCATCGGATTATCCGAACACGTAAGCACCTCGTACTACGTTTATACCGATTTACAAGACAAGGTTGGCTTCTAGCAAAGCGCCATGCCTACCCAATTCTCCAGAAATATTCTTACAGGAATATATAGATATGTATCAAGCGTAGTATACCGTAGTATTGTGTATATCGGCCCAGTATCGGATAGTCACGTGCTAGGGCTGGGGCTGGATAAGTGTCTGCCCCGTCCGAAGCACATGTCGGATGTCTGGTAACTAGTCTCTATAATCGGATATGCATGACCTAGTCATAACATCCCGATGGTTGCGCAACACTTAAGAGCACTAGTACCGTATCCTGCGTGACATCATCTCCAATATGACTGAAGTGATACTTCCGTCTTGACATCACACCCAATACACTACGACTCTCTGATAAACCCAGAAGTGGTGTATGCAGAACCGGTTAAAGCCTGTACCACCAAGACCAAAGTCTATCGATTATCGTAAGTATTAGCGATGTAAGTCTCAGGTTAAGACTATACACACCTACCTTGATTTCGGCCTCCCATAGACACATAGTCATAATACCAATGGGATTCCGAGGGGTCTATCCAGAGCGAAGCTGTTTCCCGTACCATCGGTGAAACACGACCTCCTATCGCACTTGCATAAGTATCCAATACTTATATATATGAGAACTATGTCGTTGTGCCCTCACAACGCGCACAAGTGCAATACTAGCATATTCCGCATTATCGATGTCCTGTCTCGATAATACTCCGGCTAGGGATATTTAATGATTAATCCTTCGGGGATTGATACTGTCTCATATCATTCTCAATCCAGGAACTAATCATATGGACCTCTCTTAATTTATATATTTATAGTGATTTAATCACAAATGATGATAGTGCAATTTCCTTGTCACATAGTTAATTTGTACAACAACACCGTGATCTGTACAAATAGTGACGCTATGGGTCATATTATCCAACAAGATGGACGTTAAAATTGCCTTTCTTAACGGAAACCTTTTGAAGGATGTTTATATGCAACAACTTGACGGTTTTGTCATACCAAGACTTGTAAACAAGGTTTGTAAGTTAAATCGATCCATTTATGGATTGAAGCAAACATCGCATTCTTGAAACCAACGTTTTGATGAGATCATAAAAGAATATGATTTCGTTCAAAACGAGGATGATCATTGTGTATATAAGAAGGTTAGTGGGAGCACACTGACATTCATTTTCCTTTACGTTGATGATGTATTGCTTATTGGCAATGACATTCCCATGTTAACATCGATGAAAGCTCGTATTTCATTAAAATTCTCCATGAAGGATCTGGGAGAAGCAAACTTTATTCTAGGAATAAAGATCTACCGGGATAGATCTAGAAAGCTGCTTGGACTCTCCCAGAGCACGTACATTGAAGAGATTCAACATAGATCAGTCCAATAGGGGACTGTTGCCAGTGTCACATGGCGTCACTCTATCTAAGGACATGTGTCCTAAAACTCAAGATGAGATAGACAACATGAGTCGGATCCCGTTCGCCTCGGTAGTCAGATCGATCATGTATGCCATGATATGTACGCGACCTGATGTCTCGTATGCTTTGAGCATGTGTAGTCGCTATCAGGTCGATCCAGGTGAAGGTCACTGGATGACGGTTAAGAATATCCTTAAGTATCTTAGACGAACTAAGGATGCTTTCTTAATCTATGGAGATGGAGAACTTGAGGTAACTGGGTATACCGATGCAAGTTTCTAAACCGATAAAGACGACTGCAAGTCGCAATCCGGGTACATATTTTATTTGAACAATGGAGCAGTAAGCTGGAAATCTTCCAAGAAATAGACTGTTGCCGATTCAACAACAAAGCAGAATACATTACTGCAGCTGAAGTAGCAAAGGAGGCAGTTTGTATCCGTAAATTCCTAATTGGATTAGGAGTAGTTCCGTTAGTAGATGAGTCCGTTCCATTGTATTGTGACAATAACGAGGCTATAGCGCAGGCTAAGGAACCGCGGTCTCATAAACGATCCAATCATGTTCTTCGACGTTTCCATATGATTTGTGAGATCATACATCGTGGCGATGTGAAGATCGAGAAGGTCGCATCAGAGGACAAGATTACAGATCCGCTGACGAAAGAAATTCCTCAGCAAAAGTTTGAGCGACATGTACATAGTTCGGGTGTTAGATGCTTGAGTGACTGGCTATAGGCCAAGTGGGAGATTGTTGGACAATTATGACCCATAGCGTCACTATTTGTAAAAGACATTGTGATTTTTGTACAAATTAACTATGTGACAATGGAAATTGCATTTTATCATTTTGTAATTTGATTACTTGAATATATAAATGATAAAAGTCCTTATGATTAGTTCTAGATTATTAGATATGAGACAATATCAATCCATAAAGGTTTAATCATTAAATATCCCTAGTCGTAGTATTATCGAGACTGGACATCGATAATACGGAATAGACTAGTATTGCACTTGTGCGTGTTATGGAAGCGTAACAACATAGTTCTCATATATTTAATTATTGGATACTTATGCAAGTGTGATAGGAGGTTGTGTTTACCGATGGTACGGAAACAGCTTCGCTCTGGATAGACCCCTCAGAATTCCATTGGTAGTATGACTATGTGTCTATGGGAATCCGAATCAGGGTAGGTGTATTTGGTCTTAACTTGAGACTTGCATCGCTAGTACTTGCGACAATCAATAAGCTTTGGTTTTGGTCATCCGGGACTTTAACAGGCTTTGTGTACGCCTCTTCTGGGTTTATTGAAAATCGTAGTGTATTGGATGTGATGTCAAAATGGAAGTATCACTTCAGTCATAAGAAGATTATGATCACGCAGGGATACATAACTAGTACTCTAATATGTTGCAACCATCGGGATAATATGACAAGGTCATGATTATTCGATTAAAGAGACTAGTTGCTTGTGATCCGATATATGCTTCGTACGGGGTAGACACTATTCCAACCCCAGGCCTTGCATTTGACATCTGATACTAGATCGAAATACGCAATACTACGTAGACTACGTCTAACAAAGATTATATATTCCTTTAAGAATATTTTAGGAGAATTGGGTAGGCACGGTGCTTTGCTAGAAGCCAACTATGTCTCGTAAATCGGTAAAAACATGGTACGAGGTACGCACGTGTTCGGATAGTCTGACGACCGGATTTACTGCCAACATATCCGGGGATCTCATGGGTCGCTTCTCGAAGATTCACCGATGACGTATGATTCGAGCATAATTACTCTAGGATTAATTGCAGAAAGATTTTATCTGGGATAAAATACTATTTGAAGAGAGAGAACGATTAATTTGGAATTAATCGATAAAATAATATATTCGATATATTAAATGAAATTAGATTTCATAACGAAATTAAAATTGGATTTTAATTAGGGCGAACGAATTAATTTAGAATTAATTCGCGAGTGACGTGAATAGTAATTTTGCTAGGCATAATTATTTAATTAAATTTGATTTAATTACGTCGCAACGGAAAATTTATTAATTCAGAATTAATGAACCCGAGCCCGGAAGTGTTTGCGGGCCTACTCGGATTTTGAATACAAGTGGGGCCCATAAGTCACATCACAAGTCACTTCACTTGTCATTCATTCATTTTTTGATGATGGAAGTAAGTAATGATTTGTTGATAACTTACCAAAGACTCAACCTTTTTAAATGATGAAAGACTTTTACCTAAACTTGGTTTTGGTATTGACCGGTGTGTAATCACACGCGTATAACGCAAGCGCACGTATCATTCAATTGGTATAAAAGCATCGATCCCACGAGGACTTAAAACCTTTTGTTATCAATTTATAATGTTAAATGTTTACAAGTATCTAATGGATTGATTGTTTGATTGGGTGGTGACTTTAAAATTAAAATAAGTATATAAAATTGCTTGAAAGTAGATTGAAGAAAATTCAAATTTATAAAACTATCCAGGGTTGTGAATCATTCCAATATCTTTTTAAAAGATGAAGTGGTTATTTCACATTTGTGTAATATATTGGTTTATTAACCTGGAACACGAAATTATGTAAAAGCCTCTGATGAGTGATAAATGTATCATTATTTCCCACTCATTTAACTTAATATTTTGTATAGTTTCTTGAGTTTTGTGAATATTTTGATGTGTTTTGTGTTATTTTGTAGATAAATAAAGTTTCAGGACATTCTGGAGGTGATTTGAAGCAAAACTGTGAAATTTGGTGAAATTTGGCAAAAAGGGTATTTTGGTAATTTTGGACGTCCCGACACAAATTTTGGTAATTTTGGACATCCCGACACCAAAATAAAGTTTCAAGATATTGTGGAGGTGATTTGGAGCAAAACTGTGAAATTTGGCGAAAAGGGTATTTTGGTAATTTTGGGCGTCCCGACACCGAGGGTATTTTGGTAATTGCACCACCATGCCACATGTCAAAGATTCAACGAGCCGTCATTTTTAGCACACCATGCCACGTGTCGAAAATTCAGCGATCCAAAAAAAAATAATAGTAAAAAAATAAAAATCAGAAAAATAATAAAATAATAAAAATCAGAAAAATAATAATAAAAAATTAGATTTTTTTGCCTATAAATAGATTTCGAATTTTTAGTTTCAAATGTACCTCTTCCTCTGAAATCCTTATAAATAAATTGAGAGTTCTTCATATTTTCTTCTTTTATTCAGTTTTATTTACGCTTTGTAGTAGTAATTCTATCCATCCATGAGGGGGTAACTTCTCTATGCTGAGGTAATAAGGTAATACTTTTACTTTTTCTATTTAGATTAATCTCCCTTAAATATAATATATAAACTATTTAAAATCTGAATTAATAAAAAGATACCGCCATTCTAGGTCGGTTGGTTATTCAATTTAAACCGGTTAAACCTGACTTAATGAGGATACCGCCATTCTAGGTCGGTTGTTTAAATTTATATTTCTGTTCCGCCTTATGGCTGGTATATTTGAATTTGACTTAATCAGGATACCGCCATTCCGGACGGTTGGTTTAAAATATCACAAGTATATATATTATTATTTTATGGGAGATATCTAAATAGTATATAGTAGAAGTTATTTCCATTTATCTTAGCATTTCATTTCTTTTTATTGCAATTCATTATTCTACAATTACTTTTCAGCAATTTAATTTTATGTCTTTTAAGTTTTTATCAGTTTTAACTATGTATTGTAACTAAGTTAAATATCTAGGGTTGTGATAAAATCTAATATCACTGGTTTAAAAAAGGGTTAGATTATAGTTTGGGTAATTAAAGAGTTATTTGTTGAGTCATAATCTTAATGCTTTTTATTAACTGGCCATTAATAAAATTGACTAAATAAAACTTAAAATGAACTAGACATAGAGATTTTAAGTTAAAGACCACAGACTTAACAACCCACGATCTTCTTTAAGGATAGATAAACCTTTAATAGATTTCCTTACAGGATAGGAATATACCTGTTGGGCGGGGGTAATCATAATTGGAATTCAATCTTAATGAATCTAGGTAATTTAATTGACATAGACATATGGTTCAATTTGATTATTCTAGGTATTTGTAAATGATCGTTCGAAAGAGGCTTTTACATAATTTAGTATTCCAGATTAATAACTCAATATTTTACCCAACTATGATTTAACTACTTCATCATTTAATAAGTATTGGAGAATTCACAACCCTAGATAGTTTTAATTCTCATTAATCTACTCTCAATTCTTTTACTTGTTTTAAATTTAGAATCATCGTCATTTTAATCAAACAACTTGTTAGATATCAGTAATCACTTAACCTCATAAAATTAATAGAATAGGTAATAAGTCCTCGTGAGATCGATATCTTTTTATACTACTTGAACGATACGTGCGCTTGCGTTTAACGTGTGTGATTACGCCGGTCAAGTTTTTGGCGCCGTTGCCGGGGACTTCTTTATCTTTTACTATTAGTTTAAAGGTTAGATACGTTACTTGTGTCTAATTTTTCCTTTTTACTTATTACTTTCGTTTTATTGTGTTTCAGGTTATCACAATCTTAATGAGACGAACCAGAAGCTTTGAACTACAACCGCTTGACCCAGAAATTGAAAGAACCATCAGACAATTGAGAAGAGAAAGGCGACAAGGCCAAGAAGCAATTATTAACATGGAACCTGAACCTTTGCAGGTTGCACCACCAATTCCTATTCGAGACAGAACAATTCCGGTGGTAGATGGCCTCACTTCATGTATTGTACTTCCTCCTTTACCAGCTAATGCAGGTGACATCAAAACTTGTATTCAGATGATTCAGCAATCAGTGCAATTTGGGGGAAAAGCAACTAAAGATCCTAATACCCACATCAGCAACTTCCTGGAAGTTTGCGGCACTTTCAATTACAACCGAGATGCTGAAGAAGCAATGAGATTGCGTATTTTTCCACACTCCTTGAAGGACAGAGCTAAAGCTTGGCTATATTCACTTCCAGCTAGTTCCATCACCACTTGGAACACTTTAGCCACCAAATTTCTTGCAAAGTATTTTCCACCGGCCAGAACTGGAAAACTGAGGAATGACATCACATCCTTTGTACAACAAGAATCAGAAACTCTCTACGAAGCTTGGGAAAGGTACAAAGATTTGCTCCGGAAATGTCCTCACCATGAGATTCCAAAATGGCTTCAAGTCCAAACATTCTATAATGGACTTTCTGGAATTATGAGAACCACAATTGATGCTGCTGCTGGAGGAGCATTAATGGCAAAAGGAGAAGATCAAGCTTGGGACCTAATTGAAGAAATGGCCAACAACAAATCTTTGTGGCCAACAGAAAGGAGCATGATTCAACGAATTGCTGGAATTTATGAAGTTGGAGCCAATTCAGCAGTCAGTACCAAACTGGATCAGATATGCAAATTCATGGCGACTCTCGGCATGCAAAGCAACATTGGAACCACAAATTCACCATATGGAGAAGCACCAGAACAAAATCAACATGAAGAAACGGTGAATTATGTCAACAATTTCAACAGACAGGAAAACAATCCATATTCCAACACCTACAATCCAGGGTGGAGGAATCATCCTAATTTCTCATGGAGCAACAATTCAGGACAAAAGAACTATCCACCACCTGGATTCCAGCAACAGAACAAAAGCCAGGAGTTTGAAAAAGACCCAGAGATGAAAGATTGGATTGCAGAGATGTTCAAAAAGCAACAAGCAGCATATGATGCTATGTTTCAAAGCCAATCTGCTTCCATCAAAGCACTGGAGAATCAAATTGGACAACTAGCCAATGCTCAGAGTTACAGACCACCAGGAAATCTTCCCAGCAATACAGAACCAAATCCAAGAAACCGAGGGAAGGAGCAATGTCAAGCCATCACCTTGAAAAGTGGTACTGAAATCAACAAAGATGTTGGAATCAAGGCAACCATTGAAGATGTACCAAAAGAAACAAAGAAACAGATGGATGAAAAAGAAGCAAAGGAAAAAGAACAGATCACTCCACCTCCACCTTTTCCTCAACGCCTTCAGAAAAGTAAACTGGACAAGCAGTTTACTCGATTCTTGGAAGTTTTCAAAAAGCTGCACATCAACATCCCTTTTGCAGAAGCTTTGGAACAAATGCCCAGCTATACTAAATTCATGAAAGATATTCTTTCACGAAAACGGAGATTGGGAGATTATGAGACAGTAGCATTATCAGAAGAATGCAGCGCCATCATTCAGAGAAAACTTCCCCCAAAGTTGAAGGATCCTGGAAGTTTCACCATTCCTTGCATCATTGGAGAACATAACTTCGGTAAGGCTTTATGTGATTTAGGTGCAAGTGTTAATTTAATGCATTTTTCTATTTACATAAAACTGCAAATTGGAGAAGCAATGCCTACCTCAGTTTCACTGCAACTTGCTGATCGAACGCTCGTATTTCCAAGAGGCGTTGTTGAGAATGTGTTGGTTAAGGTTGACAAATTCATTTTCCCAGCAGATTTTATTGTCCTTGATATGGAGGAAGATGCAGACGTGCCAATCATCCTCGGGAGACCATTCTTGGCTACAGGTCGAACCATTATTGATGTACAAAAAGGAGAATTAACCATGAGGGTACAGAACCAGGAAGTAACATTCAATGTTTTCAAAGCCATGAATTTCCCAGATGATGAAAAGAAAGAGGAATGTTTCAGACATGATGAGAAGTTAGTGCGCATACAACTGGAACAAGGGCAGAAGGTACTGTTAAATAAATCAAGGGTAAAATTCTTCCATTGGAAGCCAAAATCACGGTGGTCAGGTCCATTTGTGATCACCAAGGTTTTACCAGATAGAGCCGTTGAGATACATGATCCTGACTCCAACAAAACTTTCAAGGTTAAAAACAGGCGTGTCAAACACTACTGGGGAGAACCGTTGGAGCGACAAAAAGAAAGTGTCACACTTTCAGATTCAGCATAACGTTCGAAAAGTCACGTCTAGCTGACGACTTTAAACTTAGCGCTAGCAGGGAGGCAACCCATGCAAATTTAGTATATATTGTAATTTGGTGTGATTTTATTTTGTGTGTTTAGTTTTTGCAGATAAAGAAATTTCAAAATGGAAGAAGCTCTCGCAAGTCTTCACAAGCAATTTCCTTCTCTCCCTCAAAATTCTCTGATGAAAGTTTACAAAGCTCGCTTGGAACGAATGAGACTACTGATGATCAAAGGTATCCCTACTTATATTTGTTGGGTAATCGAAGCACGAGTACGTTTAGCAGGTGAGTATTCTGAGACTTGTAGTTCTTACTTACCTGGTTTTGGAAGAAGCACCTATGCAAAGAAACGTAGAGCTAAGAATATGGGTGTTTGTTACAAATGTGCGCGCTGGAATTGCAATAATCGTTGTCGTTCTTTAGGAATGGTGTCTGATAATCGTGAAGATAAAATTAAATTCATTAGGGATGGCTTGAGTAAGGAGTCTGTAGATGATATATCTTCAACTCTTGAGACGCATCCCAGTGGATATGTTCATATAGCCATTCACAAATTACACACACAATTCCAAAAAGAAAGACAACAGTTAAGTCTTGGGAATCTGACTAAAAAAGACCTTGTTTGCCAATTTATAAGAAAATTGGATGGGAAGCTTGTCCATGACGCATAGACGTTAATCAAGCTGTAAAATCTTGTACATATTATATCTCTTTGTCTTTTCCTAATAATTGAGATTTGTTTTGTTGTTTTCTTTTATTTTCTCCGACAGGATCCAGACCTTTTTGACTATCACGATCTATTTTACTATTTTGATACTAATCGTCATTTGGAAGATACTAGTGCTATTATTACTCACCCTTTTTCAGTTACTATAAATTCAGCTCGTCATTGCACATTTGGAGGCATCCAGAGTTAAGAAAGAAATACATAAAAAATGGAAGCCACTTCAAGAAGACGAGTTGAAAACATCTGTGTGTTTTGTGGTAGTAGTGTTGGTACTAAACCACAATACATAGAAGCAGCACAAGAATTGGGTCGAGTCTTAGCTGCAAGGAATATGCACTTAATATATGGCGGAGGCAATCTTGGATTAATGGGGATCGTTTCAAAAGCCGTACAGGAAGGAGGCAGTCATGTTTTGGGAATCATCCCAAAACCCTTGGCAGATGCAAATCTTATTGAATCATCAAACGGAGAGGAACTGATCGTGCCAGGTATGTCTGAACGACTGGTAGAAATGATTAACCGTGCTGATGCTTTTATTGCTTTGCCAGGTGGCTTAGGCACACTGGAGGAAATTTTTATAGTGTTATCTTGGGCAAACCTGAACATACACCAGAAACCGCTTGGACTGCTTAACGTTGATGGATTTTATGATTTTCTTTGTGTGTTTCTTGATGATGCCCGGAGAAATGGGTTCGTGTCAAAACCTATGAAAGAACTCCTCTATACTGCAAGAACTGCTCCGGATCTAATAGACCAACTCTTAGCCCATGAACCACAAGTTGACCCTGTCATTTCAAAGATAAATTGGTCCGATGATGATCGTGGTAAGAGGCGTCGGATTAATCTGGATCTTAACCTTTAATTTCCTGTAGATTTTCAGCTAACCAGGTACTATCTTCTAAACTCTTCTTCTACTATTTAAAACATTGGGGACAATTTCTCATTTAGGTTTGGGGGTGAGGAATAGTTAATAGTATCTTGTTTATAGTTTGTGTTTTTATTTTTAGTCCAAAATTTTTCGAAAAATACAAAAAAATTAAAAAAATTAATAAAAACACAAGGGCATATTTATAGCTAGGTGATGGTTTGGTGTCTTCCTTCACTCACTACCTTTTTATAAGGAAAAGCTGTGAAGGCACCTAGTTAATCATTCACTTGTAGCGTGTTGTGACAGACTAGTTTGGAGGACTCGTTGTTTATTCCTGACAACAAGCGATAAGAGCCTAAGGGGCTAGGGTACTTAAGTGAGCCTCGCTCCACCTTCCCTCTGGGGAATCTACAACGGGAAGTCCATTCGACAATTAGTCACACACCATAAATTCGTTGGCACGTACCATAAGGTATAAAAAAGGTGCGTTCACTTGGTCGCTTGAACCCTTGAGTGGGGAGTCCTAGTTGTGAACAATCCTTCGTCAGCAAGAGCCTTTGAAAAAAAAAAAAAAAAAAAAAAAAAAAACACACACACATGTAAATTATAGTTTTATGACTAGTAGAAATATGTAGTTGTTATGTTGACTAAAAAGATGAAATTGGTAAGAAATAGCTGTGTAAGGAATTTCCACTCCTGAGACGTATTTCAAACCTAATTCAAAACAAGTTAATTTTTGTTTATTCACTTTTGAATTATTAAATCTGTAAGTTCTCCTTAAAATTGACTAAAATGGATCTTCATTATACTTAGTTGGCAGATATTATCAACATACATGGTAACATACGGACATAGGATAAAATTGAAAAGATTGTAATATTCAGTGCTATAGTTTAATTGGAGAAGCATCTCAAAAAAGTGATGGAATAAAAAAAAAAAAAAAAAAAAAAAAACATCTGAGATTCGAGTTATTAAGTCTGTAAGGGTATTTTAATACCTAGTGCCCTAAAACCAACTGATTTGGGAGTCACTGGCCCAACACTCGCTACATGGATCAAAAAGATGATAGAAAATAAATATATATATCTGAAGTCTGAGTAATTAAGTCCTTAGGGGTGTCTTAACACCTGATGCCCTAAAACCAACTGGTTTGGGAGTCACCGACCTAAAGCTCGCTACATAGATGGAAGATATTGTATATAAATAAAAAATAGAGAAAAGAAAAAAATCAAAGAAAAAATCAGAAAAATCAGAAAATAAATTCCATTACTACAAAAAGGTGTGAATTCTGATAAAACTTTAGGACAAAAATATTACTCTCTTATCAACTGCACTTATGACTGATATGGGCGAAATGAGTTGTTTAATATTATGTTGGCTAAGTATATGAAGAATGGTAAAAATAATCGGAGAATTTACATAATTTGTAATTTAGAATGAAATAAAACAACTAATAAACTTGGAGTAGAAGTTTCACTTAATTAGTCACTAACTTCTTTATTCTATTTTCTCTTGTCTTTTTGCTTTTGTGTGCATTAGTTTCACTACCTTTTTACTTTTATAAAATGTTTGTGGGTATCATTGTTGTAAACTCTCACGAGACTACAACTCGTCCACTAGGTACACCTAGGGGTTTAAAGGCTTGTTGCATATGCTAAATGCAATCGTGATCCCTACGAAAGTGGCTTAGTTAAATTTTATTATGTTATTTTATTTTGCTCGAGGACTAGCAAAATGTTAGGTTTGGGGGTGTGATGAGTGATAAATGTATCACTATTTCCCACTCATTTAACTTAATATTTTGTATAGTTTCTTGAGTTTTGTGAATATTTTGATGTGTTTTGTGTTATTTTGTAGATAAATAAAGTTTCAGGACATTCTGGAGGTGATTTGAAGCAAAACTGTGAAATTTGGTGAAATTTGGCAAAAAGGGTATTTTGGTAATTTTGGACGTCCCGACACAAATTTTGGTAATTTTGGACATCCCGACACCAAAATAAAGTTTCAAGATATTGTGGAGGTGATTTGGAGCAAAACTGTGAAATTTGGCGAAAAGGGTATTTTGGTAATTTTGGGCGTCCCGACACCGAGGGTATTTTGGTAATTGCACCACCATGCCACATGTCAAAGATTCAACGAGCCGTCATTTTTAGCACACCATGCCACGTGTCGAAAATTCAGCGATCCAAAAAAAAATAATAGTAAAAAAATAAAAATCAGAAAAATAATAAAATAATAAAAATCAGAAAAATAATAATAAAAAATTAGATTTTTTTGCCTATAAATAGATTTCGAATTTTTAGTTTCAAATGTACCTCTTCCTCTGAAATCCTTATAAATAAATTGAGAGTTCTTCATATTTTCTTCTTTTATTCAGTTTTATTTACGTTTTGTAGTAGTAATTCTATCCATCCATGAGGAGGAAACTTCTCTATGCTGAGGTAATAAGGTAATACTTTTACTTTTGCTATTTAGATTAATCTCCCTTAAAATATAATATATAAACTATTTAAAATCTGAATTAATAAAAAGATACCGCCATTCTAGGTCGGTTGGTTATTCAATTTAAACCGGTTAAACCTGACTTAATGAGGATATCGCCATTCTAGGTCGGTTGGTTTAAATTTATATTTCTGTTCCGCCTTATGGCTGGTATATTTGAATTTGACTTAATCAGGATACCGCCATTCCGGACGGTTGGTTTAAAATATCACAAGTATATATATTATTATTTTATGGGAGATATCTAAATAGTATATAGTAGAAATTATTTCCTTTTATCTTAGCATTTCATTTCTTTTTATTGCAATTCATTATTCTACAATTACTTTTTAGCAATTTAATTTTATGTCTTTTAAGTTTTTATCAGTTTTAACTATGTATTGTAACTAAGTTAAATATCTAGGGTTGTGATAAAATCTAATATCACTGGTTTAAAAAAGGGTTAGATTATAGTTTGGGTAATTAAAGAGTTATTTGTTGAGTCATAATCTTAATGCTTTTTATTAACTGGCCATTAATAAAATTGACTAAATAAAATTTAAAATGAACTAGACATAGAGATTTTAAGTTAAAGACCACAGACTTAACAACCCACGATCTTCTTTAAGGATAGATAAACCTTTAATAGATTTCCTTACAGGATAGGAATATACCTGTTGGGCGGGGGTAATCATAATTGGAATTCAATCTTAATGAATCTAGGTAATTTAATTGACATAGACATATGGTTCAATTTGATTATTCTAGGTATTTGTAAATGATCGTTCGAAAGAGGCTTTTACATAATTTAGTATTCCAGATTAATAACTCAATATTTTACCCAACTATGATTTAACTACTTCATCATTTAATAAGTATTGGAGAATTCACAACCCTAGATAGTTTTAATTCTCATTAATCTACTCTCAATTCTTTTACTTGTTTTAAATTTAGAATCATCGTCATTTTAATCAAACAACTTGTTAGATATCAGTAATCACTTAACCTCATAAAATTAATAGAATAGGTAATAAGTCCTCGTGGGATCGATATCTTTTTATACTACTTGAACGATACGTGCGCTTGCGTTTAACGTGTGTGATTACGCCGGTCAGCCTCTTCCGATGATCAAATACAAATACCCAGTAAAACCCAAATAATCATATTCCTATGTTAACCAAGTTATCTGAATTTATTAATATTAAGTTCTAATTATGGCTACCCCCGCCCGACAGGTATATTCCTATCCTGTAAGGAAATCTATTAAAGGGTTATCTATCCTCAAGGAAGATCGTGGGCTATTAAGTGTAAGGTCTAAAACGTAAAATCCCTTTTCCAAGTTCATTTTAAGTTTACCAGTTCAATTTTATTAATGGCCAGTTAATAAAAAGCATTAGGATTAAGGCTCAATAAATAAACCTTTATATTACCCAAATTGTAATTTAACCCCTTATAAACTGGTGATATTGGATTTCATCACAACCCCAGATAACTGGCTTAGTTACGACACATATTTACGGGTAGTAAAAACTTAAATAAAATAAAAGACATAAAGTAAAATACTGAAAATTAAATGCTGAAAAGTAAATGCTGAAAGTAAATGCTGAAAGGTAAATGCTGAAAGTAAATTGCTGAACAGTAAATGCTGAAAGTAAATTGTTGAAAAGTAAATAAAGTAAAAGTACAATAAAAGAAAATGCTGAGGTAAAAGGATCCACTTTTATTACTTCAATTTTAGATATCTCCTTTAATATAATATATTACCTTTGCATGATAATTACGAACCAGCCATATAGGCGGTATCCATATTAAGTCAAATTAATAATTAATTACCAACCGACCAATCAGGCGGTATCCAGTTTAGTCAGGTTAAAACCAATTTAAATAATTACCAACCGACTAATATGGCGGTATCCTCGTTAAGTCAGGTTTTAACTAGTTTATATATTATAATTAAGGGAGATTAATCTAAATATTAGTAATAAAAGTTTTACCTTTTATTCCAGTAAAGGGGAGTTACCTCCTCATTACTGAAAAGTAAAAACTGAAAATTAAAGAAAGAAAAGTACTGTGCGTAAAAGTAAATTGCGGAAAGTAAAAACTGAAAAGTAAAGAAAAGAAAGTGTGAAAGCGGAAATTAATTACTGAAAGCTGTAAATAAACAAACAAGATACAATATTCTTAGTATTCTTAAGGAATTCCTTAGAAGAAAGTATGAATTTACAAATGAAATGGCTTGGTATTTATAGGCAAAATTTTGCCTCCATCAAATCATCCACCAAATCCATTATTAATTGCTCCACTAATTTGTTACCATGTTTGGTGGTGATTTGATAATTTTTATTATTTATTTATTAATTTATTTTTTGCTTTGAAAATGACTTTAATAATTACACACAACACACTTCTGGATGGTTCATCAATTTCGGGTATGAAATCTTCAGACTTCGAAATTATTTTGTTCTTCAAATTTGTAGAGCTTTGAGTCTTCTTTAATCTGGAACTTGAATTAGCTCAATTTGATATCAGAGTAAAAAGTTATCCCCACAATACGACAGATGCGCAAAATTGGAATTTCCAAAACTGCACTTCGTTAAAACGCCATTTCAAGTTCCCAATCTCCAAAATTAATATGTCAAGTCCAATTTTTACCCTTATTTGACCCACATTTCGTCCTAAATGATTTCATTGAGTCCCAATATTATTTTATCTGCAAAATAAACTAAAACATATAAAAAAACGTTCATCAAACCCGAGAAACTAAACAAAATATTAAGTAAAAAGGGCGGTAAATATTGATATATTTTCCGCTCATCACACCCCCAAACCTAACATTTTCCTAGTCCTCAAGCAAAACAAAAAAATAAAATAAAATAAATAATTAAAATTAAACTAAGCCACTTTCGTAGGGATCACGGTTGCATTTAGCATATGCAACAAGCCTTTAAACCCCTAGGTGTCCCTACTGGACGAGTTATAGTCTCGTGAGGGCTTACAACAACGATACCCACAAACGTTTTACAAAAGTAAAAAGATAGTAAAACTAATCAACACAAAAGTAAAAAAAAAAAAAAACAAGAGAAAAGAGAATAAAGAAGTTAGAGACTAAACAAGTGAAACTTCTTATCGAAGTTAATAGTTGGTTTATTTCTTTCTAAATTACCGAATAAGTAAATTCTCCGATTATTTTTACCATTCTCCATATACACAGCAAACAAAATATTAATCAACTCATTTTGCCCACAATAGTCACAAGTGCAGTTGAAAAGAGAGTAATATTTTTGTCCTAAAGTTATATCAAAATTCACACATTTTTTTAAGCAATGGAATAATTTTTTTTCTCGATTTTTGATTGAATTTTTTTATTTATATACAATATCTTTCATCTATGTAGCGAGCTTTGGGTTAGTGACTCCCAAACCAGTTGGCTTTAGGGCACTAGGTGTTAAGACACCCCTACGGACTTAATTACTCAGACTTCAGATATATATATATATATATATATATATATATATATATATTTGCAACATATTTTATCCATGTAGTGAGCTTTTCGGCCAGTGACTCCCAAACCAGTTGGTTTTAGGGCACTAGGTGTTAAAACACCCTTACAAACTTAATAACTCGGATCTCAGACGTTTTTTTTTTGTTTTTACTCCATCGCTTTTTATAGATGCTTCCTCCAATGAAACTAGAGCACTGAATATTTCAAACTTTTCAATTATAGCTCATGTTTGTATGTTACCATGTATGCTCATAATATCTGTCAACTGAGCATATGAAGATTCATTTTAGTCAGTTTTATGGAGAATTCACAAATTAAATAATTTAGAAGGAAATAAACAAAAATTAACTTGTTCCGAAATAGGTTGAGATACGTCTTAGGAATGGAAATTCCTTACACAGCTATCTCACACCAATTTCACCTGATTAATCAAATAAAAATACAAAAATACAAAAAAAAATTTTGGTTTTTTGTAAAAATTTTCAAAAAAAAAAATTTCGAAAAATTTTGACTAAAAATAAAATAATCAAAACAATATACAATTTAACTATTCTCCTCCCCCAAACCTAAATGAGACATTGTCCCCAATGTCTTAAACAGTAGAAAAGAGTTTTAGAAAACCGTACCTGGTTAGCTGAAATTCTACATCTAAATGAAAAGTTAAAGGTTAAGATCAAGATTTATCCGACGCCTCTTACCGCGATCATTATCGGACCAGTTTATCTTGGAATGAATGGGGTCAATTTGAGGTTCAAAGGCTAAGATTTGGTCAATTAAATCTGGGACAGTTCTGGTGGTAAAGATGAGTTCTTTTACAGGCTTTGAAACAAACCCATTTCTCCGGGCATCATCAAGAAACACACTTAGAAAATCATAAAATCCATCAACATTGTACAATCCAAGCGATTTCTGGTGTATGTTCAAGTTTGCCCAAGATAGTACTGTAAAAATTTCCTCCATCGTGCCCAAGCCTCCTGGCAAAGCAATAAAAGCATCAACATGGTTAATCATCTCTACCAGTCATTCAGACATAGCTGGCACGATTAGTTCCTCGCCGTTTGATGATCCAATAAGATTCGCCTCCGCCAAGGGTTTTGGGATGATTCTCAAGCCTTGACTACCTCCATCATGTACAGCCTTTGAAACGATTCCCATTAGTCCAAGATTGCCACCGCCATATACTAAGTGCATATTCCTTGCAGCAATGACTCGACCCAATTCATATGCCGTTGTTACGTATTCTAGTTTAACACCAACACTGGTACCGCAAAACACACAGATGTTTTCAACCCGTCTTCTTGAAGTAGCTTCCATTTTTATATGGATGCCTTCAAAGGTGCAATGATGAGTTGAATTTATAGAACCTGAAAATGGTGAGTAATAATAGCACAAGTATCTTCCAAAGGACGATTAATAGAAAAATAGTAAATCGTGAAAGTCAAAAGGATATGGATCCTGTCGGAGAAAATAAAGAAAATAACAAAACAAATCACAATTATTAGTTAAAGACAAAGAAAATAATATTTACAAAAAGTGACGGCTTGATTGACATATATGCGTCAGGGACAAGCTTTCTATCCAATTTTCTTATAAATTGGCAAACAGGGTCTTTTTTAGTCAGATTCCCGAGACTTAACTGTTGTCTTTCTTTACGAAATTGTGCATATAACATGCGAATTTTGTGATACACATATCCACTGGGATGCGTCTCAAGAGTTTTAGATATGTAATCCAAAGACTCCTTACTCAAGCCATCCCTAATGAAATTAATCTTATCTTCGCGGTTATCAGACACCATTCATAAAGATCGACAACGAGTATCACAAAACATACGAGCACATTTATAAAAAACACACATTCTTTTGGCTATTCTCTTTTTATCATATTTGCTTATTCCTAAACCAGACAGATATGAAATAAAATAGTCAGAGGACTCACGTGCCAATCGGACTCGTGCTTCAATAATCCAACGAATGTCAGTAGGCATTCCTTTGATCATCAGTAGTCTCATCCGCTCCAAGCGAGCTTTGTAAACTTTCATCAGAGATTTTTGAGGGAGAGAAGGAAATTGCTTGTGAAGATTCGCGAGAGCATCTTCCATCCTGAAATGACTTAACCTGCAAAAACTAAACACACAAAAATTAAAAGACACCAAATCACAATATATACACAAATTGCATGGGTTACCTCCCAACTAGCGCTAAGTTTAACGTCTTCAGCTAGACATGACTGCCCAAATGTTAGGCTGAAATTGAAAGTGTGACACTTTCTTTTTGTCGCTCAAATGATTCTCCCCAGTAGTGCTTGACACGCTTGTTTTTAACCTTGAATGTTTTGTTGGAGTCGGGATCAAGTATCTCAACGGCTTTATCTGGTAAAACTTTGGTGATTAAGAATGGACCTGACCCCCATGATTTTGGCTTCCATGGAAAGAGTTTCAACCTTGATTTGTTTAACAGTACCTTCTGCCCTGGTTCCAGTTGTATGCGCATTAACTTCTCATCATGTCTCTTTTTGGCCTTTTCTTTGTACAGTTTGGCATTCTCAAAAGGCTGTATGTGAAATTCCTCCAATTTTTTGAGGTGGTGGAACTGTTTCTCTTCTATTGCTTGTAGTGCAAGAATAGGCTTCTTCAGTACGCAGTACACTTTATCTTCAAGCTTCACAGACAGTTTGTCAGTAGAACTTTGCATTGCATTGGAGTTCTGGATGGTACTATATATTACATCAAGTCTGAAACATTCCTCATTCTTTTCGTCATCCAGGAAATTCATGGCTTTGAAAACATTGAATGTTACTTCTTGGTCTTGTACCCTCATGGTTAGTTCTCTTTTTTGTACATCAATAATGGTTCGCCCGGTAGCCAAGAATGGTCTCCCAAGGATGATGGGCACGTCTTCATCTTCCTCCATATCAAGGACAATAAAATCTGCGGGGAAAATAAATTTGTCAACCTTGACCAGCACATCCTCAACTACACCTCTCGGAAATACGAGCGTTCTATCAGCAAGTTACAGAGAGGCTGATGTGGGCATTGTTTCTCCAATCTGTAATTTCTTGAAAATAGAAAAAGACATCAAGTTAACACTTGCACCTAGATCACACAAAGCCCTACCGAAGTTATGCTCTCCTATGACGCAAGGAATGGTGAAACTTCCATGATCTTTCAACTTTGGAGGAAGTTTCCTCTGAATGATGGCGCTGCACTCTTCTGTCAATGTTATTGTCTCGTAATCTCCCAATCTTCACTTTCGTGAAAGAATGTCTTTCATGAATTTGACATAGCTAGGCATTTGTTCCAACGCTTCTGTAAATGGAATATTGATATGCAGCTTTTTAAAGATCTCCAGGAATCGAGCAAACTTCTTGTCCAATTTGTTTTTCTGGAGACGCTGTGGAAAAGGTGGAGGTAGAGTGATTATTTCTTGCTCTTTTTCCTTTGCTTCTTTTTCCTTTATCTGTGGAACTGCTTCACTGCTTTCTTTTGGAACTTCTTCAATGGGTGCCTTGATTCCAACATCTTTGTTGATTTCAGTACCATTTTTTAAAATGATGGCATGCCATTGCTTCTTCCCAATGTTTCTTGGATTTGGTTCAGTATTGCTAGGAAGGTTATCTGGCGGTCTATAACTCTGAGCATTGGCCAGTTGTCCAATTTGATTCTCCAGTGCTTTTATATAAGCAGTTAAGCTTTGATTCAATGCTGATTGGGCTTGAAACATAGCTTCATTTGATGTTGATTGATTTTGAATTAATGCTGCCTGATTTTGAAACATGACATCATATTTTTTTAACTGTGCCAACACTTCCGCTATTCCTAGTTCTTTTTCATGCTTCTGGCTTTGCTATTGGAATCCTGGTGGTGGATTGTTCATTTTCCCTGAATTGTTGCTCCATGCGAAATTGGGATGATTCCTCCACCCTGGGTTGTAAGTATTGGAATATGGATTATTCCTCTGTCTGTTGAAATTGTTGACATAATTCACTGTTTTTTATTTTAATTTGGCTTTGGTGATCCTCCATATGGTGAACTTGTGAATCCAGCATTACCTTGCATGCTGAGAGTTTCCATGAATTTGCATATCTGATCCAGCTTGGCATTCACTGTTGTGTTGGCTCCAACTTCATAAATTCCTGCAATTCGTTGGATCAAACTCCTTTCTGTTGGCCACAATGAATTATTGTTAGCCATTTCTTCAATTAGGTCTCATGCTTGCATCTTCTCCTTTTGCCATTAAAGCACCTCCAGCAGCCGCATCAATTGTGGTTCTCATTATTCCAGAAAGTCCATTATAGAAGGTTTGGACTTGTAGCCACTTTGCAATTTCATGGTGAGGACATTTCCGAAGTAAATCCTTGAATCTTTCCCAAGCTTTTGTTGGACAATTATGACCCATAGCATCACTATTTGTATAGAACATTGTGTTTTTGTACAAATTAACTATGTGACAAATGAAATTGCTCTTTTATCATTTGTAATTGGATTACCGGGATATATAAATGATAAAAGTACATATGATTAATCTGGATTAATAAGATATGAGACAGTATTAATCCACTAAGGTTTAATCATTAAAACATCCCTAGTCGTAGTATTATCGAGATTGGACATCGATAATACGAAATAGACTAGTATTGCACTTGTGCGTGTTATGGGAGCATAACGGCATAGTTCTCATATATTTAAGTATTGGATACTTATGCAAGTGTGATAGGAGGTTGTGTTTACCGATGATACGGAAAAAGCTTCGCTCTGGATAGACCCCTCGGAATTCCATTGGTAGTATGACTATGTGTCTATGGAAGTCCGAATCAGTGTAGGTGTATTTGGTCTTAATCTGAGACTTACATCGCTAATACTTGCGACAATCAATATACTTTGGTTTTGGTCGTCCAGGGCTTTAACAGGTTTTGTGTACGCCTCTTCTGGGTATATTGAGAATTATAGTGTATTGGGTGTGATGTCAAGATGGAAGTATCACTTCAGTCATATGGAGATGATGATCACGCAGGATACGGTACTAATACTCTTTAGTACTGCAGTCATCGGGATAATATGACTAGGTCATGATTATCCGATTATAGAGAATAGTTACCAGAGATCCGATATATGCTTCGTACGGGGCAGACACATTTCCACCCCCAGGCCTTGCATGTGACATCCGATACTGGATCGCAATACGCAATACTACATATACTATGCCTGATACAGATTACATATTCCTTTAAGAATATTTCTGGAGAATTGGGTAGGCATGGTGCTTTGCTAGAAGCCAACCATGTCTTATAAATCGGTAAAAACGTAGTACTAGGTACGTACGTGTTCGGATAGTCCGACGACCGGATTTACTGCCAACATATCCGGGGATCTCATGGGTCGCTTCCTAAGATTCACCGATGACGTATGACTCGCACATAATTAATCTGGGATTAATTATAAGAGAGAGAAAATTAATCTGGGATTAATTACAGAGTATTTTATCTGGGATAAAATTCTATTAAAAGAGAGAGAACGATTAATTTGGAATTAATCGAAAAAATAATATATTCGATATATTAAACAAAATTAGATTTCGACGCGGAATTAAAATTAGATTTTAATTCGGGCGAACGAGTTAATTTAGAATTAATTCGCTAGCGACGTGAATAGTAATTTTGCTAGGCATAATTATTTAATTAAATTTGATTTAATTACGTCGCAACGGAAAATTCGTTAATTCGGAATTAGCGAACCCGAGCCCATGAGTGTTTGCGGGCCCACTCGTATTTCGAATCAAGTGGGGCCCACAAGTCGCATCACGCATCACATCATTAGTCATTCTTGTGATGGAAGTCACATCAACTTTGAGTGATGTGATGGATGGCACTTTTGTGAGTGATGTGAGTTGTTGGAAGGCTTTAATTCCTTGTACCTTTTTTGAATTTGGTAATTGATTTTTTGTTTTTGATTTTTGAAATCAAGATACACAAAAATACAACTTCATCCTCTTATTCTCTCCCTCTCCAACTCACGGCACTAGGTGCCTTTTTCTCTCAAATTTCTCTCATGGCCGAGAGATAGAAGAAGCAAAGGAATGAATTTTTGGCAAATTTATTCCAAGTGCTAGCACACTAAAGAGGTCTTACAAAGGTGATAGGGAAACCCATTCATGAGCATGGAATCTCAAAACAAAGCTTGGAGCTTGGAGCACACAAAGAGGAGCTTGGCCGAGATTCATCCATGGAGGAAGAAAAGTTTTGTGTTCATCGCATCGCAAAAGCCGATCAAAGTGAGTATTTCCGCAACTTTACTTTGATGTATTCACACTTTTCATCGCTTAATATGATATTGGTTTGACCTAGAAAACCCAACAATGGTATCAGAGCCATTATTAAGCATGAAATTGATTTAGGGTAAAATTGATTTGAGCATGATTTTATGAAATTGATTGATTGAGTATGCTTGAATGATGATAACTTAGAGTTTTGCATGATCAATTTGATGAAAATTGAATTTGATTAATTTTTCCCCAAATATTGGGCTTGGCCGAATATAATTGTGCCCTAAAGTCATGGTGATTTTTGTTTTTTGATCATTGGATGAGTTAAAAGACTTGGGATAAATTGATTTGGGATTTAATTGGATTAAAATCGAAATCGGATTTAAAAATCCCTATATTGCCGTGAGCTAGATAGCATGGAAATGAATTGATTTTTTTGATTCAATAATGTTGGACATGTGTTGATGATAATAAGCATGATTAATTATGTAAATTGGTATTTTGGAAAAGTTGATTTAAGTAGTTAATTATGGCTTATACACTTTAATTAATTTAATTGTGATATTTGGAATATTGTGATTAAATTAATTAGGCTTAATTTGGAATTGGGCTTATAAAGTTGTATTTGGGCTTAATAGGCTTGGTTGGGCCAAGTTTGGTGTGGGACACAGAAACTGGACGACGCATGCTGTTCTAGGCTCGCGGCCTAGTCGGGAGTACGGAGTAGCCACGGGGGACTAAACTGGAGAATAATGGAGTCTCCACCCGGTGTGAACCGTGAAAATGAGATTTAAGGACACACTCACCCCTCGCAAGGGAAGACCTCAAACCATTGGGTTCGGAATGGTCCCTTACTTATGTCATTTGTAATGAAAGGATTTGTGTAATAATTTAATCAAGCTTAAGTAACACTTATTTCCAAGAGTATCATGCTTCTAAGTTCATATGCGCAAAAATAAAACTTACACCTAAATTTGCATATATCTTACATTTAAGATTGCATGCTTGAAAGTAAATCAAAGTAGCAACGAACATACAACTTCATTGGCATATTGTGTTCATGGAAACACAAGCACACACTAACCACGCAAGCACACATAAAAGCGAATCAAATAATGGCGAACATGTGATTTCATAGACATGTCATACTTATACGTGCGGAAGCATAAACAAATAGCCATTACATGTCCATGTGTAAATAAAAGAGTCAACTAAGTACATAATGCAAAAAGACACTTAAGGATGAAATTAGGCATTAAAGTAAGCATGCTATGATGTGGTGCAAAAGAAGATAACTAATATGGACACAAACACACATGTGAGCACTTTTCCAAGTGGTACGTGGAATTGTATCCCAAGTACAGACATAATGTCTGGGTTTATGTCTGGGTACTGCACTACCGTCCATTCAGAATCGGCTACGGAATTTATGTCTGGGTTTCCATCCGATATACCACAAGAAATAATACTCAAATGCTATCACGACATGGATATATGAATTGTAATACGTTAAACACATTGTACTCATATATGTGGGGGGAATACAGATGAACGACACCTACACAATCTTGCGTAATACAGAGAAGCAATCAGGTTCATCATACGAAGGGATAGCTACTAGGAACAATTATGTATGAAATCTGATGAAAAGAACTCAGTTAAGTGGGTGCGCATTCGCGTAGCATTCAAGAACGCGTTCGAACGGTAAACATAAGTTCGCATTCGTATAGCATTAGATAACTGACCGGCGTAAACACACACGTATAACGCAAGCGCACGTATCGCTCAAGTAGTATAAAAAGTATCGATCCCACGAGGACTTAAAATCTATTCTATTAATTTTTATGAGGTCAAATGATTACTAATATCTATCAGGTTGTTTGATTGATTTGAAATGGCGACGATTCTAAATTTAAAGGCAAGTAACTAAGATTGGTTGAAAAGATATTTTGAGAAAATTCAATATTAAAACTATCTAGGGTTGTGATTTATTCCAATATTATTTAAAGATGAAGTGGTTATCTTATAATTGGGTAAAATATTGATTTATTAACCTGGAACACTAAATTATGTAAAAGCCTCTTCCGATGGTCAATTACAATTATCCAATTTAACCTAATTGAACCATATGTCTATGTCAATCAAATTATCTGGATTTATTAAGATTAAGTTCCAATTATGGTTACCCCCGCCCGACAGGTATATTCCTATCCTGTAAGGAAATCTATTAAAGGGTTATCTATCCTCAAGAAGATCGTGGGTTATTGAGTTGAGGTCTTAAACTTGAAATACCTATGTCTAGTTCATTTTAAGTTTACCTTATCAATTTTATTAGTGGCCAGTTAATAAAAAGCATTAAGATTAAGACTCAATAAATAAATCTTTATATTACCCAAATTATAATTTAACCCTTATAAACCGGTGATATTGGATTTCATCACAACCCTAGATTACTAATTTAGTTATGACACATAGCTAGGGCTAGTAAAAACTTAAAAGACATAAAATGAAAATGCTGAAAAGTAATTGCTGTGAGTTAAAATGCTAAAAAGTAAATTACAAATGAAATAAAATGCTAAGGCAAAAGGAATTACTTTTACTACTACTAATTTAGATATCTCCCATAAAATAATATATAAACTTTGTGATAATATTTTACCAACCGACCAATCTGGCGGTATCCTGATTAAGTCAAATTAAGTCCAACCAGCCATATAGGTGGTAATATTTGTCCATAATCCAGCCATAAAGGCGGTACCAAAATAAATTTACCAACCGACCAATATAGCGGTTTCCTTGATTAATCAGGTTCAAACCAACAGAAAATAAATTTACCAACCGACCAATATAGCGGTATTCCTTGATTAGTCAGGTTTAAACCAGATTAAAATTAAATTACCAACCGACCAATATAGCGGTATTCCTTTATTAATCAGAATTTTAAATAGTAAATATATTATTTTTAAGGGAGATTAATCTAAATAGCAATAGTAAAATAATTACCTTTCACCCTAGCATAGTGAAGTTACCTCCGCATAGTGAATAGTAAAAACTGTAAAATAAAGAAAGTAAATTATTATTACTACAAAAAGTAATTAAAATTATTACAAAAGTAAAAACTAAAAAATAAAAATGAAAATTCTAGAGAGAGAAACTCCCTAATTACATAGAAGGAGTGAGAGAAAGGTGTACTAAAAACTGAAAATTCGGCCTCTATTTATAGGAAAATAAAATCACTGTTTGGTCACTGTGCGCGCGTCGCGACGCTAAGTCATTGCGCGTCGCGACGCTCATTTGTCGACGTGGCACAATGAGACGGCGACACGTAGCAAGGCGGCTGACTGTACAACTGACACGTGTCAAGGCGGCTAATTCTCAATTATTGTGATGACGTCATCGATGACGTGGCGATGACGTGGCGCTGACGTGGCGTAGGCGTGTGTTGCATTTGTCGGCACAATAGGATTGCGACACGTGGCGACACGTGTCATGCTCTGATTGGCTGAGGCTGACGTGGCATGTTGACTCGGTTGACTTGCTGACGTGTCTGATGACGTGGCATGACACGTGGCAATGTTGACTCGTTGACCGATGACATGGCTGATGACGAGGCGACACGTGTCATGTCAGAGTGTCGGCAGCATATGATGTTGACACGTGTCACGGCGCACGTTAGCAGATCGGATGTGATGGTGACACGTGGCACGGCGCATTTTAGCAAAGTCAAACTTTTCAAATTGTTGACCCGTTGACCATGGCGCATTTTAGCAGAACCGGCACACGCTGGGCGTCGCGGCGCGCAGTGCTCCAGCGTCGCGACGCGCAGAAGACCAAAATAACCCTGTTGACGCATTTTTGTCCGGTTTTGCCCCAAATTGCCTCCAGTGCTGTCCAAACTTTATTTATCTGCAAAATAACAATAAAACACATCAAAACGTTCATAAAACTCAAGAAACTATACAAAATATTAAGTTAAATGAGTGGGAAATAGTGATATAAATACCACTCATCACACCCCCAAACCTAACATTTTGCTAGTCCTCGAGCAAAATACAGAATAAAATAATATAATAAAATTTAACTAAGCCACTTTCGTAGGGATCACGGTTGCATTTAGCATATGCAACAAGCCTTTAAACCCCTAGGTGTCCCTAGTGGACGAGTGTAGTCTCGTGAGGGTTTACAGCAATGATACCCACAAACATTTTACAAAAGTAAAAAGGTATTTAAAACTAATGCACACAAAAGCAAAAAGACAAGCGAAAAGAGAATAAAGAAAGAAAGTGACTAATCAGGTGAAAAATCTACTCCAAGTTACTAGTTGTTTTGTTTCTTTCTAAATTACCGAATAAGTAAATTCTCCGATTGTTTTTACCATTCTCCATATACACAGCCAACAAAATATTAATCATTTCATTTTTGCCCACAACAGTCATAAGTGCAGTTGATAAGAGAGTAATATTTTTGTCCTAAAGTTCTATCAGATTTCACACCTTTTTGTAGTAATGGAATAATTTTCTGATTTTTCTGATTTTTTCTTTGATTTTTTTTTTCTCTATTTTTTATTTTTATACAATACCTTCCGTCTATGTAGCGAGCTTTGGGTCGGTGGCTCCCAAACCAGTTGGCTTTAGGGCACCAGGTGTTAAGACACCCCTACGAACTTAATTACTCAGACTTCAGATATATATATTTATTTTTGCAGCATCTTTGATCCATATAACGAGCTTTGGGCCAATGACTCCCAAACCAGTTGGTTTTAGGGCACTAGGTATTAAAATACCCTTACAGACTTAATAACTCGGATCTCGGACGTTTTTTTTTTTTTTTTTTTTTTTTTTTTTTTTTTTACTCCATCACTATTTAGAGATGCTTCCTCCAATTAAACTATAGCACGGAATATTACAAACTTTTCAATTTTAGCTCATGTCCGTATGTTTCCATGTAAGTTCATAATACCTGTCAACTGAACATATGAAGATCCATTTTAGTCAGTATTATGGAGAATTCACAAATTAAATAATTCAAAAGGAAATAAACAAAAATTAACTTGTTTTGAAATAGGTTTGAGATACGTCTCAGGAACGGAAATTCCTTACTCGGCTATCTTTTACCAATTTCACCTTTTTAGTCAAAATGAAAACACAAAAATGCAAAATATTTTTGTAATTTTTGAAAATTTTTCAATTTTTTTGTATTTTTCGAAAAAATTTGGACTAAAAATAAAAACAACATACAACTAAAAACAAGATATTAATCAACTAATTCCCTCCCCCAAACCTAAATGAGACATTGTCCCCAATGTCTTAAACAGTAGAAGAAGAGTTTAGACGATATACCTGGTTAACTGAATTCTACAGGAAATTAAAAAGGTTAAGATCTAGATTAACCCGACGTCTCTTACCACGATCGTCCCCCGACCAATTTATTTTTGAAATGACAGGGTCAATTTGTGGTTCATAGGCTATGAGTTGGTCAATTAGATCTGGAGCAAGTCTGGCAGTGAAGAGGAGTTCTTTCATAGGTTTTGAAATGAATCCATTTCTCCGGGCATCATCAAGAAACACACAAAGAAAATCATAAAATCCATCAACGTTAAGCAGACCAATTGGTTTCTGGTGTATGTTCAGGTTCGCCCAAGATAGTACAATAAAAATTTCCTCCAATGTACCCAAGCCTCCTGGCAAAGCAATAAAAGCATCAGCACGATTAATCATTTCTACCAAACGTTCAGACATACCTGATACGATTAGTTCCTCTCCGTTTGATGATCCAATAAGATTTGCCTCTGCCAAGGGTTTTGGGACGATTCCCAAAACATGACTGCCTCCATCCTGTACGGCCTTTGAAACGATCCCCATTAATCCAAGATTTCCTCCGCCATATATTAAGTGCATATTCCTTGCAGCTAAAACTCGACCCAATTCCCGTGCTGCTTCTATGTATTGTGGTTTAGTACCAACAGTACTTCCGCAAAACACACAAATGTTTTCAACTCGTCTTCTTGAGGTGGCTTCCATTTTTCTATGTATTTTTTTTTTTTTTCTCAACTCAGGATGACATCAAAGGTACAATGATGAGTTGAATTTATAATACCTGAAAATGGGTTAGTAACAATAGCACAAGTATCTTCCAAAAGACGATTAATAATAGTATAAAAGATCGTGATAGTCAAAAAAAAAAAATCTGGATCCTGTCGGAGAAAAGAAAATCACAAAACAAATCAATATTATTAGGAAAAGACAAAGAGATATAATATGTACAAAAAAAGTAACGGCTTGATTGACATCTATGTGTCAGGGACAAGCTTCCCATCCAATTTTCTTATAAATTGGCAAACAGGGTCTTTTTGAGTCAGATTCCCAAGACTTAATTGTTGTCTTTCTTTTTGATATTGTGTATGTAATCTGCGAAAGTCTATGTGAACATATCCACTGGGATGCGTCTCAAGAGTTAAAGATATATCATCTAAAGACTCCTTACTCAAGCCATTCCTAATGAATTTAATTTTGTCTTCGCGATTAACAGACACCATTCCTAAAGAACGACAACGAGTATTGCAATTCCAACGTGCACATTTGTAACAAACACCCATTTGCTTAGCTCTTCGTTTCTTTGCATAGGTGCTTCTTCCAAAACCAGGCAGATGTGAAATAAAAGAATCAGAGGATTCACCTGCCAATCGGACTCGTGCTTCAATTACCCAACGAATGTCATTGGGCACACCATGTATTGTCAGTAGTCTCATCCGTTCTAAGCGAGCTTTGTAGACTTTCATCAGAGATTTTTGAGGGAGAGAAGGAAATTGTTTGTGAAGATTTGCGAGAGCTTCGTCCATCTTGAAATGACTTAATCTGCAAAAACTAAACACACAAAATTAAATCACACCAAATCACAATATATACAAAAATTGCATGGGTTGCCTCCCTGCGAGCGCTAAGTTTAATTGTCGTCAGCTAGACGTGACTTTTCGAACGTTTATGCTGGATCTGAAAGTGTGACACTTTCTTTTTGTCGCTCAAATGATTCTCCCCAGTAGTGCTTGACACGCTGACTGTTAACTTTGAATGTGTTGTTGGTATTAGGATCCAGTAACTCAACAGCTCCATATGGTAAAATCTGAGTGATCACAAATGGTCCGGACCATCTAGATTTTAACTTTCCAGGGAAAAGTTTTAACCTAGAGTTGTACAACAACACCTGCTGCCTTGGTTCCAACTGTCTGTGCACTATTTTTCGGTCATGCCATTTTTTGGTCTTTTCTTTGTATAATTTGGCATTCTCATAAGCCTGTAGGCGAAATTCCTCCAATTCATTGAGTTGGTGAAGTCTTTTCTCTCCTGCAGCTTGTGAATCAAGATTCAGTTTCTTCAGTGCCCAATACGCCTTGTGTTCAAGTTCAACTGGCAGATGGCATGCTTTCCCAAACACCAATCGATATGGGGACATACCAATGGGTGTCTTGTAAGCTGTTCGGTAGGCCCATAATGCATCATCCAGTTTTGTAGACCAGTCCCTCCTTGTTGATCCAACGGTTCTCTCTAGGATTCTTTTGATCTCCCTGTTTGAAACTTCAACCTGTCCATTTGACTGTGGATGGTAAGCTGTGGCAACTTTGTGAGTAACTCCATATTTGGATAGGAGTGCATCAAAATATCTGTTACAGAAATGTGAGCCACCATCGCTGATAATTGCCCGAGGTGTTCCAAACCGAGTAAAAATGTTCTTTTTCAGGAATTTGATCACCACTTTGGAATCATTGGATGTTAGTGCAATTGCTTCAACCCATTTGGAGACGTAGTCTACAGCAACCAGAATGTACATGTTTCCAAATGATGGAACAAATGGTCCCATGAAATCAATACCCCAAACATCGAATATCTCCACTTCCAGAATGTTTTGTAATGGTCCTTCGTTTCTTCTCGAAATATTCCCTGTTCTCTGACACCTGTCACATTGAAAAGCAAAAAGATAAGCATCTTTAAAAAGTGTGGGCCAGAATAAACCTGATTGAAGGACTTTAGCTGCAGTTTTGTTTCCACTGAAGTGTCCGCCGTATGGTGATGAATGACAGTGTTGCAAAACACTGTTGACTTCCTCCTGTGGAACACACCGTCTCAGTAATTGATCAGCACAACGTTTAAACAGGTACGGTTCATCCCAGACATAGTGCTTGACTTCTTTGAAAAACTTCTTCCGTTGTTGAGTTGTCCATTCCAACGGCCATTTTCCTGATACAATATAATTAACATAGTCAGCATACCAAGGTACTTCCTGTGTTTTTTTGGAAAATAATTGTTCATCTGGAAAAGTTTCTTTGATTATTAGTTCTTTATCAGCTGTTTTTCCATTCTCGAGCCTCGATAAGTGATCTGCCACCTGGTTTTCTGTTCCTTTCCTGTCTCGGATCTCTACGTCGAATTCTTGTAAAAGAAGTATCCAACGGATCAATCTAGGTTTGGCATCTTTCTTTGTGATCAGATATTTGATTGCTGAATGATCTGTGTAGACCACCACTTTGGGACCTAGCAGATAGGAGCGGAATTTGTCAAAAGCGTACACAACTGCTAGCAACTCCTTTTCAGTGGTTGTGTAGTTGAGTTGAGCTTCATTCAGAGTTCTGCTGGAGTAGTAAATGGTGTGGAAAATCTTTGCTTTGCGTTGTCCCAAAACTGCACCTACAGCAAAATCACTAGCATCACACATTACTTCAAATGGAAGGGTCCAATCTGGTGCTACTCCATATGGTGAACTTGTGGATCCAGTGGTGCTTTGAGTGTTGAGAGTCTCCATAAATTTGCATATCTGATCTAGCTTGGTGTTGACTGCTGTATTAGCTCCAACTTCATATATTCCTGCAATTCTTTGAATCAGATTTCTTTCTGTTGGCCACAATGAGTTGTTGTTTGCCATTTCTTCAATTAGGTCCCAGGCTTGATCTTTCCTTTTGCCATTAAAGCTCCTCCAGCAGCAGCATCAATTGTAGTTCTCATCAGTCCAGAAAGTCCATTGTAGAAAGTTTGGACTTGAAGCCATTTTGGAATCTCATGGTGAGGACATTTCCGGAGTAAATCTTTGTATCTCTCCCAAGCTTCGTACAGGGATTCTGAATCTTGCTGCACAAAGGATGTGATGTCATTTCTCAACTTTGCAGTTCTGGCTGGTGGAAAGTATTTTGCAAGGATTTTGTGGCTAGAGCGTTCCAAGTTGTGATAGAACCTGCTGGTAATGAATGTAGCCATGCTTTTGCTCTGTCTTTCAAGGAATATGGAAAAACCCTCAGTCTCATTGCTTCTTCTGATGCTCGGTTGTAATTGAAAGTGCCGCAAACTTCCAGGAAGTTGCTAATGTGAGCATTAGGATCTTCAGTTGTATTTCCTCCAAACTGAACTGTTTGCTGAATCATCTGAATGCAAGTTTTGATGTCACCCGCATTTGCTGGTAAAGGAGGAAGAACAATACAGGAAATGAGGCCATCTACCACCGGAATGGTTCTGTCTCGAATGGGAATTGGTGGTGCAACCTCCAAAGGTTCAGGTTCCATGTTGACTAAGGCTTCTTGGCCTTCTCGCCTTTCCCTTCTCAACTGTCTGATGGTTCTTTCAATTTCTGGGTCAGCGGTCGGAATTCAAAGCTTCTGGTTCGTCTCATGAAGTGTTCTGAGAACCTGAAACACAATAAAACAAAAATAATAAGTAAAAAGAAATTAGATACAAGTAACAAATTTAACCTGTAAACTAATAGTAAAAGATAACTAAGTCCCCCGGCAACGGCGTCAAAAACTTGACCGGCGTAAACACACACGTATAACGCAAGCGCACGTATCGCTCAAGTAGTATAAAAAGTATCGATCCCACGAGGACTTAAAATCTATTCTATTAATTTTTATGAGGTCAAATGATTACTAATATCTATCAGGTTGTTTGATTGATTTGAAATGGCGACGATTCTAAATTTAAAGGCAAGTAACTAAGATTGGTTGAAAAGATATTTTGAGAAAATTCAATATTAAAACTATCTAGGGTTGTGATTTATTCCAATATTATTTAAAGATGAAGTGGTTCTTATAATTGGGTAAAATATTGATTTATTAACCTGGAACACTAAATTATGTAAAAGCCTCTTCCGATGGTCAATTACAATTATCCAATTTAACCTAATTGAACCATATGTCTATGTCAATCAAATTATCTGGATTTATTAAGATTAAGTTCCAATTATGGTTACCCCCGCCCGACAGGTATATTCCTATCCTGTAAGGAAATCTATTAAAGGGTTATCTATCCTCAAAGAAGATCGTGGGTTATTGAGTTTGAGGTCTTAAACTTGAAATACCTATGTCTAGTTCATTTTAAGTTTACCTTATCAATTTTATTAGTGGCCAGTTAATAAAAAGCATTAAGATTAAGACTCAATAAATAAATCTTTATATTACCCAAATTATAATTTAACCCTTATAAACCGGTGATATTGGATTTCATCACAACCCTAGATTACTAATTTAGTTATGACACATAGCTAGGGCTAGTAAAAACTTAAAAGACATAAAATGAAAATGCTGAAAAGTAATTGCTTGAGTTAAAATGCTAAAAAGTAAATTACAAATGAAATAAAATGCTAAGGCAAAAGGAAATACTTTTACTACTACTAATTTAGATATCTCCCATAAAATAATATATAAACTTTGTGATAATATTTTACCAACCGACCAATCTGGCGGTATCCTGATTAAGTCAAATTAAGTCCAACCAGCCATATAGGTGGTAATATTTGTCCATAATCCAGCCATAAAGGCGGTACCAAAATAAATTTACCAACCGACCAATATAGCGGTTCCTTGATTAATCAGGTTCAAACCAACAGAAAATAAATTTACCAACCGACCAATATAGCGGTATTCCTTGATTAGTCAGGTTTAAACCAGATTAAAATTAAATTACCAACCGACCAATATAGCGGTATTCCTTTATTAATCAGAATTTTAAATAGTAAATATATTATTTTTAAGGGAGATTAATCTAAATAGCAATAGTAAAATAATTACCTTTCACCCTAGCATAGTGAAGTTACCTCCGCATAGTGAATAGTAAAAACTGTAAAATAAAGAAAGTAAATTATTATTACTACAAAAAGTAATTAAAATTATTACAAAAGTAAAAACTAAAAAATAAAAATGAAAATTCTAGAGAGAGAAACTCCCTAATTACATAGAAGGAGTGAGAGAAAGGTGTACTAAAAACTGAAAATTCGGCCTCTATTTATAGGAAAATAAAATCACTGTTTGGTCACTGTGCGCGCGTCGCGACGCTAAGTCATTGCGCGTCGCGATGCTCATTTGTCGACGTGGCACAATGAGACGGCGACACGTAGCAAGGCGGCTGACTGTACAACTGACACGTGTCAAGGCGGCTAATTCTCAATTATTGTGATGACGTCATCGATGACGTGGCGATGACGTGGCGCTGACGTGGCGTAGGCGTGTGTTGCATTTGTCGGCACAATAGGATTGCGACACGTGGCGACACGTGTCATGCTCTGATTGGCTGAGGCTGACGTGGCATGTTGACTCGGTTGACTTGCTGACGTGTCTGATGACGTGGCATGACACGTGGCAATGTGACTCGTTGACCGATGACATGGCTGATGACGAGGCGACACGTGTCATGTCAGAGTGTCGGCAGCATATGATGTTGACACGTGTCACGGCGCACGTTAGCAGATCGGATGTGATGGTGACACGTGGCACGGCGCATTTTAGCAAAGTCAAACTTTTCAAATTGTTGACCGTTGACCATGGCGCATTTTAGCAGAACCGGCACACGCTGGGCGTCGCGGCGCGCAGTGCTCCAGCGTCGCGACGCGCAGAAGACCAAAATAACCCTGTTGACGCATTTTTGTCCGGTTTTGCCCCAAATTGCCTCCAGTGCTGTCCAAACTTTATTTATCTGCAAAATAACAATAAAACACATCAAAACGTTCATAAAACTCAAGAAACTATACAAAATATTAAGTTAAATGAGTGGGAAATAGTGATATAAATACCACTCATCAATAACGCGTTCGAACGGAGCCAGACCTGATGCATGAAACACTAAGAAAACGTGTGCGCATTCGCGTAGCGTTTGAGAACGCGTTCGAACGGTAAACAGAAGGTTCGCTCTCGAGTTCGAACGGAACCAGACCTGGTGCATGATGAAACTAAGAAAATGCATGCGCGTTTGTGTAGCGTTTGATAACGCGTTCGAACAGTAAACAAAAGGTTCCCGTTAATGTGGCGTTTGAGAACGCATTCGAACGGAACCAGACCTGATGCATGCAACACATTCATAGACAAACAAATCCACAATGTGGGACCTCACGTATCCGATTGAACTCATCTCGCATCTAATCGAGTATACACCAATCGGCGCGGCAAAGCATCGTGGTAAAGGATTTTAACCCCTCAAAATATTGGGACCTTTAATCCAACTTACTAAGCCCATGCGCTCGATCACATTATGCATATAAAAATAAAGACAATACATCGGACTTCGTATACCCGATTGAACACATCTCACATTCAACCGAGTATACATTAATCGGCGCGACGAAGCATCGTGGTAAAGGATTTTAACCCCTCAAAATAGGGGACCTTTAATCCAACTTACTAAGCCCATGCGCTCGATCGCATCATGTATACAAAGAATAAAGACAATAATATCAAACTTAGTATGCCCGATTGAACATTTTTTACATTCAACCGAACACACATCAACCGGTGCGGCAAAGCATCGTGGTAAAGGGTTTTAACCCCTCCAAATAGGGGACCTTTAATCCGACTTACTAAGCCCATGCGCTCGATCACATCATGCATAAACAAGTAACATGCGGAATTTAAATGACGAATAATAAATAAATCAAAGCAACATAAAACAAAAGAAAGTGTCGTTTACTCAAGCGGTACGTGGAGTTGTATCCCGAGTACAAATCATACTACCGTCCATTCAGAATCGGCTATGAAATTTATGTCCGGGTTTCCATCCGATATACCACGAGAGTTGACACATCTTTCATTTTATTCCAAGGCCACAACATACAATATTTCGTAATCCATGCATATTTATCTACTCAAGGGCCACAACATGCATTTTAACATAACAATCATGCGAACAATACTCAATGAATAATAAAAATAAAACAGAAAACGAATGTGGAAAATACCCTAAGGTCTAACCTTTTTTCCGACTTTCGGACTTGCGTTTCACGGAGATCGGAAGGGTAAAGCTCCTCAACTTCTCTGGTTCACTGGTTTAGCGTCTTAGCTCACTGTATTGCTATTTTTCTCGCTGTTTGGCCTCCGTTTTGCTACTGTTTCCTCTGTATTTTCTGCTCACTGTTCAGGTCACTGTTTTGGCGTGAATGGTTGCTGTTTTTGGGGTAATTTTCGGTGATGTGTGGGGGGTTTATGAGGCTGGTTTTCAGTGGTGATTTGGGACTGTTTTGATGGTTGTAGGGGCTGTAAATGGCTGCTGTATTTTCGGTAATGTGAGGGTGGAGATGAAGAGAATTGTTTGCTATTTTTCTTGTGATTTGCGTGTAATGTTTAGGGTTTCTTGCTGTGATTTGTGTGTGAGTTGTGTGTATGAGCTAGGGGTTTCTTGGTTTGGGCGTGAATGTCAATTGTGTGTCTAGAGGATGGCTTGGTTTTGGGTTGTTTATATAGAGAAGGGCTAGGGCTTCTCCTTGTCTAACAAGGAAGGGATCTGATTTAGTGTCAAAGAAGGAAAGCAATGGATTTGATGGAGATAAGATTGGTTTAGATCAGGAAGTCAATATATTTAAATTGGTTATGAGTGATTTAATTAGGCGTGATATTTCTTTAATTTAGTATATGATTTTGTTTAGTTAGGAAGTTAATATATTTGATTTATCTAAATTAGGTATGATTATATTTTATGTTTTATTTAATTGGTAAATGGTTTAATTATTTTATTTAATTCAAATACATTATCTAATTAATATTTAATTTAATATTTTATTTAATTTGGGTGTAATTTAGGGTGATGGGCGTGTGGGCCTAGTCATGGTGGGCATGTGGGCTAGATGTGGTGTGTGCTTGGTTCGGCTTGGTGAGTGGGTTAGGCGTGTATGGGCTAGATGGCTCTGGGTTTTTAGGCCAAAGGTGCTTTAAAATGGAGGTCCAACGAGCGAGCTTGGAGCTAAACAAGCGAGTAAAATTCGACAAAGTACTGATTTCCATCTTTTCCCTTCCGACGTCCGTTTCCCGTGGCTTCCGCGACTTAAAAGGTAGTGCCTCCAAATGAGACTCATCATCGGGATTTATATGCAAAAATACAGAGCCTACAGTCGCCCCCACTTTGATGGGACTTGTGTAACGTGTAACAGAGACAATCCTATCAAAGTTATGCAACGCTGTAGGCACTGCATTTTTACACATAAGTCCCTATGATGAGTCTCATTTTGGAGACACTACCTTTTAAGTCACGGAGGTCACGGAAAACGGACATCGGAAGGGGAATTCAGAATAAACAAGGTTCACTGTTTTCATTGGTGCTACGTTCGTGTATACGTTCGAACGTCAAACAGATTACGGGCATTCGTGCTGCGTTCGATGATGCGTTCGAACGGTGTCGGTAATTCTGGTTTTGCTGCTAGCCTCACATTAAGCCCAATTCGCCAAAACCTTGGCCCACACGCCCAAGCCCACTTAAAACACATATTTAACACATGGTGAAATTAAACAAATCTAAAAATCACATACCAAATTAAATAAAATACTTACACAAATTAAAGAAATTGCATGCCTAATTAAAATCAATAAACAAACTAAATGCCTAATCTAAACCAATCAAATATAATCATACCAAGTTAAAATCAATCAACCAATATATTATTCCCAAACTTAAAATATTATATGCCTAATCAACATAAACTAAATATTCAACCTTCCCTATCTAGCCAAGATTTGTCCCCCCTCAATCTTTGACTTCCCTTATCCGAGCCAATCAAATCCCTTTCCTTGTCAAGCCTAACCCTTTGCCTATAAAAAGAACCCTTCACCAACCTTCTCAAGGCCAGCTAGCTCATAGACACAACTTTCCCTCACTCTCAATAACAAAAAGATCACAAACCAAAGAATCTACATCGCCTTGACCAAAACACATCCCGAACAGCCCTAAAACACGCATACAGCAGCCCTAAACGCACACATAAAACATCCCCCGAACCACACCATAACATCACCGAAAATCACACCCAAAACAGTAGCCAAAACATCCAAAAAACAGCAACTAAAATACAGCAGCAAAACAGTAGCAGCGGCAGCGAATTGGAGCCAAAACAATAGCAAAAGACGGAGGACGACGACCCAAAACAGTAAGACAACGAACGAGAGCAGTGAACCAGTGAACCGGAAGAGTTGCGGAGCTTTACCCCTTCCGATCTTCGTGAAACGTGAGTCCGAGAGACGACTTAAAAGGTTAGACCTGAGGGTACTTTTTCATTAGTTTATATTCGTTTCTTTTATTATTGAATTTTATTCGCATGAGAGTCGTTTATGGATGCATGTTGTGGGTATTGGATGAATGAGAGACGTGTCAACTCTCGCGGTATATCGGATGGAAACCCGGACATAAATTTCATAGCCGATTCCGAATGGACGGTAATATGATCTGTACTCGGGACACAACTCCACGTACCGCTTGAGTAAACGGCACCTTCTCTTGTTTTGTGTTGCTTTGGTTTATTTATTTCTTGTCATTTAAATTTTGTATTTCGTTTATTTGTGTATGATATAATCGAGTGCGTGGGCTCAGTAAGTGCGATGAAAGGTCCCCTAATCAGAAGGGTTAAAATCCTTCACCACGATGCTTTGCCGCACCGATTGATATGTGTTCGGTTGAATGCAAGATACGTTCAATCGGACACATTACGTTTAATATTGTTGCTTATTTATGCATGGTTCAATCGAGCGCATGGGCTTAGTAAGTGGAATGAAAGATCCCCTATGGGGAGGGGTTAAAGCCCTTTACCACGATGCTTTGCCGCGCCGGTTGATGTGTGTTCGGTTGGATGCAAGACACGTTCAATCGGACATATTTAGTTGAATATGATTGTCTTTATGTTTGTATGCATGATGTGATATGACGCGTATGGGCTTAGTATGTTGGTCTAAAGGTCCTCTCTTTGAGAGATCAATAGCCCCCAAAAGGCCGCCTTTACGGCAGTACTTCGCCGCGCCCCATTTATTTTGTTGTCTATGAATTGCGTCCCATTTCATGCATCAGGTCTGTTCCCGTTCGAACGCGTTTACGAACGCAACTCGAACGCGCATGCATTTTGCCTTATCATCCATCAGGTCTCATTTCCGTTCGAACGCGTTAACGAACGCCATACGAACGTGAGCATTCTGTTTCATTTCCGTTCGAACGCGTTATCAAACGCCATACGAACGTGAGCATTCTGTTTCATTTATGTTCGAACGCGTTCACAAACGCCACTCGAACATGAGCATTCTGTTTCATTTCCGTTCGAACGCGTTATCAAACGCCACACGAACGCGAACCTTCTGTTTACCATTCGAACGCGTTTACGAACGCTACACGAACGCGCACACACTGAACTGAGTCTGTCTTATCATATTCATGCATAATTGCCTCTTGGTTGATCTTTCTTGTGTTATATAGCCAACCGTATTATTTGTATTCCCGCATTTATCTATTCTATGTGTTCTTGGGATTGTATTCAAGCATGATTAGGCTGTTGGCATGTTATTTGGTTAATAGGTTCATGAGATAGTACTCAAACATGATTAGGTTGTTCTTAGTTTTCCATATCATAGGATTGAAATATGTTCATGAGATTGCCATGTGATGTTGCCTGTTGTGATGAACTTGTTGATGTATGCATATGAATCTAGAAACATGATATTATTGGAAATAAGTGTTACTTAGACTTGATTAAATTATTACATAAATCCTTTCATTACAAGTGACATGAGTAAGGGACCATTCCGAACCCAACGGTTTGAGGTCTTCCCTTGCGAGGGGTGAGTGCGGCCTTAAATCTTTGTCCCGGTTCACACCGGGTGGCGACTCCATGTTATTTAGTACTTCCCAACTAGGCCGCGAGCCTAGGAACGGCGTCGCCCAGGTTCTGTGTCCTACAGTCTGGCGACTCCACTGGGGATAGAGAGTTGGCCCCGAAATATTATCTTGTAATGAGTGGATTTATGTTTTAATTGGCCATGTCTATAGTGGATAAGTGGGGGTTTAATCAAGGGCATTTTGAGGCTAGGTAATGGTTTGGTGTCTTCCTTCACTCACTACCTTTCTAGAAGGAAAAGCTGTGAGGACACCTTTATGGCCATCTACTTGTAGCCTTTGTGATGGACTAATTTGGAGGACTCGTTGTTTATTCCTGACACCAAGCGATAAGAGCCTAAGAGGCTTTGGGTATTTAAGTGAGCCTCGCTCCACCTTCCCTCTGGGGAATCTACAACGGGAAATCCATTTGACAGTCCGTCACACACCATAGCTCATTGGCACGTACCTTAGTGTATAAAAAAGGATGCGCTCACTTGGTCGCTTGAACCCTTGAGTGGGGAGACCTAGTTGTGGGCTATCCTTCGCCGGTGAGAGCCTTTGTCCATACTCTTGCAAATCCACCCATAGACCGGTTTGTATGGTTAAAGTAACAATTATTTCCTTGAGAATGTGCTTATGGACCATCCTCATTTGGGTGCAGTTGGACTATTGTCAGAAATGCTGGCTTGCTGGGCCATTTAAACTGGGGCAAGTTCGTATTGTATGACTATTGGACCCAGGGCTTCTGAAATGTTGATGGGCCATTATGTAAAAATTATTATGTCATGTTTGCATTATCTCCCTTCTATGCTTGTGTTTGGGAACATCATCGTCTGGATCCATTTGGACCATTTTTCATGGGATATGGGCTTGTTGGGCCATTTAAACTGGGATAAGAATGTATTCCATGACTATTGGGCCAAAGGCGTTTAAGTGTTGATGGGCCACCTTGTGCTTGTGTTCGGAATATTATCATTTGGATTTAGTTGGGCTCTTTGCCATAAGACATGAACTCGTTGGGCCATTTAAACTGGGATGGGTTCACTCTTATGACAGTTGTCCCAAAAGCTTCTAAAATGATAATGGGCCGACTTGTTTGAAAATTTTATTGACTTAGTATGATTTATATGTTATATGCCTCTTATGCACATCATGCATACATACATCATGTTAACCCTTGTGTTCTGAAAGCCATCATAGATTCCCGTTGGGTTAGAAAAAAGGGAAGACTCATCAAAATACTGGGAACAGACATGAGTGAATCAGATATTGAGGTATCCCGTATGGATCAGTTGGAAAACGGTCTCGCCAAGGTCACTGAATAGTTGCAAGCCTTGACTACTGCCATGACAAATATGGCTGTGCCCCGTGCTGGGGGAAATTTTGAGAATGTAAGGCGCGAGGAGCCTCCGAATGGGTTGGGGGATGATATCCCCGCTTTTGATGATGATATGGCAGAGTATGCAACAGACAGAGTGATTGGGTCTCAGGCCGAGATACAGAAACTCAGGGATTAGGTTGAATCCGTTACCCGCAAGATGAGGGGTAAGAATGAAGATTTGCTAGATTATGAGACAATGAAGTTTGAGGAGCAGTTGCCAGCGCAGTTTAAGATGCCAGATTTGGCTAAGTTCAATGGGAATGGAGATCCGAGGGTGCATCTCCGTCAGTATGTGTCTGTTATGAGTTCAGTTGGCTTGTCTCAGCGCCAGGTACAGAAAATGTTTGGGATGTCACTCGAGGGGGCACCTGTGGTATGGTACCATAACCTGGACAAGCAGGTTAAGGAAGATTGGAGGGAGCTAGCTGATGCTTTCTTAAAGCAATATGTCACGGACCTGGAGATTGACTTGTCACTCCGTGACTTAGAAAATATCAAGCAGAAGCCGGAGGAAAATTTCAAGGAATATGTGGACCGCTGGAGGAGCCAGCTTCTGAAGATGCAGACCCGGCCCTCAGAAAATGACCAGATCAAAATGATCATCAAGGGCACCAAGCCCTCTATTTATGGCAAACTGAGGAGAATGACTTCAATGATGACTGATTTTCGACAGCTGAGGGAGACAGTTATGGATATTGAGGAGGAGGAAGCCGAGAACAGAAAGTTTTATGGACAGAACAGAAGGAGTATTGGGGGACATTCAGGGACTATGCCTGCTACTGCTGAGGTCACTGCCATTAAGAACAGACGATTTTCTAACCTTGGTAAGCCTCTTTCAAAGGTATTCGAAAAGCTGAAGGCGCAAGGACTCTTAAAACCTTTGGAACCTAGGCTCATTCCAAATCCTGTGCCACCTCACATGAACTTAAACTTATACTGTCACTTCCACCAAGAAAAAGGCCATGACACCGACAACTGCGCCCGCCTCAGACATGAAATCCAAAACCTCATCGATGCCCATACAATACCCGACCCAGAGAAAGAACAACCCAACGCACACAGAAATCCCCTACCCAACTACATGATCAACTCTGGCCTACCCGAAACCCTTGTCCTCCAAACTCTCAACCACTCAGCTTCATAAGAATAAGGGATAACAATGGTGAAGAACCATGGGCTGAAGAAGAGGGCACTGTTGTTTCTCCTAGTTTATCTTGCACTTTTAATAAAGACATTGATTTTGTTTACCTGTTCGAACGTTTCCTCAACAATAATAAAGACGACCATTTTATTTATCTGCCTAAGACTATTACTTTCAAACTTGCAACATGAGTGTGTTCAATCTTGGTAATGTGATGCTCAAAGCGTAGGGAATCCTCAAAAGAAGCAAGCAGAAAAGATAAGTTAGCCATTCAGGAATTGGGAAATGGAGACAGTGGGACTGTTAGACTTGGAAAGAAACGGGTTCCTGGAACAAATCAGGGTAGACAGGTGGAAATGGTACCTTCCCTAAGAGAAGAATGGTCATCAATGGAATCGACGGAAGACCTAACCCAACGAGATTGGAAAATCATTCACGCATGCATGCATACACGTAACATATTTTGCATTCCTCTTTGTGTTTTGTGTTTGTTTTGTGTTCACAGGTTTTGAAGAAGAAAGAGAGAAAGAGGCAAATGAAAGCCAGTCAGAAGCATCAATATTAGCATCAGTATCAGCATGGGGGCGAGGCCCATATCAATATCAACATAGGGGTGAGGCCCATATCAATATCAGTTTGAGGGCGAGGCCCACATTAGTATCAGTTCAGGGCCGAGGCCCACATCATCTTTAGCTTGGGGGTGAGGCCCATGTCAGCTCGAGGGCGAGGCCCATATCAGTTTGGGGGCGAGGCCCATATTAGTATCAGATCGAGGGCGAGGCCCATATCAGTTCAGGAAGAAAGCCTATATTTAGTTCAGCTCGGGAATAAAGACTACATTCGGTACAATCCAGGAACAAAGCCTCATGTCAGTATAGTTTGAGAACAAAGCTCAAAGGGGAAGAAAGCCTCATATCAGTATAGCTTGAGAACAAAGCTCAAGGGGAAGAAAGCCTCATGTCAGTATAATTTGAGAACAAAGCTCAAGGGGAAGAAAGCCTCATGCCAGTTCAGTTCGGGAATAAAGCCCACATTCAGTTCAGTTCAGGAAGAAGGCATGCATTCAATACAGTTCAAGAACAAAGCCACACAGTCAGCTCAGATCAGAGAACAAAGCTCGGGAGGAATAAAGCCTCATGTCAGTATAGTTTGAGAACAAAGCTCAAGGGGAAGAAAGCCTCATGTCAACACAGTTCGGGAACAAAGCTTGGGAGGAATAAGGCCTCATCTCAACAGTCCAGGAATAAGGCTCAGGAGGAATAAAGCCTCATCTCAACACAGTTCGGGAACAAAGCTCGGAGGAATAAGGCCTCACCTCAGCAGTTCGGGAATAAAGCTCGGGAGGAATAAAGCCTCATCTTAACACAGTTCGAGAGTGAACAAGCCGGGAACGGCACTCCAAGAATGGACCACATCGCAGCACGGTTCGAGAATGAACCAGGGGTCGCAGCACCTCATCATCCAAATCAACTCAACTCAACACATGGTAAGTCAAGTGGCAGCTGGCGAACCAGGTAAGTGAAAATGCATTGCATAACTTTGATAGGATTGTCACTGTCGCACATTACACAAGTCCCATCAAAGTGGGGGCGTCTGTAGGCACTGCATTTTTACACATAAGTCCCTATGATGAGTCTCATTTTGGAGACACTACCTTTTAAGTCACGGAGGTCACGGAAAACGGACATCGGAAGGGGAATTCAGAATAAACAAGGTTCACTGTTTTCGTTGGTGCTACGTTCGCGTATACGTTCGAACGTCAAACAGATTACGGGCGTTCGTGCTGCGTTCGATGATGCGTTCGAACGGTGTCGGTAATTCTAGTTTTGCTGCTAGCCTCACATTAAGCCCAATTCGCCCAAACCTTGGCCCACACGCCCAAGCCCACTTAAAACACATATTTAACACATGGTGAAATTAAACAAATCTAAAAATCACATACCAAATTAAATAAAATACTTACACAAATTAAAGAAATTGCATGCCTAATTAAAATCAATCAACAAACTAAATGCCTAATCTAAACCAATCAAATATAATCATACCAAGTTAAAATCAATCAACCAATATATTATTCCCAAACTTAAAATATTATATGCCTAATCAACATAAACTAAATATTCAACCTTCCCTATCTAGCCAAGATTTGTCCCCCCTCAATCTTTGACTTCCCTTATCCGAGCCAATCAAATCCCTTTCCTTGTCAAGCCTAACCCTTTGCCTATAAAAAGAACCCTTCACCAACCTTCTCAAGGCCAGCTAGCTCATAGACACAACTTTCCCTCACTCCCAATAACAAAAAGATCACAAACCAAAGAATCTACATCGCCTTGACTAAAACACATCCCGAACAGCCCTAAAACACGCATACAACAGCCCTAAACGCACACATAAAACATCCCCCGAACCACACCATAACATCACCGAAAATCACACCCAAAACAGTAGCCAAAACATCCCAAAAACAGTAACTAAAATACAGCAGCAAAACAGTAGCAGCGGCAGCGAATTGGAGCCAAAACAACAGCAAAAGACGGAGGACGACGACCCAAAACAGTAAGACAACGAACGAGAGCAGTGAACCAGTGAACGAGAAGAGTTGCGGAGCTTTACCCCTTCCGATCTTCGTGAAACGTGAGTCCGAGAGACGACTTAAAAGGTTAGACCTGAGGGCACTTTTTCATTAGTTTATATTCGTTTCTTTTATTATTGAATTTTATTCGCATGAGAGTCGTTTATGGATGCATGTTGTGGGTATTGGATGAATGAGAGACGTGTCAACTCTCGCGGTATATCGGATGGAAACCCGGACATAAATTTCATAGCCGATTCCGAATGGACGGTAATATGATCTGTACTCGGGACACAACTCCACGTACCGCTTGAGTAAACGGCACCTTCTCTTGTTTTGTGTTGCTTTGGTTTATTTATTTCTTGTCATTTAAATTTTGTATGTCGTTTATTTGTGTATGATATAATCGAGTGCGTGGGCTCAGTAAGTGCGATGAAAGGTCCCCTAATCGGAAGGGTTAAAATCCTTCACCACGATGCTTTGCCGCACCGATTGATATGTGTTCGGTTGAATGCAAGATACGTTCAATCGGACACATTACGTTTAATATTGTTGCTTATTTATGCATGGTTCAATCGAGCGCATGGGCTTAGTAAGTGGAATGAAAGATCCCCTATGGGGAGGGGTTAAAGCCCTTTACCACGATGCTTTGCCGCGCCGGTTGATGTGTGTTCGGTTGGATGCAAGACACGTTCAATCGGACATATTTAGTTGAATATGATTGTCTTTATGTTTGTATGCATGATGTGATATGACGCGCATGGGCTTAGTATGTTGGTCTAAAGGTCCTCTCTTTGAGAGATCAAGAGCCCCCAAAAGGCCGCCTTTACGGCAGTACTTCGCCGCGCCCCCTTTATTTTGTTGTCTATGAATTGCGTCCCATTTCATATATCAGGTCTGTTCCCGTTCGAACGCGTTTATGAACGCAACTCGAACGCGCATGCATTTTGCCTTATCATGCATCAGGTCTCATTTCCGTTCGAACGCGTTAACGAACGCCATACGAACGTGAGCATTCTGTTTCATTTCCGTTCGAACGCGTTATCAAACGCCATACGAACGCGAGCATTCTGTTTCATTTATGTTCGAACGCGTTCACAAACGCCACACGAACGTGAGCATTCTGTTTCATTTCCGTTCGAACGTGTTATCAAACGCCACACGAACGCGAACCTTCTGTTTACCGTTCGAACGCGTTTACGAACGCTACACGAACGCGCACACACTGAACTGAGTCTGTCTTATCATATTCATGCATAATTGCCTCTTGGTTGATCTTTCTTGTGTTATATAGCCAACCGTATTATTTGTATTCCCGCATTTATCTATTCTATGTGTTCTTGGGATTGTATTCAAGCATGATTAGGCTGTTGGCATGTTATTTGGTTAATAGGTTCATGAGATAGTACTCAAACATGATTAGGTTGTTCTTAGTTTTCCATATCATAGTTCCGTACCCGGCAAAACTGATCAGATGTTAATGTGGGCCTCGCCCCTAGAGTGCCATACCCGGCTAGACTGATGCTGATAAGGATGTGGGCCTCGCCCCCAGAGTGTCATACCCGGGCAGACTGATGCTGATAAGAATATGGGCCTCGCCCCCAGAGTGCCATACCCGGTCAGACTGATGTTGATAAGGATGTGGGCCTCGCCCCCAGAGTACCATACCCGGCCAGACTGATGTTGATAAGGATGTGGGCCTCGCCTCCAGAGTGCCATACCTGGTGAGACTGATAATGTTAATGATATAGGCCTCGCCCCCAGACTGATACTGATATGGGCCTCGTACCTAGACTGATACTGATATGGGCTTCGCCCCTATGCTGATACTGATGTTGACGTAGGCATCGGCCCTGGGACTCATCCCTGAAACTGATGCTGATGTGGGCCTCGACCCTGTGACTCATCTCCAAAAACTGATATTGATGTAGATGTGGGCCTCGCCCCTAACCGGTGCTGATATAGGCCTCGCCCCCAGACTGATACTGATATGGGCCTCAACCCCGTGATTCATTCTTGAAGACTGCTGACACTGTACTGTTGCTGCTTCCGGTTGGCTTGCATTTGACGCTTTCTCTTTTTCTCATTTGAAACCTATGAATACAAAACAAAACAAACACAAAAAGGAATGCAAAATACGTTACGTGTATGCATGTATGGCATGAATGAGTTTCATATCCCGTTGGGTTAGGTCGTCCACCAATTTCCCTGGTGACTGCTCGATTTTCTCTTCCTCTGGCAAAGTACTGTTTCAATAAATCCACGTTGATCGGCTCGGTGAACTCATTTCCTTCTAAGTCCGATAGCCTCACGGCCCCATTTCCCATTACTGAACGGTTATTATGTCGTTTCTGGTTGCTTTTTTTGGGAACCCCTCGTGTTCTGAGTGTCGCTGAATATCATGGTATCAAGGTTGAATGCTTTTGTCAAACATACTTATGTCATGCAGGTTGAAAGGAAAGGACTCAGGCAAGTAGGTGAAATGGATGTCTTTATTATTATTCAGGAAAAGGTTCAAACAAGTAGACGAAGTTGATGTCTTTATTAAAAATGCAGAAAATAAACCAGAAAGAGTAGTTTCAATGCCTTCTTCCTCGGCCTACGGTTCATTACTACTATTATCCTTTATCTCAATGCAAGAAGCCTGATGATTGAGAGTTTGGAGGACAAAGGTTTCGGGTAGGCCGGAGTTGATCATGTAAGTCGGTGGGGGAACAGAGTGATAATCTGGCAGAGGGTTGGTGTGTGTGCTAGGCTATTCTTTTTCAGGATCGGGTATTTTTTGGGCATCAATGAGGTCCTGAATTTCATACCGGAGGCGGGAACAGCTGTCAGTATCATGGCCGTGTTGCTTGTGGAAGTGACAGTAGCGGTCTATTTTTAGATGTGGTGGTGGGGGATTTGGAAGTGGTTTAGGCTCCAAAGGTTTTAAGAATCCTTGCCTTGTCAACTTCTCAAGTACCTTGGACAAAGTTCTTCCCAAGTTGGAGAAACGCCGGTTCTTGATGGCAGCAACCTTGGCAGCAGCAAGTTTGGTCTCAGAATTCCGCCCAAAAGTCCTAATATTCTGGTCATGGAACTTCTGGTTCTCGGCTTCCTCTTCTTCAATGTCCATGACAGTTTCCCTCAGCTGTCGGAAATCCACAATCATTGAAGGCATCCTCTTCAACTTGCCATAGATCGAGGGCTTGGTGCCCTTGATGATCATTTTAATCTGGTCCTTATCAGAGGGCCAAGTCTGCATCTTCAGAAGCTGGCTTCTCCAGCGGTCTACATACTCCTTGAAGCTTTCTTCCGGCTTCTGCTTAGTGTTCTCCAAATCACTGAGTGATAAGTCAATTTCTAATTCTGTAACATACTGCTTCAGAAAAGCATCAGCTAGTTCCCTCTAATCTTCCTTAACCTTCTTCTCAAGGCTATGATTCCAAACCACAGGTGCCCCTTCGAGTGACATCCCAAACATCTTTTGGACTTGGCGCTGTGATAGGCCCACTGAACTAATGACTGAGACATATTGTTGCAGATGGACTCTTGGGTCTCCATTCCCATTAAACTTGGCCATGTTGGGCATTTTAAACTGAGCTGACAGCTGTTCTCCGAAGGTCATTGCCTCATAATCTAACAACTCTTCATGTTTACCCCTCATTTTTCGGGTAACTGTTTCAACCTGATCCCGGAGCTTCTGAAATTCTTCCTGAGACCCAATCACTCTGCATGTTGCATACTCTGCCATGTCATCATCAAAAGTGGGGATATCATCCCCAACCCATTCGGAAGCTCCTCGCGCCTCACATTCTCAGAATTTCCCCCAGCACGGGGCACGGCCATATTTTCCATGGCGGTAGTCAAGGCTTGCAACTGTTCGGTAATCTTAGCGAAACCATTTTCCAACTGATCTATCTGGGATACCTCGTTAACGGATTCACTCATGCCTGTTACTGTTCTTTTAATGAGCCTTGTCCCTTCTCTAACCCAAACGGTATCTATGATGTCTCTTTTAGACATAGAAGGTGTTAACATGATATATGTATGTATGAGGTGCATGAGATGCATGTAACATATATAACATGCTAAATCAACTAAAATTTTCAAACAAATCGGCCCGTTATCATTTTAGAAGCTTTTGGGCTAACTGTCATAGGAGTGAACTCGTCCCAGTTTAAATGGCCCAACGAGTTCACATCTTATGGCAAGGAGCCCAACTAAATCCAAATGGTAATGTTCCGAACACAAGCACAAAGTGGCCCATCAACACTTAGAAGCCTTTGGCCCGATCGTCATAAAATACGTTCTTGTCCCAGCTTAAATGGCCCAACAAGCCCATATCCCATGACAAATGGTCCAAATGGATCCAAACGACGATGTTCCCAAACACAAGAATAAAAGGAAGATAATGCGAACATAAAACAATAATTTCTACAGAATGGCCCATCAACATTTCAGAAGCTTCTTGCCTAATGGTCATAAGGTACGAACTCGCCCCAGTTTAAATGGCCCAGTAAGTTCGCATTTCTGACAATAGTCCAACTGCATCCAAATGAGGATGGTCCACAAGCACATACTTCAAGGAAATAATTGTTACTTTAACCATATAACCCCGGTCTATGGGTGGGTTCGCAAGAGTGTAGACAAAGGCTCTCACCGGCTAAGGATGGCCCACAACTAGGTCTCCCCAATCAAGGGTTCGAGCGACCAAGTGAGCGCACCCTTTTTTATACACTAAGGTACGTGCCAATGAGCTATGGTGTGTGACTAACTGTCAAATGGATTTCCCGTTGTAGATTCCCCAGAGGGAGGGTGGAGCGAGGCTCTCTTAAGTACCCTAGCCTCTTAGGCTCTTATCGCTTGGTGACAGGAATAAACAACGAGTCCTCCAAATTAGTCCATCATAATAGGCTACGGGTAGATGGCTATATAGGTGCCTTCACAGCTTTTCCTTCTAGAAAGGTAGTGAATGAAGGAAGACACCAAACCATTACCTAGCCTCAAAATGCCTTTGATTGAACCCCCATTTTATCCACTATAGACACGGTCAATTAAAACATAAATCCAAACATTACAAGACAATATTTCGGGGCCGATTCTCTATCCCCAATGGAGTCGCCAGACTGGGGGACACAAAAACTCGACGACGCATGCTGTTATAGGCTCGCGGCCTAGTCGGGAGTACGGAGTAGCCACGGGAGACTAAACCGGAGAATAATAGAGTCGCCACCCAGTGTGAACCGGGAAAATGAGATTTAAGGCCACACTCACCCCTCGCAAGGGAAGACCTCAAACCGTTGGGTTCGGAATGGTCCCTTACTTATGTCATTTGTAATGAAAGGATTTGTGTAATAATTTAATCAAGCTTAAGTAACACTTATTTCGAATAGTATCATTCTTCTAAGTTCATATGCGCAAAAATAAAACTTAAACCTAAATTTGCATATATCTTACATTTAAGATTGCATGCTTGAAAGTAAATCAAAGTAGCAACGAACATACAACTTCATTGGCATATTGTGTTCATGGAAACACAAGCACACACTAACCACGCAAGCACACATAAAAGCGAATCAAATAATGGCGAACATGTGATTTCATAGACATGTCATACTTATACGTGCGGAAGCATAAACAAATAGCCATTACATGTCCATGTGTAAATAAAAGAGTCAACTAAGTACATAATGCAAAAAGACACTTAAGGATGCAATTTGGCATTAAAGTAAGCATGCTATGATGTGGTGCAAAAGAAGATAACTAATATGGACACAAACACACATGTGAGCACTTTTCCAACTGGTACGTGGAATTGTATCCCAAGTACAGACCGTATTACCGTCCATTCGGAATCGGCTACGGAATTTATGTATGGGTTTCCATCCGATATACCACAAGAATAATACCCAAATGCTATCACGACATGGATATATGAATTGTAATACGTTAAACACATTGTACTAATACATGTGGGGAATACCGATGAACGACACCTATACAATCTTCCGTAATACAGAGAAGCAATTAGGTTCATCATACGAAGGGCTAGCTACTAGGAACAATTATGTATGAAATCTGATGAAAATGACTCAGTTCAGTGGGTGCACGTTCGCGTAGCGTTCGAGAACGCATTCGAACGGTAAACAGAAGGTTCCCATTCGTATAGCATTCGATAACGCGTTCGAACGGAGCCAGACCTGATGCATGAAACACTAAGAAAATTTATGCGCGTTCGCGTAGCATTTGAGAACGCGTTCGAACAGTAAACAGAAGGTTCGCGTTCGTATAGCGTTCGAGAACGCGTTCGAATGGAACCAGACCTGATGCATGATGAAACTAAGAAAATGCATGCGCGTTCGCGTAGCGTTCGATAACGCGTTCGAACGGTAAACAGAAGGTTCCCGTTCGTGTGGCGTTCGAGAATGCGTTCGAATGGAACCAGACCTGATGCATGCAACACATTCATAGACAAAAAAATCCACAATGTGGGACCTCACGTATCCGATTGAACTCATCTCGCATCCAATCGAGTATAAACCAATCGGCACGACAAAGCATCGTGGTAAAGGATTTTAACCCCTCAAAATATTGGGACCTTTAATCCAACTTACTAAGCCCATGCGCTCGATCACATTATGCATATAAAAATAAAGACAATACATCGGACTTCGTATACCCGATTGAACACATCTTACATTCAACCGAGTATACATTAATCGGTGCGGCGAAGCATCGTGGAAAAGGATTTTAACCCCTTAAAATAGGGGACCTTTAATCCAACTTACTAAGCCCATGCGCTCGATTGCATCATGCATACAAAGAATAAAGACAATAATATCAAACTTAGTATGCCCGATTGAACATTTTTTACATTCAACCGAACACACATCAACCGGTGCGGTAAAATATCGTGGTAAATGGTTTTAACCCCTCCAAATATGGGACCTTTAATCTGATTTACTAAGCCCATACGCTCGATCGCATCATGCATAAACAAGTAACTTGCGGAATTTAAATGATGAATAATAAATAAATCAAAGCAACATAAAACAAAAGAAAGTGTCGTTTACTCAAGCGGTACGTTGAGTTCTATCCCGAGTACAGATCATACTACCGTCCATTCGGAATTGGCTATGAAATTTATGTCCGGGTTTCCATCCGATATACCGCGAGAGTTGACACATCTTTCATTTTATCCAAGGCCACAACATACAATATTTCGTAATCCATGCATATTTATCTACTCAAGGGCCATAACATGCATTTTAACATAACAATCATGCGAACAATACTCAATGAATAATAAAAATAAAACAGAGAACGAATGTGGAAAATACCCTCAGGTATAACCTTTTTGCCGACTTTCGGACTTGCGTTTCACGGAGATCGAAAGGGTAAAGCTCCTCAACTTCTCTGGTTCACTGGTTTAGCGTCTTAGCTCACTGTTTTGCTATTTTTCTCGCTGTTTGGCCTCCGTTTTGCTACTGTTTCCTTTGTATTTTCTGCTCATTGTTCAGGTCACTGTTTTGGCGTGAATGGTTGTTGTTTTTGGGGTAATTTTCGGTGATGTGTGGGGGGTTTATGGGGCTGGTTTTCGGTGGTGATTTGGGACTATTTTGATGGTTGTAGAGGCTGTAAATGGCTGCTGTATTTTCGATAATGTGAGGGTGGAGATGAAGAGAATTGTTTGCTATTTTTCTTGTGATTTGCGTGTAATGTTTAGGGTTTCTTACTGTGATTTGCGTGTGAGTTGTGTGTATGAGCTAGGGGTTTCTTGGTTTGGGCATGAATTTCAATTGTGTGTCTAGAGGATGGCTTCGTTTTGGGTTGTTTATATAGAGAAGGGCTAGGGCTTCTCCTTGTCTCACAAGAAAGGGATCTGATTTAGTGTCAAAGAAGGAAAGCAATGGATTTGATGGAGACAAGATTGGTTTAGATTAGGAAGTCAATATATTTAAATTGGTTATGAGTGATTTAATTAGGCATGATATTTCTTTAATTTAGTATATGATTTTGTTTAGTTAGGAAGTTAATATATTTGATTTATCTAAATAGGTATGATTATATTTTATGTTTTATTTAATTGGTAAATGGTTTAATTATTTTATTTAATTCAAATACATTATCTAATTAATATTTTATTTAATATTTTATTTAATTTGGGTGTAATTTAGGGTGATGGGCGTGTGGGCCTGGTCATGGTGGGCGTGTGGGCTAGATGTGGTGTGGGCTTGGTTCGGCTTGGTGAGTGCGTTAGGCGTGTATGGGCTAGATGGTTCTGGATTTTTAGGCCAAAGGTGCTTTAAAACGGAGGTCCAACGAGCGAGTTTGGAGCTAAACAAGCGAGTAAAATTCGACAAAGTACTGATTTCCATCTTTTCCCTTCCGACGTCCGTTTCCCGCGGTTTCCGCGACTTAAAAGGTAGTGCCTCCAAATGAGACTCATCATCGGGATTTATATGCAAAAATACAGTGCCTACATTTGGTTTAGGTTAATTGGTTGGATCCAATTGGGCCTAAAACCATTTCCATAAAGTCCAAATATAATAAAATGGGCCTTTAAAATTTTAATTGGGCCTAATGCGCCTAAATTGATTTTTGGCAAAAGGGTGATTCCTTATTGGGCTTTGGTTGCCAAAGTCCATGCCTTAGAAATTAATTGAAAGCCCATTGGACTTTAATTAAATAGACATTGGATGTTAAATTGGGCTTTGAGACCCGTAATGATTAGATTTAGAATCTAAGTCGTAAAGCTCATTAATAAAGTGTAATTATTTAATTTGGAATTAAATAAAGAATTATTATTGAATACAAATTCAATTGGATTTAATATTGTAGTTTAATATAATTCAAGAATTCGTACTTTGAGTACTTATTCTTAAACGAGTCGGACTTGCACAAATCAAATCGTTGTTTGAACATTGGATGCTCACTAATTTCAGATTAATTAATTGGATTAGATTGATTGATAACATGTTTTGTGTGAATACATGGATGTGATGTATGAATAATATATATCGGATGGATATTAGATGGGTGAGGGCAATTTTGGAAATTGTTGTAATAAATTTAGAATTTATTAAATTGGACCTGCGTGTCCAGCCTATTACCTCTTGACTCTTTGTATTTCTCTTCTCACTTATTCCCCTCAATGTAATTGAGGTTTCTTTAAAAGTGTTTTGTAATTGGGTAGAAGTAAGATTTGTGCTAGCGGGAGAGAGGAAATTGAGAGATTTGTTCTAGGAACAAGTTGTTTTACATATCCATCCACATATCATTATTAATTTATTTATCGCGCCTTATTATGCTTTTAGAATGCATGTTTAAGGGTGTATGATGAGACCTAATCAAAGATAATTAATTGGTTGCCAATTACACGAAAAACCCTCAACAAATATTAAGCGTTTTTCCTTCCATTGAATGATTCATTCTCAAGATCCAAGATTGGCACTGGTTTGTTGGCCAAAGTCAAGACCTTTGTCCATCGCGGATGTGTTTGAATCATGAAGGCTTTGTCCATCGCGGATGTGTTTGTTCCATATCGCATGTCTTGTCCAAGTTGTGATTTGTTGGCCAAAGTCAAGATCACTTCTTGTCCATCGACATCGATTACGAAGCTTTCCAAGGTCAATGGGTCCCGCTTGACTGGAATCATTAAGTTTGTTGTGCCAAAGCCAAGGCTTAATTGATTTAGAGGAAAAAGGTTAGGGAATATATCGGATATATTGGCATATATTAGATATATATTTCGGATTTTGATGTCCACCTACTGGATCTAGGAATTGGATGAGATCCAATTGATCTTAGAGATCTACCTAGTCAAATATCATACAAGTTGTTGGCCAAAGTCAAGGTTGGGTGTTATTTAACGGGATCCTAGCCCACTAGGAAACAAGGTTTCCCGAGTACTCAACAGAGGGTTAGAGGCTCACCGAAAAATAGTGGGAGGCAAGTATTAAATTTGTAATTTCATCTAGATACTTGCCAATACGCGCTCATTTCAATTTTTCGTCAATACATAAATATATTAGTTGGACTAATATTTAATCGTTGTTTTAATTAAACAGTTAGACTGTATTCAAACTACTGTAAATTATAGTTGATTATATAATTGGATTATAGTAATCAATATATTTGAATTTAAACCAATCAAATTATAGTTGATTATATAGTTAGACTATAGTAATCATTATATTCAATAGTACCCGAAATCGTTGATTGAATAATTGGACTATAGCAATCAAGATAACTGAAAGATTAATGTTCAAAACATAATCCTGGGTGAAAATGTCTTTAAACGGCTTTAATTTCCATATTGGGAATAAAACCTCAGGATAGTCCTAGGAACTAAGAAGTTACTCTATTTGATAGAGAAACCTCTTGGGCCTAAGCCTGGAGTTGAGCAAATAGTGGAGCATGAGTTTTGGATGACTCATGGTGATGATAACTTTAGTGCTCAATCTGTTATGCTTACTGCAATGACTCTTTAATTTTGTCATCAAAATTAAGGATTAGATCTCTATTCCATGATGATGAAATTAAAGATCTTCATAGATCTATTATTAGATCTTAGAAGTATAAATTGCATAAGAAGCTCTTTCGCTCGTGTATGTCAGAGGGTACATCTATCGAGCATTAAGTGTCGCAGATGATTACTGACATCGATCAGCTAGGTTAGGTGGGCATTACCTGTGTGGTCGAGACTACCAAAGATTTGATCTTATAGTCTCTACCCAAAAGCTGGGGCAGATTCATTATGAACCAAGAGTAAACTCTTGGAGAGTTGATGGCTATGCTCTAGGAGGCAGAGCCAGAGCTTCTAAAATGGGCAAAGGTAAAATCATCAAAGTCTTCTGGGAAGAAAAATGACATATCCCAAGATGTCTGCCTAAACTATGGCAAACAGGGTCACTGAAGCATGACTGCCGTATGGACAAGGCGGACATGAAGGAAATGAAGGCGAGGCAAGGCTCCGGCTTCAAGTATGTTTTTCATAAACATGTTCACTATTAGTTTCAAAATTGGATTTTGATACTAAGTAATGTACATAAATATGTACTGATGTGCAGAATCTACTGATTAGCAGGATACTGACTTCAGTTGAGATTGATCTGCGAAATGGAAATGGGACGAGAGTCTCTGTTTTAACCGTAGAAACCTAAGTTTAGGAACTACCCTTCGGGTGTGTACTTAAATTAGGAAACTGTTACAATGTACCTAGTTTGACTAGAAACATTATCTCTATATCAGAGTTTAACCCGTTGCAGGTCTACCTTTATATTCTAGAACACTAAGTGTTTTATTTTATAAAGATGATATTGAGATAAACACATTAGATATGAATAACAATATTTATATTTTTAATATAAATGAATCTCAAACGTATAACATGACAAATAAATAACTCAAACTGAATTAATCAGATGAGACTTATTTGTGACATTGTTGTCTGGGACACATTAACAAGACTCGTATATCCACACTTTCGAAGAGTGGGTATTAGGATGGATTTGATTCTGTTGACGGCTGATTTTGGTCTCAGGGCAATATGAGAATATTACTCCCGAGATAATCCTCCCTCAATATTGAATTTGTTTGGTTATGGGGGACCAAAAGCAAACATAGCAAAAGACAGATAAATACGCCAATCGACAAAGAGATTTAACGTGGTTCGGCGGATTTTGGTCCGACCTACGTCCACGGGCACAAAAAGGATGATATTTTTATTACTCAAACACGCTTCTCAGCTCTGCGCCTTGTTTTTTACAAGTCTGATCGTGATGATCTTCCTCTTCCTTCTCTTCCCCTCTACACTTACTCTACCCTCCTATTTATAATGGTGAAGAAATCAGATTCCTTCTCCTACAAGAATTTCCTAGTTGAGACAATTTTCTTTTCCCATAAGGATTCATAGTTAAAACTATTCCCTTTTCCCATAAGGATTCCTAATCAAAACTACCTTTACTTCCTTTATCCTACTAGGACATTGACTTATCAGTTTACCCATGAAAGTAGGATAACTTGTCATCTTATCTGTAACAATAGGGTATCTTATCTTCTGGAGCACGTCTCACCATATGCTCGGTCTTAATGAGGTCGGTCATAATGGTTATTTGAATCGGGAATGCTACCGATCTGATAATGCTCGGTCATCCGAACCAAAGTGGTCGGTCACCTATCATCAAGTTCTCGATCTCTACATGTTGGCTTTATAACACTCATGTGGTCGGGTCGGCATTTAATGATCTGGATCAAGAAAGGAATTACCCTTTTACCCCTGCCGTGCTCCTTAAATATCATAGTGCTTAAAAAACACCATCAACATCTATCCCCTAGTTCTCGGTAACAACGAGTTTGCGAGTTGATGCCGGGAACTATAAAAAAGATAGTGTGCCGATGAATCCGTCGGTGGTCACTACAGGAACCGCGGGGAAAAATGCCTTGGCTGCAAATCTGGTTCTTTCTACCACCTTCATGTGCTCAGTAAACGAGGATCTCGATATCTACCCATGGAGAAAATGCTTTGCCCTTATGTTGATGACGATCGACTCGGCGGGACGTAACCCGAGCCCATGCTGAGAAGAACATTTGGCTCTGGGAGAATGTCCCCTCCCCAGACCAATAGAGGGCCGACCATGGGGGAGATGCTCTGATCCCATACCGATGATAAGTCACTTGGTAGGACGTATTCCGACCCCGAGTTGAAGAAAGACTTGGCTCTGGGGGAATGTTACATCCCCAGTCCAAAGAAGCCGACTCGGTGGGATGTAACCCGACCCCGAGCTAAAAGAAAGACTTGGTTCTGGGGGAATGTTACATCCCCAGTCCAAAAAAGCCGACTCGGTGGGACGTAACCCAACCCCGAGCTAAAAGAAAGACTTGGCTCTGGGGGAATATTACATCCCCAGTCCAAAGAAGCCGACTCGGTGGGACGTAACCCGACCCCGAGATGAAAGAAAGACTTGGCTCTGGGGGAATGTTACATCCCCAGTCCAAAGAAGCCGACTCGGTGGGACGTAACCCGACCCCGAGATAAAAGAAAGACTTGGCTCTGGGGGAATGTTACATCCCCAGTCCAAAGAAGCCGACTCGGTGGGACGTAACCCGACCCCGAGCTAAAAGAAAGACTTGGCTCTGGGGGAATGTTACATCCCCAGTCCGAAGAAGCCGACTCGGTGGGACGTAACCCGACCCCGAGCTCAAAGAAAGACTTGGCTCTGGGGGAATGTTACATCCCCAGTCCAAAGAAGCCGACTCGGTGGGACGTAACCCGACCCCGAGCTGAAAGAAAGACTTGGCTCTGGGGGAATGTTACATCCCCAGTCCAAAGAAGCCGACTCGGTGGGACGTAACCCGACCCCGAGCTGAAAGAAATACTTGGCTTTGGGGGAATGTTACATCCCCAGTCCAAAGAAGCCGACTCGGTGGGACGTAACCCGACCCCGAGCTAAAAGAAATACTTGGCTCTGGGGAATGTTACATCCCCAGTCCAAAGGAGACGACTCGGTGGGACATAACCCGACCCCGAGCTGAAACAAACATCGATCTCGGCGGTACAAGAACAGACCCGAGCCGGAAAGAAACATCAGTCTCGGCGGTACAAGAGTAGACCCGAGCCGGAAAGAAGCATCGGTCTCGGCGGTACAAGAGCATACCCGAGCCGGAAAGAAACATCGGTCTCGGCGGTACAAGAGCAGACCCGAGCCGGAAATAAACATCGGTCTCGGCGGTACAAGAGTAGACCCAAGCCGGAAGGAAACATCGGTCTCGGCGGTACAAGAGCAGACCCGAGCCGGAAGGAAACATCGGTCTCGGCGGTACAAGAGCAGACCCGAGCCGGAAAGAAACATCGGTCCCGGCGGTATAAAAGCAGACCCGAGCCGGAAAGAAACATCGGTCTCGGCGGTACAAGAGCAGACCCGAGCCGGAAAAAGACATTGATCTCGGCGGTACAAGAGCAGACCCGAGCCGAAAAGAGACATCGGTCTCGGCGGTACAAGAGCAGACCCGAGCCGGAAAGAGACATCGGTCTCGGCGGTACAAGAGCAGACCCGAGCCGGAAAGAGACATCGGTCTCGGCGGTACAAGAGTATACCCGAGCCGGAAAAAGACATCGGTCTCGGCGGTACAAGAGTAGACCCGAGCCGGAAATAAACATCGATCTCGGCGGTACAAGAGCAGACCCGAGCTGGAAAAAAACATCGGTCTCGGTGGTACAAGAGCAGACCCGAGCCGGAAAGAAACATCAGTCTCGGCTGTACAAGAGCAGACCCGAGCCGTAAAATAAATATCAAAACCATTGTGTGAACCATAACAAACAAGCATAATCAAATGTCAACCTAAGACAGAAGAGGTCTTACTCACCTTTTTGGGATCCGTTGCCTTTCTTGCAACTCTACAAGGGTCACTACAAGCAAAGCTCTTCTTAATACATCATCTCTTCATCTCAGCATTCCACGCATCCGACCGGATGACTTCCGCTATCAACTTGGTCGACCTCAAAAACCGAATGGTCTATATACACACTGAGATGGCCTTCTTTCACCAAGTCTTCCACCTGCTCCCGGAGGTCTCTGCACCCATTCGTGGCATGTCCCCTTACGTTATGGTAGATACAGTATGCCCTACTATTTCCCTCCTCAATCGGGAACCTCCTCAAATTAGGCTCGGCCAACAGACCTTTATCCTGGATTTCCCGAACTATCTGGTGAAATCCCTGACGATCGGTGATTTCCATCTTCTGCCAATCGTCTTACTACGCGAGCCACTTTTTGTTGAGTTCCCCACAGACGGCGCCAACTGTTGACGGCTGACTTTGGTCTCAGGGCAATATGGGAATATTACTCCCGAGATAATCCTCCCTCAATAGTGAATTTGTTTGGTTATGGGGGACCAAAAGCAAACTTAGCAAAAGACAGATAAATACGCCAATCGACAAAGAGATTTAACGTGGTTCGACGGATTTTGGTCCGACCTACGTCCACGGGCGCAAAAAGGATGATATTTTTATTACTCAAACACGCTTCTCAGCTCTGCGCCTTGTTTTTTACAAGTCTGATCATGATGATCTTCCTCTTCCTTCTCTTCCCCTCTACACTCACTCTACCCTCCTATTTATAATGGTGAAGAAATCAGATTCCTTCTCCTACAAGAATTTCCTAGTTGAGACAATTTTATTTTCCCATAAGGATTCATAGTTAAAACTATTCCCTTTTCCCATAAGGATTCATAATCAAAACTACCTTTATATCCTTTATCCTACTAGGACATTGACTTATCAGTTTACCCCATGAAAGTAGGATAACTTGTCATCTTATCTGTAAGAATAGGGTATCTTATCTTCTGGAGCACGTCTCACCATATGCTCGGTCTTAATGAGGTCGGTCATAATGGTTATTTGAATCGGGAATGCTGCTACCGATCTGATAATGCTCGGTCATCCGAACCAAACTGGTCGGTCACCTATCATCAAGTGCTCGGTCTCTACCTGTTGGCTTTATAACACTCATGTGGTCGGGTCGGCATTTAATGATCTCGATCAAGAAAGGAATTACCCTTTTACCCCTGCCGTGCTCCTTAAATATCATAGTGCTTAAAAAATACCATCAACAGATTCTAATCAAATGATGTCTACGAATCGAGTTTATTAGGCAAAGTGCCTAAAACATTTTTTACTTGGTAAAAGTAAAAGTGCCATCAATTTGTTAGCCCTCATTCATAGTGACGTAAGTGGGCCCATATCTAGTTAGGCTAGAGGTGGATATAAATACTTCGTAACCTTTATGGATGTGGAATCGCGTTATGGTTATGTGTTTCTTTTGAAACATAAATCAGAAACTTTTGATAAATTCAAAGAGTTTCGACACGAAGTAGACAAACAGATCGGCTAAAGTATTAAACCGTCACGGTTAGACCGTGGTGGAAAATACTTAAGCAATAAGTTTCTCGACTAATTGAAAGAGTATAGTATTCTTTCACAATGGACTCTTCACGGAACACCTCAATTTGATGGTGTGTCCGAACAGAGAAACCAAATTTTGTTGGACATGATGAGGTTAATTATGAGTCGCTCTGAGCTACCATTTTCCTTCTAAGGATACACATTAATGCCTATTGGTACTATATGAGTCTTCAAGGAAGACATACATGGATGGCAACATACAACATACTGAGCTAGGCTTGTAGCGAAAGGGTATCGTTATCAATATTTTGTCGATTACGACGAAATCTTTTACTCGTTGCCATGGTTAAATCCATTTGGATAATGCTTGCTAATGTTGCATGTTTCATTTATGAAATATGGTAGCTGAATGTCAAAATCGCTTTCCTTAAACGGAAACCTTTTGGAGGATGTTTACAACATCCTGATGGTTTTTTCGTACCAAAACAGGCAAACAAGGTTTGCAAGTTAATTCAATCCATTTATGGATTGAAGCAAGCATTCCGTTCTTGGAACTATCGTTTTGATGTAATCATAATGGTGTATGATTTAATTCAAAACGAATATGATTCTTGTGTATATAAGGAGGTTAGTGGGAGCGCACTGGCAGTGAATGTCCTATAAAATGATGATATATATGTTGGTGTTTGCTAAGGTCCCAAGATCATTAAACAAGCATGAAACTAAGTGCGAATACAACGAGGGAGTTGCGGAATACTCACATCGATCGGTTGAGCGACGCTTTGATGAACAAAAACTGATTTCTTCTTACTAGACTGCTCACAGTAGTGGCTGATTGCAGTCCCTATTTTCAGCGATTTGGATCATCTTTGTCAAGCTCCAAGCTTCGTCAAATGATTCCCGGCTCATGGGTGGACTTCCCTATCACCTTCGCATGTCTCTCGGAGTGCAAGCTCTCTTGATTTTTGCCACAAAAACCAAACACTTTGCTTCCCTTTTCATCATGGCTCTCGGCGGTTCACTGCCAAACCAGAAAGAAAATCAGCCCCAAGGGCGTAAATGAGATGAAGAGAATGGAGAGAGAGAGGAGTTAATTTTGTGTATTAGGTTATTGTCTTCTTAAATGGTAATTGATTTTTATTAAAATCATATATACTTTTGCTTTCAAAAGTCAAACTAATGAAATCCAACAACCTTGAGTGTTCCACATTCATACACCAACCAAACAACAAAATCAATCACATCAATCAATCAAGTGTAACATCACTCAAAGTGACATGTGATTTGATGCTTGATGAGACTAATGATTTGACGTTTGATTTGACTTGCGTGCCGCACTCGAATTCGAAATGCGAATGCGCTCACAAATAATCCCGGGCTCGGGTTCGCTAATTCCAAATTAATAAATTTTCCGTTGCGTCGTAATTAAATGATTATGCCTTGCGAAATCACTATTCACATCGCTAACGAATTAATTCTAAATTAATTCGTTACCCGAATTAAAATCTAATTTTAATTCCGCGTCGAAATCCAATTTCGATTAATATATCGAATATATTAATTTAACCGATTAATTCCAAATTAATCGTTATCTCTCTTTAATTGATATTTTATCCCAGATAAAATATCTCCGCAATTAATCCCAGATTAATTTTCTCTCTCATCTAATTAATCCCAGATTAATTAAAAGTGCAAGTCATACGTCATCGGTGAATCTTCAGGAAGCGACCCATGAGATCCTCAGATATGTTGGCAGTAAATTCGGTCGTCGGACTATCCGAACACGTAAGTACCTTGTACGACGTTTATGCCGATTTATAAGACAAGGTTGGCTTCTAGCAAAGCGCCATGCCTACCCAATTTTCCAGAAATATCCTTACATGAATATAAGGATCTATATCAGGCGTAGTATACGTAGTATAGCGTATGTCAATCCAGTATCGGATGATCACGTGCTAGGCCTGGGGCTGGAATTATGTGTGGCCCGTACGAAGCACATGTCGGATGTCTGGTAACTAGTCTCTATAATCGGATAAACATGACCTTGTCATTTTATCCTGATGACTACAGTACTTAAGAGTACTAGTACCGTATAATACGTGACCATCATCTTCATATGACTGAAGTGATACTTCCGTCTTGACATCACACCCAACACACTACGATTCTCTATATACCCAGAATAGGCGTTCACAGAAACCGGTTAAAGCCCTGGACGACCAAAACCAAAGTATATTGATTGTCGTAAGTATTAGCGGTGCAAGTCTCAGGTTAAGACCAAATACACCTACCCTGATTTCGGATTTCCATAGACACATAGTCATACTACCAATGGAATTCCGAGGGGGTCTATCCAGAGCGAAGATATTTCCCGTACCATCGGTAAAACACTACCTCCTATTACACTTGCATGAGTATCCTATACCAAAATATATGAGAACTATGTTGTTGTGCCCTCACAACGCGCACAAGTGTATACTAGTCTTTTACGTATTTATCGATGTCCAATCTCGATAATACTCTGACTAGGGATATTTAATGATTTATCCTTCGTGGACTGATACTGTCTCATATCATTCTCAATCCAGGAACAAATCACAAGGACCTCTCATCATTTATACATCTAGGTGATTAATCACAAATGATATGAGTGCAATCTCCTTTGTCACATAGTTAATTTGTACAACAACACCATGATCTGTACAAATAGTGACGCTATGGGTCATAATTGTCCAACAATCTCCCACTTGGCCTATAGCCAGTCACTTGAGTGTCTGACACCCGAACTATGTACGGTTGGCTCAAATTGTTGAGGAAAGGTTTCGTCAGCGGATTCGCATGATTATCATCTGATGCGATTTATTCGAATATCACATCGCCACGATGTATGATCCGAATGAATCAGATGAATATTGAAGTATGTATCTGGATCGTTGATGAGACCATTAATTTTTTAGCCTGTGCTGACGCCTAGCTCAGCTGCTAACAGAATTATATCTAATCTAATTAGATATTTTATAGACCCAAATGGCTTCAATTGCCGCCTCAGCTGCAGAAATTACCCGCATTTGTTGTTTATTCGGTAACAGTATCTTGCTTGGAAGATTTCCATCTCACTGTACCGTTATTCAAACTGTATAGTACCGTTGTGCGACTTATAGTCGTTTTTATCGGTTTAGGAAACTTGCAGTAGTGATCCCAGTCACTTCAAGTTCTCCTTCTCCACAGATTAAGACAGCATCCTTAGTTCTCTAAGATACTAACGGATGTTCTTAACATCAATCCAGTGACTATCACTTGGATTGGTCTGTCTGTGAATCCATATGCTCAAAGCGTATGAGACACCAGCTCGCGTACATTTTTCAATGTACGATTTCTCGGAGAGTATTTATGAAAGCTAAGCTTTCGCCGATAGTATTTTTATGGGAATATCATTTCCAAGAAATGACATATTATCATTATTTATAGGACAGCCACTGTCAGTGCGCTCCCACTAACCTCCTTATATACACAAGAATCTTTTACGTTTTGAATTAAATCATAAGCTATTATGATTACATCAAAACGATAATTCCAAGAACCTATGCTTGCTTCAATCCAAACATGGATCGAATAACCTGCAAACCTTGTTTCCTAGTTTTGGTACGACAAAACCGTCAGGATGTTGTAAACATCCTCCAAAAGGTTTCCTTTTCAGGAAAGCGATTTTTCCCATTAAGCTGACATATTTCATAAATGAAACATGCAGCTTTAGCAAGCATTATCCAAATGGATTTACCGTGGCAACAGGTAAAAGGTTGAATCGTGATCAACATAATATTGATAACGATACCTTTCCGTTACAAGCCTAGCTTAGTACGTTGGTATGTTGTCTTCCATGTATGTCTTCCTTGAAGACTTATACAGTACCAATAGGCACAATGCCTTGCTGTACATCAACTAGTATCAAAATATAGTTGATATACATGGAATCCATTTCGGATTCATGGCACTTTGCCATAATAAGGGAGTCGATACCTTGTATCACTTCCTCATACGTAGTCAGTTGGTATGCCTCAATAAGATAGACATCTTTTGAGGTGAGATCAGAAACCCATACTCCAGGTTGTTTTCTGACTCTCTCTGACTCACGCGGTTCTGGTGTATTCGAAGATTATTGGTAATAGTTTCATCCTTGATGAACTATTTATGTTCCATTAGGAATCGGTGCCTTGAATAGTATTATTGCGATTTTCATCGAGTCTTACTATCCTACCACTTACCACTGCATATCGGTATTCCTCTTAGGAAAACCGTATGGTGAGCAACAATTACATTGTTCTCTTGTGAGTTGTATAAGTACAATAGTTTGGTATCCCTAGGATTACCGACAATTGGCACTTATCCAATTTGGGTTCTAGTTTGGTATCATCCAAACACATGCCTAGCATACCCAAATTATCAGGAATGAGAAACCCGATTTCTTTCCCGTTCATATCTAATATGAAATCTGTCAAAAAAATTTTATGGAACCTTATTCAAAATAAGTTATGCACTGTTTTTGCGTATCCGTTGAAGGAAATGGTAGCTCAGAGCGACTCATGATTAACCTTATCATGTCCAACAAAATTCGGTTACTCGTTTCAGACACACCGTCACTTTGACGTGTTCCGGGAGGAGTCCTCATTGAAAGAATGATATAATCTTTCAAGTATACTTGAAACTTATTGCTTAAGTATTTTCCATTACAGTCTTACGGTGACGGTTTAATACTTTAGCCGATCTGTTTGTCTATTTCGTGTCGAAACTTAAAAGTTTCCGATTTGTGTTTCAAAAGAGACACATAACCATAACGCGATGCCACATCCGTAAGGTCACGAAATATTAATATCCACATCTAGCCTAGCTAGAAATGGGCCCACTTGCTTCACTATGAACTAGGGCTATCAGATCGATGGCATTTGCACTTTTACCAAGTAAAGGTGTTTTAGGCACTTTGCCCAATAAACTAGATTCGTAGACTTTATTTGAATGGAATCAAATTAGTCCGAGTACCCACTCTTCGAAAGTTTGGATAGACGAGTCTTGTTTGATTGTGTCCCAGACAACAATGCCACAATTAGTTTCTTCTGATCAAATCAGTTTGAGCTATTTGTTTGTCATGTTATACGTTTGAGATTTATTTATATTCAAAATATAAATTCTGTTATTCACATCTAATGTGTTTATCTCAATATCATATTTATATAATGAAACACTTTAGTGTTCTAGAATATAAAGGTTCACCCGCAGCGGGTTAAACACTGATATAAAGATAATGTTTCTTGTCAAACTAGTTACATTACAACAGTTTCCAAATTTAGATATACACCCGAAGGTAGTTCCTAAATTTAGGTATCTATGGTTAAAACAACAATTTTCATCCCGTTTCCAGTTCGCAGATTAATCTCAACTGAAGTCAGTATCCTGCTCATAGCAGATTCTGAACATCAGTATGTATTTATGTATCACACTAAGTATTTAAAATCTAATTTTAATACTAGTAGTGAACATATTTATAACAAACATATTTGAAGTCACAGCCTTGCTCGTCTTCAATTCCTTCATGTCTGCTTTGTTCAAACGGCAGTCACGCTTCCGCGATCCCGTTTGCCACAATTTAGGCAGACATTTTGGGATATGTCCTTTATCTTCCTAGAAGATTATAATGACTTTGCCTTTGCCCTTTTTCACACTCCAGAAGCCTTTGGCTAAGCCTTGGGTTTCTAGAATATCGAAATAAGGTGCGCCTTGCGCTACTTGCCTAATTGCAAACTTTGACTTTATCTCCTTGAGAATAGTCATTAACTCTCCAAGAGTTTATTATTGCAATTTAGTACTTCTAAAATCTAAAGATAGATTTATGAAGATCCTTCAATTTCATTATCATACTTTAAGGATCTAATCCTTAGTTCTGATTCAGAAATTAAGGAGTCTACTTGACAAGCTTAATGGATTAAGCACTAAAGTTATCATTACATAAATCTTCCAAAGATTATGCTCTATTATTTTCTTAACTACGGGCTTAGGCATAATATGTTATTTTATCAAATAAAGTAACTTATTATTTTCCAGGACCATCCTGAAACTTATTCCCAATTTGAAAATTAAACCATTTAAATACATTTTCCCTAGGATTATGTTTTAAATGTCAATCTTTCAATTTTGTCTTGATTTTAATAGTCCAACTATTTAATCAAAGATTTAGGTACTATTTAATATAATGATTATTATAGTCCAACTATACAATCAACTATACTTAATTAAATCAAATATATTGATTATTATAATCCAATTATATAATGAACTATAAATGAATTGTTTGAATATAGTCCAACTATTAATTAAGACAACGTTTAAATATTAGTCCAACTAACATTTAATTTATTTGACGAATGATATTTGTGTTGAGCGCGTATGGCAAGTAATTAAAAGAATATTGCAAATTCAATTCTTGCCTCCCACTATTTTCGGCGAGCCTCTAACCCTCTGTTGAGTACTCGGGAAACCGTGTTTCCTAGCGGGCTAGGATCCCGTTAAATATCACACAATCTTGACTTTGGCCAACAAATTGTATGATAATTAACTAGGTAGATTTCTAAGATCAATTGGATCCAATCCAATTCCTAGATCCAGTAGGGGGCATCCAAGTCCGAAACATATATCTTATATATGCCAATACATCCAATGTATTACCTAACCTTTTTCCTCTGAATCAACTAAGCCTTGGCTTTGGCACAACAAACTTAGTGATCCCAGTTAAGCGCGACCCATTGTCCATGGAAACCTTCGTAATCAATGTCGATGGACAAGAAGTGGTCTTGACTTTGGCCAACAAACCACAACTTGGACAAGACACCAATATGGAACAAAGATCTCGTGATTCAAACACATCTTCGACGGACAAAGCCTTGACTTTGGCCAACAAGCCAATGCCAGTCTCGGATCTTGAGTGAGAATCACTCAATGGAAGGAAAGACGCTTAATATTTTGCGAGGGTTTTTCGAGTGCAAATTGGCAACCAATTTATTATCTTTGTTAAGGTCTCATCATCATACACCCATAAACATGCATTCTAAACACATAATAAAGCGCGTATGTAAAATAATAATGATATGCGGATGGATACTTTACACATTGATCCTAGATAAAATCTCTCTCTTTCTCTCTCCCGCTAGCACAAGTATTTACTTCTACCAGTTACACTACACTTATAAAGAAACCTCATTTACATTTAGGGGAATAGGTGAGAAGAGAATACAAAGAATAAAGAGGTGATAAGGCTGGACAGGCAGGTCCAATTAATAAATCAAATTTATTACAACAATTTCTAAAAATTTCCCACCCATCAAATATCCATCCGATATACATTATTCATGCATCGCAACAATGTATTCACACAAGCATGTTATCAATCAATCTAATCAAATTAATTAATCTGATAATTAGTGACCATCCAATGTTCAAACAATGATTTGATTTTACGCGAGTAAAACTCGTTTTGCGAATTAGTACTCAAAGTACGAATTCTCGAATTAAATTAAACTACATAATTAAATCCAATTCAATTTGTATTTAATACTAATTCGCTATTTAATTCCAAATTAAATACTACACTTTATTAAACGAACCATTACGACTTAAATTCCAAATTTAATCGTTACGGGACTTAAAGCCCGATTAACGTCCAACGTTAATTTAATTAAAGTCCAATGGGCTTTTAATTAATTTCTTAAGGCGTGGACTTTTGGTCAACTCGGGTCAAACCGAATAACCAAAATCCAATCCGGGAATTACCCCATAGGCCCATAAATCAATTTTGGCCCATTAGGCCCAATTAAACTTTAAAGGTCCATTAGTCGCATTTGGACTTTATAGAAGCGGTTTTGGGCCCAATTGGATCCAATCCATTTGGCCTAAACCTAACTTAGTACAACCAAGCCCAATAAGCCCAATAACAACATTAAAAGCCAATTTCTAAAATTAGGCCCAACATAATTAAATCACAAAAACCCAATTTCATAATTTAATTACATAAAGTGTATTACACAATTAATTACCCAAATCAATATTTCCAAAACATTAATTTATATAATTAATCATGCTCAATTACAACAAAACATGTCCAACATATTTCATCAAAAATCAAACCCAATAATCATGCTCAAAGTCTCGGCATTGGAGGGATTATTTTGTCCAATTCGAATTCAATCCAATTAAATCCAAACCAATATTATATCAATATCCCCAAATGATTTCCAACACAGCCAATGATCAAAAAATCAAAAATCCAAGACAATTAGGGTTCCTTAACTTTTGGCCAAGCTAAGATAATTGGGGAAAATTGTTCCAAACAATTTTTCAACAAATTGATCCAATCAATCCTCAATTAAAACACATTTAAACATATTCATTCATCCAATTTCATAAATCATGCTCAAACACATTTTTACCCAAATTTTAACCCTAAACAATTTCATGTTTAACCTTGCTCAAGATACCATTGTTGGTGTTTGCTAAGGTCCCAAGATCATTAAACAAGCATGAAACTAAGTGTGAATACAACGAGGGAGTTGCGGAATACTCACATCGATCGGTTGAGCGACGCTTTGATGAAAAAAAACTGATTTCTGTTCACTGGACTGCTCACGGTAGTGGCTGATTGCAGTCCCCATTTTCGGCCATTTGGATCATCTTCGTCAAACGATTCCCGGCTCATGGGTGGACTTCCCTATCACCTTCGCATGTCTCTCGGAGTGCTAGCTCTCTTGATTTTTTCCACAAAAACCAAACACTTTGCTTCCCTTTTCATCATGGCTCTCTGTAGTTCACTGCCAAACCAGAAAGAAAATCAGCCCCAAGGGCGTGAATGAGATGAAAAGAATGGAGAGAGAGAGAGGAGTTATTTTTTTGTATTAGGTTATTGTCTTCTTAAATGGTAATTGATTTTTATTAAAATCATATACACTTTTGCTTTCAAAAGTCAAACTAATGAAATCCAACAACCTTGAGTGTTCCACACTCATCACCAACCAAACAACTCAATCAATCACATCAATCAATCAAGTGCCACATCACTCAAAGTGACATGTGATTTGACGCTTGATTTGACTTGCGTGCCGCACTCGAATTCGAAATGCGAATGCGCTCGCAAATAATCCCGGGCTCGGGTTCGCTAATTCCAAATTAACGAATTTTCCGTTGCGTCGTAATTAAATGATTATGCCTTGTGAAATCACTATTCACATCGCTAACGAATTAATTCTAAATTAATTCGTTCATCCGAATTAAAATCTAATTTTAATTCCACGTCGAAATCCAATTTCGATTAATATATCAAATATATTAATTTAACCGATTAATTCCAAATTAATCATTATCTCTCTTTAATTGATATTTTATCCCAGATAAAATATCTTCGCAATTAATCCCAGATTAATTTTCTCTCTCATCTAATTAATCCCAGATTAATTAAAAGTGCGAGTCATACGTCATCGGTGAATCTTCGGGAAGCGACCCATGAGATCCTCGGATATGTTGGCAGTAAATTCGGTCGTCGGACTATCCGAACACGTAAGTACCTCGTACTACGTTTATACCGATTTACAAGACAAGGTTGGCTTCTAGCAAAGTGCCATGCCTACCCAATTCTCCAGAAATATCCTTACAGGAATATAAGGATCCATATCAGGCGTAGTATACGTATTATAGCGTATGTCGATCCAGTATCGGATGATCACGTGCTAGGCCTGGGGCTGGAATTGTGTCTGCCTCGTACGAAGCACATGTCGGATGTCTGGTAACTAGTCTCTATAATCGGATAAACATGACCTTGTCATTTTATCCCGATGACCGCAGTACTTAAGAGTACTAGTACCGTATCCTACGTGATCATCATCTCCATATGACTGAAGTGATACTTCCGTCTTGACATCACACCCAACACACTACGATTCTCTATATACCCAGAAGAGGCGTACACAGAAACCGGTTAAAGCCCTGGATGACCAAAACCAAAGTATATTGATTGTCGTAAGTATTAGCGGTGCAAGTCTCAGGTTAAGACCAAATACACCTACACTGATTTCGGACTTCCATAGACACATAGTCATACTACCAATGGAATTCCGAGGGGGTCTATCCAGAGCGAAGCTGTTTCCCATACCATCGGTAAAACACAACCTCCTATTACACTTGCATGAGTATCTTATACCCAAATATATGAGAACTATGACGTTGTGCCCTCACAACGCGCACAAGTGTAATACTAGTCTTTTACGTATTTATCGATGTCCAATCTCGATAATACTCTGACTAGGGATATTTAATGATTTATCCTTCGTGGACTGATACTGTCTCATATCATTCTCAATACAGGAACAAATCACAAAGACCTCTCATCATTTATACTTCTAGGTGATCTAATCACAAATGATAAGAGTGCAATCTCCTTTGTCACATAGTTAATTTGTACAACAACACCATGATCTGTATAAAGAGTGACGCTATGGGTCATAATTGTCCAACAATATCATTTCTTGGAAATGACATTCCCATAATACAATCGGTGAAAGCTGGGCTTTCATGAATAATTCTCTGTAGAATATTTGGGAGAAACAACCTTTATTCTAGGAATAAAGATCTACTGGGATAGATCTAAAAGTTGTTGGCACTCTCTGAGAACTCGTGCCTTGAAATAAATGTATGCGACCTGGTGTCTCATATACTTTGAGCATATGGAGTCACAATCAGGACAATCCAAGTAACAATCAATGGATTGATGTTAAGAACATCCTTAAGTATCTTAGATGAACTAAGGATGCTTTCTTAAGCTATGGAGAATGAGAACTTGAAGTGACTGGGTTCACTGTTGCAAGTTTCCTAACCGATAAAAACGACTATAAGTCGAAATAAAGGTACTATATAGTTTGAATAACGGAACAGTGAGCTGGAAATCTTCCAAGCAAGATACTGTTGCCGAATAAACAACAAAAGTGGAATATTGTTGCAGCTGAGGGAGCAATAGAAGCACTTTGGATCTATATAAACCTAATTGGATTATGAGTAGTTTTGTTAGCAGCTGAGCTAGGCTACAGCACAGGCTAAAGAATTAATGGTCTCATCAACGATCCAAGTATATACTTCAACTATTCATCTGATTCGTTCGGATCATACATCGTGGCGATGTGATGATCGAATAAATCGCATCAGATGATAACTTTGCAAATCCGCGGACGAAAGCTGTTTCTCAGTAGAAGTTTGAGCCAACCATACATAGTTCAAGTGTAGGACAGTTGAGTGATTGGCTATAGGCCAAGTGGGAGATTGTTGGACAATTATGACCCATAACATCACTATTTGTACAGAACATTGTGTTGTTTTACAAATTAACTATGTGACAAAGGAAATTGCTCTTTTATCATTTGTAATTGGATTACCAGGATATATAAATGAAAAAAGTCCATATGATTAGTTCCAGATTAATAAGATATGAGACAGTATTAATCCACTAAGGTTTAATCATTAAAACATCCCTAGTCGTAGTATTATCGAGATTGGACATCGATAATACGGAATAGACTAGTATTGAACTTGTGCGTGTTATTGGAGCATAACAGCATAGTTCTCATATATTTGGGTATAGGATACTCATGCAAGTGTAATAGGAGGTTGTGTTTTACCGATGGTATGGGAAACAGCTTCCCTCTGGATAGACCCCTCGGAATTCCATTGGTAGTATGACTATGTGTCTATGGAAGTCTGAATCAGGGTAGGTGTATTTGGTCTTAACTTGAGACTTACATAGCTAATACTTGCGACAATCAATATACTTTGGTTTTGGTCGTCCAGGGCTTTAACAGGTTCTGTGTACGCCTCTTCTGGGTATATTGAGAATCGTAGTGTATTGGGTGTGATATCAAGATGGAAGTATCACTTCAGTCATATGGAGATGATGATCACGCAGGATACGGAACTAATGCTCTTTAGTACTGCGGTCATCGGGATAATATAACTAGGTCATGATTATCCGATTATAGAGACTAGTTACCAGAGATCTGATATATGCTTCGTACGGGGCAGATACATTTCCAGCCCCAGGCCTTACATGTGACATCCGATACTGGATCGCAATACGCAATACTACGTATACTACGCCTGATACAGATTACATATTCCCTTAAGAATATTTCTGGAGAATTGGGTAGGCATGGTGCTTTGCTAGAAGCCAACCATGTCTTGTAAATCGGTAAAAACGTAGTACTAGGTACGTACGTGTTCGGATAGTCCGACGACCGGATTTACTGCCAACATATCCGGGGATCTCATGGGTCGCTTCCCGAAGATTCACCGATGACGTATGACTCGCACATAATTAATCTAGGATTAATTATAAGAGAGAGAAAATTAATCTAGGATTAATTACGGAGAATTTTATCTGGTATAAAATTCTATTAAAAGAGAGAGAACGATTAATTTGGAATTAATCGATAAAATAATATATTCTATATATTAAACGAAATTAGATTTCGACGCGGAATTAAAATTAGATTTTAATTCGGGCGAATGAGTTAATTTAGAATTAATTCACTAGCGACGTGAATAGTAATTTTTCTAGGCATAATTATTTAATTAAATTTGATTTAATTACATTACAACGGAAAATTCGTTAATTCGGAATTAGCAAACCCGAGCCCGGGAGTGTTTGAGGGCCCACTCGCATTTCGAATCAAGTAGGGCCCACAAGTCACATCATGCGTCACATCATTAGTCATTCTTGTGATGGAAGTCACATCAACTTTGAGTGATGTGATGGATGTCACTTTTGTGAGTGATGTGAGTTGTTGGAAGGCTTTAATGCCTTGTACCTTTTTTGAATTTGGTAATTGATTTTTTGTGTTTGATTTTTGAAATCAAGATACATAAACTTCATCCTTTCATTCTCTCCCTCTCCAACTCACGGCACTAGGTGCCTTTTTCTCTCAAATTTCTCTCATAGGCGAGAGATAGAAGAAGCAAAGGAATGAATTTGTGGCAAATTTATTCCAAGTGCTAGCACACTAAAGAGGTCTTACAAAGGTGATAGGGAAACCCATTCATGAGCATGGAATCTCAAAACAAAGCTTGGAGCTTGGAGCACACAAAGAGGAGCTTGGCCGAGAGTCATCCATGGAGGAAGAAAAGTTTTGTGTTCACCGCATCGCAAAAGCCGATCAAAATGAGTATTTCCGCAACTTTACTTTGATTTATTCACACTTTTCATCGCTTAATATGATCTTGATTTGACCTAGAAAACTCAACAGCTTCGCAGAGGTATTCTGAATCTTGTTGCATAAAGGATGTAATGTCATTCCTCAACTTTGCAGTTCTGGCTGGTGGAAAGTACTTTGCAAGGAATTTGGTGGCTAGAGTGTTCCAAGTTGTGATGGAACCTGCTGGTAGTGAATGTAGCCAAGCTTTAGCTTTGTCCTTCAAGGATTATGGAAAAACACGTAGTCTCATTGCTTCTTCAGCTTCTCAATTGTAATTGAAAGTGCCGCAAACTTCCAGGAAGTTGCTAATGTGGGTATTAGGATCTTCAGTTGCTTTTCCCTCAAACTGCACTACCTGCTGAATCATCTGAATGCATGTTTTGATGTCACACGCATTTTCTAGTAAGTGAGGAAGTACAATACAGGAAATGAAGCCATCAACCACCGGAATAGTTCGGTCTCGAATGGGAATTGGTGGTGCAACTTCCGAAGGTTCAGGTTTCATGTTAAATATTGCTTCTTGGCCTTCTCGCCTTTCCCTTCTCAACTATCTGATGGTTCTTTCAATCTCTGGGTCAAGCGGTAGGATTTCTAAGCTTCTATTTTGTCTCATGTAGTGTCTGAGAACTTGAAACAAAAGAAAACAACAACAATAAGTAAAAAGAAATTTGATACAAGTAATGTATCCAACCCCAAAATTAATAGTGAAAGATAAATAAGTCCCCGGCAACGGCTCCAGAAACTTGACCCGTGCGTAATCACACGCGTATAACGCAAGCGCACGTATCGTTCAAGTAGTATAAAAAGTATCGATCCCACGAGGACTTAAAACCTTTTGTTATCAATTTATAAAGTTAAATATTTACAAGTATCTATTGGATTGATTGTTTGATTGGGTGGTGACTTTAAAATTAAAATAAGTAAATAAAATTGCTTGAAAGTAGATTGAAGAAAATTCAAATTTATAAAACTATCCAGGGTTGTGAATCCTTCCAATATCATTTTAAAAGATGAAGTGGTTATTTTACATTTGTGTAATATATTGGTTTATTAACCTGGAACACGAAATTATGTAAAATCTCATTCCGATAGTCAAATACAAATACCCAATATAACCCAATCAATCATATTCTTATGTTAACCAAGTTATCTGAATTTATTAAGATTAAGTTCCAATTATGGCTACCCCCGCCCGACAGGTATATTCCTATCCTATAAGGAAATCTATTAAAGGGTTATCTATCCTCAAGGAAGATCGTGGGCTATTAAGTGTAAGGTCTTAAACCTAAAATCCATTTTCCATGTTCATTTTAAGTTTACCAGTTCAATTTTATTAATGGCCAGTTAATAAAAAGCATTAGGATTAAGGCTCAATAAATAAACCTTTATATTACCCAAACTGTAATTTAACCCCTTATAAACCAGTGATATTGGATTTCATCACAACCCCAGATAACTGGCTTAGTTACGACACATATTTACGGGTAGTAAAAACTTAAATAAAATAAAAGACATAAAGTAAAATACTGAAAATTAAATGCTGAAAAGTAAATGCTGAAAGTAAATTACTGAAAAGTAAATGCTGAATGTAAACTGCTGAAAGTAAATTGCTGAAAAGTAAATGCTGAAAGTAAATTGCTGAAAAGTAAATGCTGAAAGTAAATTGCTGAAAAGTAAATAAAGTAAAAGTACAATGAAAGAAAATGCTGAGGTAAAAGGATCCACTTTTATTACTTCTATTTTAGATATCTCCCTTAATATAATATATTAACTTTGCATGATAATTTCCGACCAGCCATATAGGCGTTATCCATATTAATTCAAATTAATAATTAATTACCAACCGACCAATCAGGCGGTATCAAGTTTAGTCAGGTTAAAACCAATTTAAATAATTACCAACCGACCAATATGGCGGTATCCTCGTTAAGTCAGGTTTTAACTAGTTTATATATTATAATTAAGAGAGATTAATATAAATATTAGTAATAAAAGTTTTACCTTTTACCCCAGCAAAGGGGAGTTACCTCCTCATTACTGAAAAGTAAAAACTAAAAATTAAAGAAAGAAAAGTATTATGGGTAAAAGTAAATTACGGAAAGTAAAAACTGAAAAGTAAAGAAAAGAAAGTGCGAAAGCGGAAATTAATTACTGAAAGCTGTAAATAAACAAACAAGATACAATCTTCTTAGTATTCTTAAGGAATTCCTTAGAAGAAAGTATGAATTTACAAATGAAATGGCTTGGTATTTGTAGGCAAAATTTTACCTCCATCAAATCATCCACCAAATCCATTATTAATTGCTCCACTAATTTCTTATCATGTTTGGTGGTGATTTGATAATTTTTATTATTTATTTATTAATTTATTTTTTGCTTTGAAAATGATTGAAAATGACTTTAATAATTACACACAACACACTTCTGGATGGTTCATCAATTTCGGGCATGAAATCTTCAGAATTAGAAATTATTTTGTTCTTCAAAGTTGTAGATATTTGAGTCTTATTTAATCTGGAACTTGAATCCGCTCAATCCGATATCGGAGTAAAGAGTTATGCCCACAATACGACAGATACGCAAAATTGGAATTTCCAAAACTGCACTTCGTTAAAACGCCCTTTCAAGTTTCGAGTCTCCAAAATTAATATGTCAAGTCCAATTTTTACCCTTATTTGACCCACATTTCGTCCTAAATGATTTCATTGAGTCCCAATATTATTTTATCTGCAAAAATAAACTAAAACACATCAAAACGTTCATCAAACCCGAGAAACTAAACAAAATATTAAGTAAAAGGGGCGGTAAATATTGATATATTTTCCGCTTATCAGGTATATCTTATTTTGATTTTGGAAAATCATATACAAAAGTCATCATTTACAAAAATTGAAAAATCTCTCTCTCCCAAAAATTAACCTCCATTGCCGTGAGCTTCAAAAGCCCAAGGGAAAATTTTGTGGCAATTTTTTCTTAAGCTAGCACTTGAAGGAATCATTCAAGGTGATAGGGAAACCATTCCCAAGAGCTTGAAATCTCAAATCTCAAAGCTTGGAGCTTGGATTCATCATTCAAAAAGGAGTTTGGAGGAACTTCTCAAAGTAAATTTTTGTTCTACACACATCCTACATCCGATCGTTGTAAGTATATTTCCGTTATACTTCTTGTATTCACATGATTTTATGCTTAAATTGATCTTGGGATGACCTTAGAAACCTAACAACAACAACGATACCCACAAACGTCAAATGCACACAAAAGAAAAAATATCAAACAAGTTAGTGACTAAACAAGTGAAACTTCTTATCCAAGTTAATAGATGTTTTCTTTCTTTCCAAATTACCAAATAAGTAAATTCTTCGATTGTTTTTACCATTCTCCATATACATAACCAACAAGGTATTAATCAGCTCATTGTGCCCACAATATTCATAAGGGTAATTGAAAAGAGAGTAATATTTTTGTCCTAAAGTTATATCAGAATTCACACCTTTTTAGCAATGGATTTTTTTTAGAACATCTTCAATCCATGTAGCGAGATTTGGGCCAGTTGGTTTTACGGCACTAGGTGTTAAGACACTCTTACAGACTAAATTACTCGGATCTCATATGTCTTTTTTTTATATATATAACATCTTTAATCCATGTAGCGAGCTTTGGGCCAGTGACTCCCAAACCAGTTGGCTTTAGGGCACTAGGTGTTAAAACACCCTTACAGACTTAATTACTCGGATCTCAGATGTTAAATTTATTATTATTATTATTATTATTATTCCATCTATTTTTTAGATGTTTCCTCTAATTAAACTAGAGCACTGAATATTGCAAACTTTTCACTTACAACTCATGTCCGTATGTTACCATACATGTTGATAATATCTGTCAACTGAGTATATGAAGATCCAATTTAGTTAGTATCATGGAGAATTCACAAATTGAATAATTCAAAAGGAAATAAACAAAAATTAACTTGTTACGAAATAGGTTGAGATATGTCTCAAGAGTGGAAATTCCTTACACAGCTATCTCAAACACCATTACACCTGATTAATCAAGTTAACAACACAAAAACAAAATATTTTATTATAATAATAATTATTTTTATTTTTATTATTTTTATTATTATTTTCTTGAATTTTTGAAAATTTTTGACTAAAAATCAAATAAAAACAACACAATAAAAAAATAGAAATAAGATACTAATAAACTATTCTCCTCCCCCAAACCTAATTGAGACATTGTCCCCAATGTCTAAAAAGTGGATGAAGAGCTTAGAAAATAATATCTGGTTAGCTAAAATTCTACATCTAAAAAGAAAATTAAATGTTAAGATCCTGATTTATCCGACGCTTCTTACCACGATTATTATTGGACCAGTTTATCTTCGAAATGATAGGGTCAATGTGTGGTTCAAAGGCTAAGAGTTGGTCAATTAAATCATGGGTTGTTCTGATAGTGAAGATGATATCTTTTACAGGTTTTGAAACGAACCCATTTCTCCTGGGATCATCAAGAAACACACAAAGAAAGTCATAAAACCCATCAACGTTAAACAATCCAATTGGTTTATGGTGTATGTTCAAGTTCGCCCAAGATAACACTGTAAAAATTTCCTTCATTGTGCCCAAGCCACCTTGCAAAGCAATAAAACATCAGCACGATTAATCATTTCAACTAGTCGTTCAAACATACCTGGTACGATGCATTCCTCTCCATTTGATGGTTCTATCAGATTCGCCTCTACCAAAGGTTTTAGGATGATTCCCAAGACTTGACTACCTAATTTCTGTACAACCCTTGAAACGTACCTCATTAGTCCAAGATTGCCACCGCCATATACTAAGTGTTAGACAATTATGACCCATAGCGTCACTATTTGTAAAAGACATTGTGGTTTTTTTACAAATTAATTATGTAGCAATGGAAATTGCATTTTATCATTTTGTAATTTGATTACTTAAATATATAAATGATAAAAGTCCTTATGATTAGTTCCGGATTATAAGATATGAGACAGTATCAATCCATAAAGGTTTAATCATTAAATATCCCTAGTCGTAGTATTATCGAGATTGGACATCGATAATGCGGAATATACTAGTATTGCACTTGTGCGTGTTATGAAAGCGTAACATGATAGTTCTCATATATTTAAGTATTGGATACTTATGCAAGTGTGATAGGAGGTTGTGTTTACCGATGGTACGGAAACAGCTTCGCTCTGGATAGACCCCGCGGAATCCCATTGGTAGTATGACTATGTGTCTATGGGAATCTGCATCAGGGTAGGTGTATATGGTCTTAACATTAGACTTGCATCGCTAGTACTTGCGACTATCAATACGTTTTGGTTTTGGTCGTCCGGGACTTTAACAGGTTCTGTGTACGCCTCTTCTGGGTTTATTGAGAATCGTAGTGTATCGGATGTGATGTCAAGATGGAAGTATCACTTCAGTCATATAGAGATGATGATCACGCAGGGATACAGAACTGGTACTCTAAATAGTTGCAACCATCGGGATAATATGACTTGGTAATGATTATCAGATTAAAGAGACTAGTTGCTTGTAATTCGATATATGCTTCGTACGGGGCATACACTATTCCAGCCCCAGGCCTTGCATGTGACATCTGATACTGGATCGCAATACACAATACAACGTATACTACGCGTGATATAGATTATATATTCCATTAAGAATATTTCTGGAGAATTGGGTAGGCACGGTGCTTTGCTAGAAGCCAACCATGTCTCGTAAATCGGTAAAAATGTAGTACGAGGTACGTACGTGTTCGGATAGTCCGACGACCGGATTTACTACCAACATATCCAGGGATCTCATGGGTCGCTTCCCGAAGATTCACCGATGACGAATGATTCAAACTTAATTAATCTGGGATTAATTACAAAGAGATTTTATCTGGGATAAAATACTATTTGAAGAGAGAGAACGATTAATTTAGAATTAATCGTTAAAGTAATATATTCGATATATTAAACGAAATTAGATTTCGACGCGAAATTAAAATTGGATTTTAATTCGGGCTAACGAATTAATTTAGAATTAATTCGCGAGCGACATGAATAGTAATTTTGCTAGGCATAATTATTTAATTAAATTTGGTTTAAATACGTCGCAGCGGAAAATTCGTTAATTCAGAATTAACGAACCCGAGCCCGAAATATGTTTACGCGGCCACAAGTCACATCGCAGTCACTTTAGTGATGGATGTCAAGTCACCTTTTGGTGATTGACAACCAATCATTATTCATGATGTTGGTGGTTGTGGGCAATTAATGCCATTTTGGCTCCAAAATTGGATTTGCTTTTTGGAAAAGCTTTTACCAAATTTTGGTAACGCTTTTGCATTATGTTTTTAGAAAACAAAATACCAAAAACTTAAAACTCTCTCTCTCTTATTTGCTCCATTGCCGTGAGCCTCCTTGAAGAAGAAGAAGAATTTTTTTTCTTTTCTTCACTTGCTAGCACACTTAAAGAATCATTCAAGGTGTTAGGGAAACCCACATTTGAGCTTGAAATCAACACAAAGCTTGGAGCTTGGATTCAACTCTTCAACAAAATGAGCATTTTGGTCGAATCTTCAAGAGAGCATTTTTTTGTGTTCATCGTCTTCAACCATCCGATCTTTGTAAGTATGATTCCGCCATACTTCTTTATTGTATTCACATGTTTCTTATGCTTGAATGATCTTGGGACAACTTTAGAAACCAACAATGGTATCATGGAGCCTAATTTGAGCATGAAAAAGATTAGGGTAAAATTTGGGTAAATTGGATTTGAGCATGATTTAACCAAATTGTTTGTTTGAGCATGCTTGTACATGAATAACTTGGAGTTATATATGATCAATTTCATGAAAAATTAATTGGATCAATTTTTTGCCCAAAATATTGGCTTGGCCGAATATGAATGTTGCCCTAACTCATGGTGTTTTTTGTTCTTTTGATCATTGGATGAGTTTAAAGACTTGGTAAATGTTGATTTGTAATTCAATCGGATTGAAAACGAAATCGGATATTAAAACCCAGCAATGCCGTGAGTAATATAGCATGGAATGAGATGATTTTTTTGTTTCAAAATGTTGGACATGTGTTGAACAAATTAATGCATGATTAATGGATTAGATTATTATTTTGGAAATGTTAATTTAAAAGATTAATCATGGCTACACACTTTAATTAATTAAATTATGAAATTTGGAATTTTGAAATTTAATTAGTTGGGCTTAATTTAAAATTGGGCTTTAAATGTTGTATTTGGGCCTAATGGGCTTCGTTGGGCCAAGTTGGTTTAGGACAATTGGATTGGATCCAAATTGGGCCTAAACCATTCCATTAAGTCCAAATATAACAAATGGACCTTTTAATGTTTAATTGGGCCTAATGGGCCTAAATTGGTTTCTTGGCAAATAAGGGTGATTCCTTAATTGGGCTTTGGTATTTGGGTTTGACCCATATTGACCAATCCATGCCTTAAGAAATTAATTGAAAGCCCATTGGACTTTAATTAAACAACATTGGATGTTAATTGGGCTTTGAGACCCATTTAGATTAGATTTGGAATCTAAGTCGTAAAGGCACATTAAAAAGTGTAGTTATTTAATTTAGAATTAAATATGGAATTATTATTGAATACAAATTAAATTAGATTTAAATTGTAGTTCGATATAATTCAAGAATTCGTACTTGAGTACTTATTCTCAAACGAGTTGGACTCGCGCAAAATCAAATCGTTGTTTGAACATTGGATGAACACTTTATTCAAGATTAATTAATTGGATTAGATTGATTGAATAACATGCTTTGTGTGAATACATGGATGTTTTGAATGAATAACGTATATCGGATGGATATTAGAAGGGAAAGGGCAAATTTTGAAATTGTTGTAAATTTAGAATTTATTAAATTGGACCTGCGTGTCCAGCCTTATCTCTCTTGATTCTTTGTATTTCTCTTCTCACCTAATTCACCTCAATGTTAATGAGGTTTCTTTAATTGTATTATGTAATTGGGTAGAAGTAAGAATAGTGCTAGCCGGGGAGAGGAAAGTGAGTGATTTGTTCTAGGAACAATTTGTGAGATATCCATCTGCATATCGTTATTAATTTATTTCTGCGCCTTATTATGCTTTTAGAATGCATGCTTAATGGTGTATGATGAGACCTAACAAAGATAATAAATTGGTTGCCAATTTACGCGAAAAACCCTCAATAAAATATTAAGCGTTTTCCTTCCATTGAGTGATTCTTACTCAAGATCCAAGATTGGCACTGGTTTGTTGGCCAAAGTCAAGACCTTGGTCCATCACGGATGTGTTTGAATCATGAAGGCTTTGTTCCATATCCTATGTCTTGTCCAAGTTGTGATTTAGTCAAGATCACTTATTGTCCATCGACATCGATTACTAAGCTTTCCAAAGTCAATGGGTTCTGCTTAACTGGAATCATTAAGCTTGTTGTGCCAAAGCCAAGGCTTAGTTGATTCAGAAGAAAAAGGTTAGGAAAATATATTGGATATATTGGCATATATATTGTATATATGTTTCGGATTTGGAGGTCCACCTACCGGATCTAGGAATTGGATGAGATCCAATTGATCTTAGAGATCTACCTAGTTAAATAGCATACAGCTTGTTGGCCAAAGTCAAGGTTGTGTGTTATTTAATGAGATCCTAGCCCACTAGGAAACTAGGTTTCCCGAGTACTCAACAGAGGGTTAGAGGCTCGTCGAAAAATAGTGGGAGGCTAGTATTGAATTTACAATTTCATTCAAATACTTAGCTTTACGCGCTTTCAAATTATTTCGTCAATTATTGTATTAGTTGGACTAATATATTATTATTTTTCTTGTAACAGTTAGACTTTACTCATACATCGTTAATCGAATAGTTGGACTATTGTGGTTAAGATGACAAGAAAGTTAAGCATTAGGGAAATTATCATGGGAGACAACGTCTTTAATGGCACAAACTTTCAGGATTGGGATATAAATCTCAGAATTGTTATGGGATCCGAGAAGTTACTCTACACTATAGAGCGACCTCTTGGTCCTAAGCCCCGACCTGATCAGTTGCTTGAGCTAGAGCTTTGGAAGACTCATAGCGATGATAATGTGACTGCTCAATCAGTAATGTTTGCCGCTATGACTCTGTAATTTCATCGTCAAAATAAAGGGTTGGATCCCTATGAGATGATGGCGAAGTTGCACGATCTTCACCGATCTAACCTTAGATCGCAAAGATACGAGTTGCAGAAGAAGCTCTTCCACGCTCGCATGTCAGAGGGTAGGTCTGTTGAGCATCATGTCTCACAGATGATTGCTGACATTGAGCAGCTCGGACAGATGGGCATAGTCTTCGAGGCTGAGACTTCAGTGGATTTGATCCTACAGTCTCTCCCCGACACTTGGAGTGGGTTCATCATGAACTACAACATGTTGAACCAAGACCAAACTCTTGGAGAGTTGATGTCCACTCTGCGTGAGGCAGAAAATGAGCTTCTTAAGGGCAAGAAGCGCGAGACGCACTATGCTTCAACATCTCAGACTCCGAGGGCTTGGCCCAAGGCGACTGGAGGTGTTAAGAAGAAGAATCATAAGAAGAAGGGTAAGGCCAAATCGTCAAAGGGTTTTGGGAAACCCAATGACAAATCCCAAGATGTATGCTTGCAGTGCGGGAAGCGGGGTCACTGGAAGCGTGACTACCTCGAGTACAAGACACACATGAAGGAAATCAAAGCGGGCAAGGCACCGGCTTCATGTATGTTTGTTATAGAAATAAACATGTCTACTACTAGTTTTAAAAATTGGATTTTTGATTCTGGTTGTGGAACTCATATATGTACTGATGTGCAGGATCTGCGGATTAGCAGGAGACTGGCCTCATGAGAGATTGACGTCCGTGTTGGAAATGGGACTCGAGTTGCCATTTTGGCCGTGGGCACTTATGTTTTGGAACTGCTCTCGGGGCATGTACTTGAACTTATAAGCTGTTATTTTGTACCTAGTATGACTAGGAATATAATTTATGTATCTATGTTAACCCAATGCGGGTATACTTTTGTATTTAGAAACACTGGGTGTTTTATGTATAAAAATGATATAGAAATTTGCACAGCTGATGCAAATAATGGTCTTTATATTTTGAATATAAATCAATCTCAAACATATAATGTAACAAACAAAAGGCTTAAAGTAAGTAACAAAGATGAAACTTATATGTGGCATTGTCGTCTGGGACACATAAACAAGACACGCATATCAACACTTTCGAAGAGTGGGTACTTGGACGTATTTGATCCAAATTCATATGACGTCTGCGAACCTTGTTTATTAGGTAAGATGCCTAAATCACCTTTTAGCGGTAAAGGTGCACATGCCACCGAACTGTTAGCCCTCGTTCACAGTGACGTATATGGGCCCATGTCTAGCCAGACTAGAGGTGGATATGAATACTTCGTAACCTTTACAGATGATGCATCACGTTATGTTATGTGTATCTTATGAGACACAAGTCGGAAACTTTTGAGAAATTCAAAGAGTTTCGACACGAAGTAGAAAAACAGATCGGAAAAAGTATTAAGACATTACGGTCGGACCGTGGTGGCGAATACTTGAGCAATGAGTTTCTTGATTACTTGAAAGAATATGGTATTCTTTCACAGTGGACTCCTCCCAGAACACCGCAATTAAACGGTGTGTCCGAACGGAGAAACCAAACTTTGTTTGACTAAGGGATATGCATTGAACGGTGCAATACTTATTTTGAATAAGGTTCTGTCAAAGTCTGTTCAACAGACTCCGTATGAAATTTGGACATGAAAGAAACTGGGTTTCTCATTCCTGAAGATTTGGGGTTGCTGGGCATACGTCAAACGTTTGGAAGGTACCAAACTAGAACCCAAATCGGATAAATGCCTATTTGTAGGATATAATAGGGAAACTAAAGGATATTACTTCTATCACCTACAAGAGAACAAAGTATTTGTTGCTCTACATGCGGTTTTCCTTGAGAAGGAATTCCTAAATGCAGTGATAAGTGGGAGGAAAGTAGAACTCGATGAAAATTGGAGTGATATTGTTCCTAGCACAGAATCCTTAACGGAACATGAACAGTTAATCAGGGATGAGACTGTACCACGGTCTTTAAATACACATGGACCGCGTAGGTCGGAGAGAGTTAGAAAACAACCTGAGAGGTATGGGTTTTCTTGGAAAATACTAAGCATCCCAAGATCATTTCAAGCATTGAAAATAAATGTGAATACAACGAGGGAGTTGTGGAATACTCACATCGATCGGTTGAGCGACGCGCGAGGCAAACAAAAATCTTCACTGCCCTCCTTACTACTCACGGCAGTGGCAGTTTCTGTCATCACCATTTTCGGCCATTGTTGCTCAAGAATCCAAGCTCCAAGCTTCTTCAAATGATTCTCGGCTCATGGGTGGACTTCCCTATCACCTTCGCATGATCCCGGAGTGTGCTAGCACTCTTGATTTTGCAACAAAATCACACTTGCTTCCCTTCTTGCTCACGGTTTTTCCAGAAAAAAACAGAACAAGAAAAGCCCTTCCATGGGCGTGAGAGATGAGAGGAAAGAGAGAGAAGAATGAATAATGTGTTGGTGGTAAAAGTGTGTATCTAATACACATGTTTTTAATTTTGCAAAATCAATTAATTGATTTTCAAAAAACAAAACAAATATCAAACATTTAAATATATTAAATGTCAATCAAGCTTTCAAAAAGCTTTTCAACAACTCCCATCAAGTCACATCTTTCAATCAAGTTGTCAAGTCACATCACTCAAAGTGACAAGTGATTTAACGCTTGATGTGACTAATGATTTGATGCTTGATTTGACTTGTGTGCCGCACTCGCATTCGAAATGCGAATGCGCTCGCAAATAATCCCGGGCTCGGGTTCGCTAATTCCAAATTAACGAATTCTTCGTTGCGACGTAATTAAATGATTACGCCTAGCGAAATAACTATTCACGTTGCTAACGAATTAATTCTAAATTAACTCGTTCGCCAGAATTAAAATCTAATTTTAATTCCGCGTCGAAATCCAATTTCGTTTAATATATCGAATATATTAATTTATCGATTAATTCCAAATTAATCGTTTTCTCTCTTTAATTGATATTTTATCCCAGATAAAATATCTCCGCAATTAATCCCAGATTAATTTTCTCTCTGTTCTTATTAATCACAGATTAATGAAAGTGCGAGTCATACGTCATTGGTGAATCTTCGGGAAGTGACCCATGTTGGATAATATGACCCATAGCGTCACTATTTGTACAGATCATAGTGTTGTTGTACAAATTAACTATGTGACAAGGAAATTGCACTCTCATCATTTGTGATTAGATCACCATAGATGTATAAATGAAGAGAGGTCCATATGATTAGTTCCTGGATTGAGAATGATATGAGACAGTATCAGTCCGCGAAGGATTAATCATTAAATATCCCTAGTCGTAGTATTATCGAGACTGGACATCGATAATGCGGAATAGGCTAGTATTGCACTTGTGCGCGTTGTGAGGGCACAACAGCATAGTTCTCATATATTTGGGTATTGGATACTCATGCAAGTGCGATAGGAGGTTGTGTTTCACCGATGGTACGGGAAACAGCTTCGCTCTGGATAGACCCATCGGAATCCCATTGGTATTATGACTATGTGTCTATGGGAGTCCGACATCAGGGTAGGTGTGTATGGTCTTAACTTGAGACTTGCACCGCTAATGCTTATGACAATCAATATACTTTAGTTGAGGTCGTCCAGGGCTGTAACAGGTTCTGTGTACGCCAATGCTGGGTATATTGAGAATCATAGAGTATTGGGTGTGATGTCAAGATGGAAGTATCACTCCAGTCATAGTGGAGATGATGTCACGCAGGATACGGTATTAGTGCTCTTAAGTGCTGGCCGGCCATCGGAATATTATGACAAGGTCATGTATATCCGATTATAGAGACTAGTTACCAGACATCCGACATGTGCTTCGGACGGGGCAGACACTTATCCAGCCCCAGCCCTAGCACGTGACTATCCGATACTGGGCCGATATGCACGATACTTAGTAGACTACGCCTGATATAGATCCTCAGATATTCTTATAAGTATATGTCCGGAGAATTGGGAAGGCTTGGTGCTTTACTAGAAGCTAACCTTGTCTCGTAAATCGGTAGAACGTAGTACTTGGTACGTACGTGATTCGGATACTCCGACGACCGTATTTACTGCCAACATATCTGGGGATCTCATGGGTCGCTTCCCGATAATCCACCGATGACGTATGACTCGCACTCTTAAATAATCTGGGATTATATAGTAGAGAGAGAAAATTAATCTAGGATTAATTACGGAGATATTTTATCTAGGATAAAATATCGTCTAGAGAGAGATAATGATTAATTTGGAATTAATCGGTAAATTAATATATTCGATATATTAAATGAAATTAGATTTCGACGCGGAATTAAAATTAGATTTTAATTCGGGCGAACGAATTAATTTAGAATTAATTCGTTAGCGACGTGAATAGTGAATTCGCTAGGCGTAATCATTTAATTACGACGCGACGGAAAATTCGCTAATTAAGAATTAGCGAACCTAAGCCCGAGTGTGATTGCGAGCGCATTCGTATTTCGAATTCGAGTGCGGCAACGCAAGTCACATCAAGCGTCAAATCATTCGTCACATCAAGCGTCAAATCAAAAGTCACTTTGAGTGATGTGATTGATTGATGTGATTGAGTTGATTGATTGATAGACACACATCAAGTCACTTAATAAAGTGACATTGAATAGTTGATGGGTGTAGGTGTAATAGTACAAGTTGGTGGGAGTATTTACCATTTTATTTATTTGATTTATTATTTGGTAAATGCTTTGTATATTTTATGGAAAAATATATAAACCTTTTTGGAAAAGGTTTTACTAACCAATTACACAATTTTACACACATTTTATCTCTCCATTCTTTCTCTATGGCTCACGCCCATTTGGGCAAAAACACTCACTGGTTTCACACTAAAACCGTGAGCATGAGGGAGGCAAGAGTTGGGTTTTTGTGGCAAAAACCGCAAGTGCTAGCACACTACGAGATATGCGAAGGTGGTAGGGAGGTTCACCCATGAGTCGGGATTCGTTTGACGCAATCTTGGAGCTCATTTTCGCAGCTCAAAATTTTGATTTGGAGGGCAGTGAACTGCACACAGTTGGCGCCAAAACAGTGGGCTTTTGGGCTTCATTCATCTTCAAATCGTCTCAACCACCGATGTGAGTATTCCGCTACCTCCTTGATGTATTCACACATGTTTTTCATTGCTTTTGATCTTGGGACCTAGATAAAACCTAACAATGGCATGAAGAGCTATAGGTTCAAGCATGAAAATGTAGGGCTTAAATTGGGTACTTTGTATTTTTAGCATGATTTTATAAAATTGGATGTTTAAGCATGCTTAATATATGTTATATTGAAGATTGATTTGATCAATTCAACAAAATGTGATTGGATCAATTTTGCCCAATTTATTCCCCTTGGCCGAATGTAATGTGATTTTTGAAATCTTGGATTTTTTCATTTTAATTCATTGGATGAGTTATAATGATGTAGGATGATGTTGATTTGAGATTGAATTGGATTTAATTTTGAATTGGATAAAAATCCCCAAATACTTACCTTGGCCGAATTAATAATGCCCTTTAATGTCTTGGTAATTTTGATTTTGAACAATTGGATGTGTTGGAAATCATTCGGGAAGTTAATTAGATGTCGATTGTGGAATTAATTAGATTAAATTCAAATCGGACAAAAATTACTCCCTTGGCCGAGACTTAGAAGCATGTAAATGTTGGTTTCTATAATATGTCCCAAACAAAGATTAAGCATGTGAAATACTATAAAGAATATATATTTAAACATGAAGTATGGCGGAATCATACTTACAATGCCTTGTGATGAAGAAGATGATCAAATGGTAGAAGCTCCAAGTGATGGAAGATTCGGCCAAGAGGAGGAAGAAGACTTGAAGCTCCAAGCTTTTGTATTCCAAGCTCTTTGATGGTTTCCCTATCACCTCTTTTGATCCCTTGCTTGTGCTAGCAAAAATGGAGAAATGGAAGATCAAATCTTCCTTGCCCTTGTCAATGGTTTCACGGCAATTTGAGAGAGAAGAGAGATTTTTGGTGTAAAGTCTTGAATTAATTAATCTTTGTATTACCAAAAATCAATTTATATTTATGTTATAATTTATTAATTAATAATAAATCTATGACATAAACCATGCAATGGCTTAGAGTGTCAAACACTCAAACTCCATGAAAAGCCTTTGAGTGAAATGCACACTATCACCATGCAATGCCTTAGAGTGTTTTGTACACTATTAACATGCAATGCCTTATCAATAAAATAATGCATATAATGACAAGTGTCATGTGGGCCCCACACGTTTCCCAATGAAAGTGGGCCCACGTCCACTCACGCGTTCGGGTTCGATATTTCCGAAATACCGAACTAGCGTCGCGACGTTAATTAAATCGGATTTAAATAAATAATCGCTCCTAGCGAAATTATTATTTACGTCGCTTACGAATTAATTCTTAATTAACTCGTATGCCCGAATTAAAAATCTAATTTTAATTTCGCGTCGAAATCAAATTTCAATTATTATATCGAATATAATAATCTTACTGATTAATTCCAAATTAATCGTTCTCTCTCTCTAAATAGGCACTTTATCCAAGATAAAGTTTCTCCGCAATTAATCCAAGATTAATTAAGTCCGAATCAAATATCATAGGTGAATCTTCAGGAAGCGACCCAAGAGATCTCCGGATATTTTGGCAGTAAATACGGTCGTCGGATAATCCGAACACGTACGTACCTCGTACTACGTCTTTACCGATTTACAAGACAAGGTTGGCTTCTAGCAAAGCGCCATGCCTACCCAATTCTCCAGAAATATTCTTATAGGAATATAAGATCTGTATCAGGCGTAGTATACCGTAGTATTGCGTACATCGATCCAGTATCGGATGATCACATGCTAGGCCTGGGGCTGGAGATGTGTCTGCCCCGTACGAAACATATATCGGACATCAAGCAACTAGTCTCTTTAAATATCGGACAATCCTGACCTGGTCATATTGTCCCGACGGTTGCAACCTTTTATAGAGTGCTAGTTCTGTGTCCTGCGTGATCATCACCTCCATATGTCTGAAGCGATACTTCCATCTTGACATCACATCCAGTACACTACGATTCTCGATAAACCCAGAAGAGGTGTACACAGAACCGGTTAAGGTCCCCAACCACCAAACCAAAGTTTACCGATTGTCGCAAGTACTAGCGATGTAAGTCTCAGGTTAAGACCATATACACCTACCCTGATGCGGCCTCCCATAGACACGTAGACATACTACCAATGGGATTCCGCGGGGTCTATCCAGAGCGAAGCTGTTTTCCGTACCATCGGTAAAACACAACCTCCTATCGCACTTGCATAAGTATCCAATACTTAAATATATGAGAACTATGCCGTTGTGCCCTCACAACGTGCACAAGCGCAATACTAGTCTATTCCGCATTATCGATGTCCAGTCTCGATAATACTACGACTAGGGATATTTAATGATTAAACCTTTGGGGACTGATACTGTCTCATATCATTCTCAGTCAGTCCAGGTACTAATCATATGGACTTTCGCCATTTATAAGTCAAAGTAAATAATATTACAAAACGGCAAAAGGCAATTTCATTATCACATAGTTAATTTTGTACAATAATACAATATCATTTACAAACAGTGACGCTATGGGACATAATGTCTAACAATCTCCCACTTGGCCTATAGCCAGTCACTCAAGCATCTAATACCCGAACTATGTATGTGTCGTTCAAAAACTTGCTGTAGAATAGCTTTCGTCAGCGGATCTGCAATGTTGTCATCTGATGTGACCTTCTCGACTTTTACATCGCCACGATGTATAATCTCCCGAATCAGATGATAACGTCGAAGAACATGCTTGGACCGTTGATGAGACCTTGGTTCCTTAGCCTGTGCTGTAGCCCCGTTATTGTCACAATACAATGGAACGGGCTCAGCTGCTAACGGAACTACTCCTAATCCGATTAGGAACTTTCGGATCCAAACTGCCTCCTTTGCTGCTTCAGATGCAGCGATGTACTCCGCTTCTGTTGTTGAATCGGCAACAGTATCTTGCTTGGAAGATTTCCAGCTCACTGCTCCGTTATTCAAGCAAAAAATGTACCCGGATTGCGACTTGTAGTCATCCTTGTCGGTTTGGAAACTTGCATCGGTATACCCAGATACCGCAAGTTCTCCATCTCCATAAATTAAGAAAGCATCCTTAGTTCGTTTAAGATACTTAAGGATATTCTTAACTGCTATCCAGTGACCTTCACCTGGATCGGCCTGATAGCGACTGCACATGCTCAAAGCATATGAGACATCAGGTCGTGTACATATCATGGCATACATGATCGATCCGACTGCCGAGGCGAACGGTATCCGACTCATGTGGTCTCTCTCTTCCTGAGTCTTAGGACACATGTCCTTAGACAGAGAGGTACCACGTACCATTGGAACCAATCCCCTCTTGGATTGTTCCATGTTGAATCTCTTCAACACTTTATCAATGTATGTACTCTGGGAGAGTCCAAGCAGCTTTCTAGATCTATCCCTGTAGATCTTTATTCCAAGAATAAAGGCTGCTTCTCCCAGATCTTTCATGGAGAATTTTAATGAAAGCCAAGCTTTCACCGACGTTAGCATGGGAATGTCATTGCCTATAAGCAATACGTCGTCGACATAAAGGACAATAAAAGTAAGTGCTCTCCCACTAACCTTCTTGTATACACAAGGGTCATCTGCGTTTTGCACGAAATCATATTCCTTTATGATCTCATCAAAACGCTGATTCCATGACCGTGATGCTTGCTTCAATCCATAAATGGATCGATTTAACTTGCAAACCTTGTTTGCAAGTCTAGGTACGATAAAACCGTCAGGCTGTTGCATATAAACATCCTCCAAAAGGTTTCCGTTAAGGAAAGCGGTTTTAACGTCCATCTTGCCATATCTCGAAGTCGAAATATGCAGCTATTGCAAGCATTATCCGAATGGATTTAATCATGGCAACGGGTGAGAAGGTTTCGTCATAATCAATACCATATTGTTGACGATACCCCTTCGCTACAAGCCTAGCCTTGTACGTTTGTACGTTGCCATCCATGTCGGTCTTCTTCTTGAAGATCCATCTGCATCCAATAGGCTTTACGCCTTCTGGTGCATCAACCAGTGTCCAAACTTGGTTGGCGTACATGGAATCCATCTCGGACTTCATGGCTTCTTGCCATAAAGCGGAATCGATATTTTGTATCGCTTCCTCTATACGTAGCCGGCTCATTATCCTCAATAAGATTAATATCTATATGAGGTGAGATCAGGAACCCATACCTCTCAGGTACTGTTCTGACTCTCTCCGACCTACGCGGTCCTTGTGTATGTGAAGTTTGTGGTACAGACTCATCCCGGACGGTCTGTTCTTGTTCCGTCGTTGATTCATTGCCAGGAACAGTATCACTACGATCTTCATCGAGTTCTACTTTCCTCCCACTTACCACTGCATTTATAAAATCCTTCTCAAGGAAAAATGCTTGTAGAGCAACAAATACTTTGTTCTCTTGTGGGTGATAGAAGTAATATCCTTTGGTTTCCCTAGGATATCCAACGAAAAGGCATTTATCAGATTTGGGTTCAAGTTTGGTACCTTCCAAACGTTTAACATATGCCCAGCATCCCCAAATCTTCAGGAAAGAGAAACCTGGTTTCCTTCCTGTCCATATCTCATATGGAGTCTGTTCAACAGACTTCGACGGTACCTTATTCAAAATAAGTATAGCACTGTTTAATGCGTATCCCCAGAAGGATATTGGTAGCTCAGTGCGACTCATCATTGACCTTACCATGTCCAACAAGGTGCGGTTTCTCCGTTCGGACACACCGTTTAATTGCGGTGTTCCAGGAGGAGTCCACTGTGATAGAATACCATATTCTTTCAAGTAATCTTGAAACTCATAACTTAAGTATTCGCCACCACGGTCTGACCGTAATGTCTTAATACTCTTCCCTGTTTGTTTCTCCACTTCGTGTCGAAACTCTTTGAATTTCTCAAAAGTTTCCGACTTGTGTCTCATAAGATACACATAACCGTAACGAGATGCATCATCTGTAAAGGTTACGAAGTAGTGAAATCCACCTCTAGCCTGGCTAGACATGGGCCCGCATACGTCAGTATGAACGAGAGCCAACAGTTCTGTGGCACGTTCACCTTTACCGCTAAAAGGTGATTTAGGCATTTTGCCTAAAAGACAAGATTCGCAGACGTCATATGAATTGGGATCAAATTCGTCCAAGTACCCACTCTTTGAAAGTGTGGATATGCGAGTCTTGTTGATGTGTCCTAGACGACAATGCCACATATAAGCTTCATCTTTTAGATTACTCCTTTTGAGCCTTTTGTTTGTCATTTTAGGAGATTCATTTATATTCAAAATATAAAGACCGTTATTTGCAACAGCTGTGCAAATTTCTGTATCATTTTTATATAAATAACACCCTGTGTTCCTGAATACAAAAGTGTAACCCTGCTGGGTTAACAAGGATACAGATATAATATTCCTAGTTAAACTAGGCACAAAATAACAGTTCAAAAGTTTAAGTTCATGCCCTGAGGGCAGTACTAAAACAAAAGTCCCTACGGCCAAAACAGCAACTGGTGTTCCGTTTCCGACCCGTAGATCCATCTCCCCTGATGCCAGCACCCTGCTATCATGCAGATCCTGCACATCAGTACAAATATGAGCACCACAACCAGAATCAAAAATCCAATTTTTAAAACTAGAAGTATTCATATTTATCTCAATAACAAACATACCAGAGGCAATGGCCTTGCCAGCCTTGATATCCTCCCTCTGCACAATGCTCATTCGGCAGTCACGTTTCCAGTGACCCCTCTTGCCGCAGTTGAGGCAGATGTCGCGAGATTTGTCCTTTGGCTTCCTAGAAGCCACTGTCAACTTGCCTTTACCCTTCTTCTTGAACTTCTTCTTCCTTGCACCTCCAATTGCCTTGGGGCCACCCTTTGGCGCATGAGAGGTCAATGCAAATGCGCCTCGCGCTTGCTCCCCTTTAGGAGTTCCTTTTCGGACTCCTTCAGCACAGACAACAACTCTCCAAGAGTGTCGTCAGTATCCATCAACTTGTAGTTGACTATGATTTGTTTCCAAGTATCAGGAAGTGACTGCAAGATCATATCTATAGTCAGATCAGCCTCCAAGACTATTCCCATATTGGCCAACTCATCAATATCGGCAATCATTTGAGCCCGTGGGCTTCAACTGATGCGCCGTCTGTCATCCGGGAGCGGAAGAGTTTCCTTACTAGCTCGTACCTCTTCATCCGCTTATTGGTGCGGTGAAGATCACGCAATCTTGCCATCATGTTATAGGGATCCAAGTCCCTATTCTGGCGTCTGAAATGCTGAGTCATTGCAGCTAGCATAACTGACTGAGCTTGGTCACAATCATCACTATGAGTTTTCCATAACTCTAGCTCCAGTGGCTCAGTGGTTTAGGCGGGAGAGGTCTCTGAATAGTATACAGTATCCTCTCAGCCCCAAGCACTATCTTGAGGTTCATTTCCCAGTCGGCAAAGTTTGTCCCTTTGAAGACATTATCGCCCATGATTATGTCGCGGATATTACCTTTGCCAGTCATCTTGACAACTATAGTCCAACTATAAAGTCAACGATGTTATGGGTACAGTCAAACTGTTACATATAAAAATAACAATATATTAGTCCAACTAATTATTTAAAATATTGACGAAATAATTTTGAAAGACGCGTAAGGCTAAATATCTGAATGAAATTGCAAATTCAATAATAGCCTCCCACTATTTTCTTCAAGTTTCTAACCCTCTGTAGAGAACTCGGGAAATCGAATTTCCTAGTGGGCTAGGATCCCGTTAAATAACACACAACCTTGACTTTGGCCAATAAAAATTGTATGCTATTTAACATAGGTAGATCTCCATGATCAATTGGATCTCATCCAATTCCTAGATCCGGTTAGGTGGACATCCAAGTCCGAAACATATGTATAATGTCAATGTATCTAATACATTTTCCTAACCTATCCTCCGAATCAACTAGGCCTTGGCTTTGGCCAAAAACAAACCTAATGATTCCAGTTAAGCGGGACCCATTGACGAGGAAAGTTTCGTAATCAATGTCGTTGGACAAAAAGTGATCTTGACTTTGGCCAATAAAAATCACGATTTGGACAAGACACCGATATGCAACAAAACTCTCATGATTCAAGTACATCCTTGATTGACAAAGGTCTTGACTTTGGTCAAAAACAAACCAATGCCAACTTCGGATCTTGAACAAGAACCATTCAATGGAAGGATATTCGCTTAATATAAATTGAGGGATTTTCGCGTAATTGGCAACCAATTATTTATCTTTGTTAGGTCTCATCATCATACACCCTTAAGCATGCTTCTAAAACATCATAAAGCGCGTAAAGTAAATTAATAGTGATATGCGGATGGATATATAAACAACTTGTTCCTAGAACAAATCACTCCCTTTCCTCTCCCCGCTAGCACTATTCTACTTCTACCCAATTACATAATACAATAAGAGAAACCTCATTTACATTGAGGGGAATTAGGTGAGAAGAGAATACAAAGAGATAAAGAGATAAGGCTGGACACGCAGGTCCAATTTATAAATTCCAAATTTACAATAATTTCTAAAATTACCCTTTCCCTTCTAATATCCATCCGATATACACTATTCATTCATCACATACATATATATTCAAACAAGACATGCTTTTACAACCAATCTAATCCAATTAATTAGTCTTTGTTTAAGTGATCATCCAATGTTCAAACAACGGTTTGATTTTGCGCGAGTCCAACTCGATTGAGAATAAGTACACAAGGTACGAATTCGCGAATTATATCGAACTACTTATTAAATCTATTTAATTCGTATTCAATACTAATTCAATTATTTAATTCCAAATTAAATGTTTACACTTTTAATGTGCTTTAAAGACTTAGATTCTAAATCCAATTCTATTGGGTCTCAAAGCCCAACTAACATCCAATGTTTAATTTAATTCAAGTCAAATGGGCTTTCAATTGATTTATTAAGGCTTGGGCTTTGGTCAATGTGGGTCACACCCAATTACCAAGCCCAAATAAGGAATCACCCTTAAGTGCCATAAAACCAATTTCAAGCCCATAAGGCCCAATTAAATTATTAAAGCCCATTATATTATATTTGGACTTAATGGAGTGATTTAGGCCCAAATTGGATCCAATCCATTTGGCCCAAATCTACTTGGTCCAACCAAGCCCATTATCCCAAATACAATATTAAAAGCCCAATGCACCAATTAAGCCCATTAATTAAATTTTAATATTCCAAACATTAAAGTCCAATTAATTAAAGTGTAAAACCAAGATTAATATATTAAACCAAATATTTCAAAAAATACCCATTTAATTTATTAATCATTTATTGTTCAAAATAAATGTCCAACATTAATTTTAACAAAAAATCAAATCCTTTACATGTCTTTGTACATTCGGCCAAGGTGAGTTTTTTGTGTCGATTTGTTTTTCAATCCGATTGAATTACTAATCTACGTGCCGTACACGTTCTAAGTCATCCAATGATCTTAAACACAAAAATTTCAATCCACTCCAAGTAGCAACACATTCGGCCAAGGCATGGATTTGGGGAAAAATCATCCAATGCATTTTTCATGAAATTGATTCCATATAACATCATGTTATACACATGCAAGCATACTTATTAATCAAATTTCATAAGAACATGCTTATATCAATTTCATCATGCCATTCGGCCAAGGTGAAGATATTGGGGAAAAATCATCCAATGCATTTTTCATAAAATTGATTCCATGTAATATCATTCTATATACATGCAAGCATACTTATTCATCAAATTTCACAAGAACATGCTTCAATCAATTTATCACACCCATTCGGCCAAGGTTGAAATTTTGGGGAAAAATCATCCAATGCATTTTTCATAAAATTGATTCCATATAATGTCATTTAACATACATATAAGCATACTCATTCATCAAATTTCACAAGAACATGCTTCAATCAATTTTACCCAAATTTTAACCTAAAGTATTTCATGCTTAAACCTAGCTCAATGATACCATTGTTGGTTTCTATAATATGTCCCAAACAAAGATTAAGCATGTGAAATACTATAAAGAATATATATTTAAACATGAAGTATGGCGGAATCATACTTACAATGCCTTGTGATGAAGAAGATGATCAAATGGTAGAAGCTCCAAGTGATGGAAGATTCGGCCAAGAGGAGGAAGAAGACTTGAAGCTCCAAGCTTTTGTATTCCAAGCTCTTTGATGGTTTCCCTATCACCTCTTTTGATCCCTTGCTTGTGCTAGCAAAAATGGAGAAATGGAAGATCAAATCTTCCTTGCCCTTGTCAATGGTGTTCACGGCAATTGAGAGAGAAGAGAGATTTTTGGTGTAAAGTCTTGAATTAATTAATCTTTGTATTACCAAAAATCAATTTATATTTATGTTATAATTTATTAAATTAATAATAAATCTATGACATAAACCATGCAATGGCTTAGAGTGTCAAACACTCAAACTCCATGCAAAGCCTTTGAGTGAAATGCACACTATCACCATGCAATGCCTTAGAGTGTTTTGTACACTATTAACATGCAATGCCTTATCAATAAAATAATGCATATAATGACAAGTGTCATGTGGGCCCCACACGTTTCCCAATGAAAGTGGGCCCACGTCCACTCACGCGTTCGGGTTCGATATTTCCGAAATACCGAACTAGCGTCGCGACGTTAATTAAATCGGATTTAAATAAATAATCGCTCCTAGCGAAATTATTATTTACGTCGCTTACGAATTAATTCTAAATTAACTCGTATGCCCGAATTAAAATCTAATTTTAATTTCGCGTCGAAATCGAATTTCATTATTATATCGAATATAATAATTTTACGATTAATTCCAAATTAATCGTTCTCTCTCTCTAAATAAGGCACTTTATCCAAGATAAAGTTTCTCCGCAATTAATCCAAGATTAATTAAGTCCGAATCAAATATCATAGGTGAATCTTCAGGAAGCGACCCAAGAGATCTCCGGATATTTTGGCAGTAAATACGGTCGTCGGATAATCCGAACACGTACGTACCTCGTACTACGTCTTTACCGATTTACAAGACAAGGTTGGCTTCTAGCAAAGCGCCATGCCTACCCAATTCTCCAGAAATATTCTTATAGGAATATAAGATCTGTATCAGGCGTAGTATACCGTAGTATTGCGTACATCGATCCAGTATCGGATGATCACATGCTAGGCCTGGGGCTGGAGATGTGTCTGCCCCGTACGAAACATATATCGGACATCAAGCAACTAGTCTCTTTAAATCGGACAATCCTGACCTGGTCATATTGTCCCGACGGTTGCAACCTTTTATAGAGTACTAGTTCTGTGTCCTGCGTGATCATCACCTCCATATGTCTGAAGCGATACTTCCATCTTGACATCACATCCAGTACACTACGATTCTCGATAAACCCAGAAGAGGTGTACACAGAACCGGTTAAGGTCCCCAACCACCAAAACCAAAGTTTACCGATTGTCGCAAGTACTAGCGATGTAAGTCTCAGGTTAAGACCATATACACCTACCCTGATGCGGCCTCCCATAGACACGCAGACATACTACCAATGGGATTCCGCGGGGTCTATCCAGAGCGAAGCTGTTTTCCGTACCATCGGTAAAACACAACCTCCTATCGCACTTGCATAAGTATCCAATACTTAAATATATGAGAACTATGCCGTTGTGCCCTCACAACGTGCACAAGCGCAATACTAGTCTATTCCGCATTATCGATGTCCAGTCTCGATAATACTACGACTAGGGATATTTAATGATTAAACCTTTGGGGACTGATACTGTCTCATATCATTCTCAGTCCAGGTACTAATCATATGGACTTTCGCCATTTATAAGTCAAAGTAAATAATATTACAAAACGGCAAAAGGCAATTTCATTATCACATAGTTAATTTTGTACAATAATACAATATCATTTACAAACAGTGACGCTATGGGACATAATGTCTAACAGTAAAATGGGTTTGATTTTCATTAATGTGTTGGACATGTGATGATATAATGAACATGAATTAATTGGACTAAGTTCATGTTTTGGAAATATTGATTTGGGTAATTAATCATGAAATGCACTTAGGTAATTAAAGTGGCGAAATTTGATTTTGTGTAGTTTATTAATTGGGCCAAATTTTGGAATTTGGCTTAATGTTGTAAAGTGGGCTTATTGGCTTGATTTATCAAGATGAGTTTAGGCCAAAATGGATTGGATCCAATTGGGCCCAAAACCACTACCATAAAGCCCAAATTGACTTAATGAACCTTTAAAGTTAATTTGGGCCTATGGGCCTAAATTGATTTCTCGGCTTATGGGGTTTACTCCTTGATTGGGCTTGGTTGCCGAAGCCACGCCTTAAAGAGATAATTAATCCCATTAGACTTGAATTGATTGACGTTGGTTGTTAATCAGGCTTTGAGACCCGACGCGATTAAATTTTGAATTTAAGTCGTAAAAGTTTATTAATAAAGTGTAATATTTAATTTGGAATTAAATAATGAATTAGTATTAAATACATATTAAATTGGATTGATATTGTAGTTTAATTTAATTCGAGAATTCGTACTTTGAGTTCTTATTCGCAAAAACGAGTTTGACTCGAGCAAAATCAAATCGTTGTTTGAACATTGGATGATCACATAATTAACAGATTAATTAATTTGATTAGATTGATTGATAGCATGCTTTTGTGTGAATACGTGGTTGTGATAATGAATAATGTATATCGGATGGATATTAGTCGGGTGGGGGCAATTTTGGAAATTGTTGTAATAAATTCGATTTATTAAATTGGACCTGCGTGTCCAGCCTTATCACCTCTATTCTTTGTATTCTCTTCTCACCTATTCCCCTCAATGTAAATGAGGTTTCTTTAGAAGTGTAGTGTAACGGGTAGAAGTAATACAAGTGCTAGCTTGAGTGAGAAAGGAGAGATTTGATCTAGGATCAATATGTTAAGTATCCATCCGCATATCATTATTATTTTATTCATATGCGCTTTATTATGTATTTAGAATGCATGTTTAAGGGTGTATGATGATGAGACCTAAACAAAGATAATTAAATTGGTAGCCAATTTGCACGCGAAAAAGCCCTCATCAAATATCATGCGTCTTTTCCTTCCATTGAGTGATTCTTACTCAAGATCCTAGATTGGCATGGGTTGTTGGCCAAAGTCAAGCCCTTTTTCCGTCGAAGATGTGTTTGAATCACGAGGCTTTGTTCCATATTGGTGTCTTGTCCAAGTTGTGGTTTGTTGGCCAAAGTCAAGACCACTTCTTGTCCAACGACATTGATTACGAAGCTTCCATGGTCAATGGGTCCGCGCTTGACTGGGATCATTAGGTTTGTTGTGACAAAGCCAAGGCCTAGTTGATTCAGAGGAAAAAGGTTAGGGTATATATTCGATATATAGGAATATATAAGATATATGTTTCGGACTTGGATGTCCACCTACTGGATCTATGAGTTGGATGAGATCCAATTGATCTTCGAGATCTACCTAGTTAATTATCATACAGTTTGTTGGCCAAAGTCAAGATTGTGTGATATTTAACGGGATCCTAGCCCACTAGGAAACACGGTTTCCCGAGTACTCGACAGAGGGTTAGAGGCTCGACGAAAAACAGTGGGAGGCAAGAATTGAATTTGCAATATTCGTTCAATTACTCGCCATACGCGCTCATTCAAATTATTTCGTCGTAATATTAAATGTTAGTTGGACTAATATTTAAATTGTTGTTTTAATAAACAGTTGGACTGTATTATAGTTGATTGTATATAATTGGATTATATTAATCAATATATTTGAATTAATTAATTTCAGTTTACAGTTGATTTTATAATTGGATTATAGTAATCAATGTAATTGAGGTTAATTAATTGGATTATATTGATTATATAGTTGGACTATTATAATCATTATAATATATAGTACCACTAATCGTTGATTAAATAGTTGAACTATTGTAATCAAGATAAAATTGAAAAATTGAATATTTAAAATATAATCTTGGATTAAATGTTTTAAATGATTTAATTTTCAAATTGGGAATAAATAATAGGTTACTTTATTTGATAAAATAACTTATTGAACCTAAGCCCAAAATTAAGCAAATAAGTAGAGCGTAAATCTTTGGAAGATTTATGTGATGATGACTTTAGTACTTAATTTAACATACTTGTCAAAAATCTATGTTTAGATTTAATAAGTATTAAAATTGTAATAAATAATTCTTGGAGAATTAATTGACTATTCTAGAGGAGAAAAAGTCAAAGTTTGCAATTGGGCATGTAGCACGAGGTGCACATCGTTTCGATATTCTAAAAACCCAAGGCTTGGCCTAAGGTTCCTAAAATATTGAAAAGGATAATTGACATATCCCAAAGTGACTACCATTTGGATATGGCAGACACGAAGGAATTAAAGAAAGGGCAAGGCTCTTACTTTAAAAATGATTGTCAAAGTTATGTTCACTACTAGTATTGAAATTAGATTTTAAATACTTAGTGTGGTACATAAAATATATGTATTGATGTTCAGAATCTGCTTTGAGTAGGATACTGACTTCAAGCTGAGATTGCTCTGCGAATCGGAAACGGGACGAAAGTCGCTGTTTCGACCGTAGATACCTAAGTTTAGGAACTACCCTTCGGGTGTGTACTTAAATTAGGAACTGTTATAAGGTAACTAGTTTGACTAGAGACATTATCTTTATATCAGTGTTTAATCCATTGTGGATAAACCTTTATATTTTAGAACACTAAAGTGTTTCATTATATAAAGATTATATTAAGATAAACACATTAGATGTGAATAACAGAATTTATATTTTGAATATAATTAAAATCTCAAACATATAGAATGACAAATAAATAGCTCAAATTGATTTGATCAAGTAGAGACTTATATGTGGCATTGTAGTCTAGGACAGAATTAAACAAGACTCGTATGTCCGGACTTTTGAAGAGTGGGTACTAGGACTGATTTGACTATTCAAATAAAGTCTACGAATCTAGTTTGTTAGGTAAAGTACCTAAAACACTGTTTACTTGGTAATAGTGTAAGTGCCACCGATCTGTTAGCCCTATTCATGGTGAAGTTAGTGGGCCCATATCTAGCTAGGCTAGATGTGAACATGAATATTTTGTGACCTTAACGGATGTGGCATCACGTTGTGGTTATGTGTTTCTTTTGAAGAACACAAATCGGAAACTATTATAGTTTCGACACGAAGTAGATAAACAGATCGACTATAGTATTATGCCGTCACGGTAAGACCGTAATGGAAAATACTTAAGCAGTAAGTTTCAAATATACATGAAAGAGTACGATATTCTTTCAGATGAGGACTCCTCCCGAGACATGTCAGTTTGACGATGTGTCCGAACTAAAAACCGAATTTTATTGGACATGATAAGGTTTATCACGAGTCGCTCTGAGCTACCATTTCCTTCAACGGATATGTATATACAATGCAAAACTTATTTAGAATAAGGTTCCAAGAAAAACTGTTTGACAGATATCATATAGGATATGAAAAGGAAAGAAACATGGTTTCTCATTCCTAATAATTTGGGTATGCCGGGCATAACGTTTGGATGATACCAAACTAAGGACCCAAATTGGATAAGTGCCATATATAGGTTATCCTGAGGGAAACCATAAGTATAGTACTTATAAATCTCATATGAGAACAATATGATTATTGCTCACCATGCGGTTTTCCTAAGAGGAACACCGATATGCAGTGGTCAGTGGGAGGATAGTGATACTCGATGAAAATCGGAGTAATACTATTCAAGGCACGAAGTCCCTAATGGAACATAAATAGTTCATCAAGGATGAAATTAAACCATTAATCTTCGAATACACAAGAACCGCGTAGATCGGAGAGAATCAGAAAACAACCTGGGGTATGGGTTTCTGATGTAACCCCTTAAAGATGTCAATCTTATAGAGGTGTACCATCTGACTATATTTTGAGGAAGTGATACGAGGTATCGACTCCCTATTATGGCAAAGTGCCATGAGTCCGAAGTGGATACCATGTATAACAACTATGTTTGGATACTAGTCGTTGTACAGCAAGGCATTGTGCCTATTGGTACTGTAAATGTCTTCAAGGAAGACATACATGGATGGCAACATACCAACTTACAAAGCTAGGCTTTTGACGGAAAGGTATAGTTATCAACATTATGTTAATAACGGTTCAACCTTTTAACTGTTGCCATGGTAAATCCATTTTGAAGATGCTTGTTGATACTGCATATTTCATTTATGAAATGCGTCAGTTAAAGATCAAAATCGCCTTCCTGAAAAGGAATCCTTTTGGAGGATGTTTACAACATCCTGACGATTTTGTATAACCGACAAACAAGGTTTGCGGGTTATTCGATCCATGTTTGGATTGGAGCAAGCATAAGGTTCTTGGAACTGTCGTTTTGAAATAATCATAATGGTTTATGATTTGACTCAAAACGAAATGATTCTTGTGTATATAAGGAGGTTAGTGGGAGCGCACTGACAAGGAAATTCCCATAAAGCAATTGGTGAAAGCTTGGCTTTCGTAGAAATTCTCCGTAGAATTCTGGGGAGTAACAACCTTTATTCAAGGAATAAAGATCTACTGGGATAGATTTGGAGTTGTTAACACTCTCTGGGAAATTGTACATTTAAAATGTACTTGATTTGGTGTCTCATACGCTTCGAGCATATGGAGTCACAATCAGGTCAATCCAAGTGATGGTCACTGGATTGAAGTTAAAGAACATCTGTTAGTATCTTATAGAACTAAAGATGCTGTCTAAAACTATGGAGAATGAGAACTTGAAGTGACTGGGATCACTGCCGCAAGTTTCCAAACAGTTAAAATACTGCGGTACTATAAAGTTTGAATAACGGGACAGTGAGCTGGAAATCTTCCGAGCAAGATACTGTTGCCGAATAAACAACAAATGCGGATTATTGCTACAGCTGAGGCAGCAATAGAAGCCATTTGGGTCGATAATAAATCTAATTTGATTAGATATAGTTATGTTAGCAGCTGAGCTAGGCGTCAGCACAAGGCTAAAGAATTAAAGGTCTCATCGACGATCCAAATATATACTTCTATATTCATCTGATTCGTTCGGATCATACATCGTGGCGATGTGGTGATCGTATAAATCGCGTCAGACGATAATCATGGAAATCCGCTGACGAAAAACCTTTTCTCAGCAATTTGAGTGAACCGTACATAGTTCGGGTGTACGACACCTGAGTGACTGGCTATGTGCCAAGTGGGAGATTGTTGGATAATATGACCCATAGCGTCACTATTTGTACAGATCATAGTGTTGTTGTACAAATTAACTATTTGACAAGGAAATTGCACTCTCATCATTTGTGATTAGATCACCATAGATGTATAAATGAAGAGAGGTCCATATGATTAGTTCCTGGACTGAGAATGATATGAGACAGTATCAGTCCGAGAAGGATTAATCATTAAATATCCCTAGTCGTAGTATTATCGAGACTGGACATCGATAATGCGGAATAGGCTAGTATTGCACTTGTGCGCGTTGTGAGGGCACAACAGCATAGTTCTCATATATTTGGGTATTGGATACTCATGCAAGTGCGATAGGAGGTTGTGTTTCACCGATGGTACGGGAAACAGCTTCGCTCTAGATAGACCCCTCGGAATCCCATTGGTATTATGACTATGTGTCTATGGGAGTCCGACATCAGGGTAGGTGTGTATGGTCTTTACTTTAGACTTGCACCGCTAATGCTTACGACAATCAATATACTTTAGTTGAGGTCGTCCAGGGCTGTAACAGGTTCTGTGTATGCCAATGCTGTGTATATTGAGAATGGTAGAGTATTGGGTGTGATGTCAAGACGGAAGTATCACTCCAGTCATAGTGGAGATGATGTCACGCAGGATACGGTATTAGTGCTCTTAAGTGCTGGCCGGCCATCGGGATATTATGACAAGGTCATGTATATCCGATTATAGAGACTAGTTACCAGACATCCGACATGTGCTTCGGACGGAGCAGACACTTATCCAGCCCCAGCCCTAGCACGTGACTATCCGATACTGGGCCGATATGCACGATACTTAGTAGACTACGCCTGATATAGATCCTCAGATATTCTTATAAGAATATGTCCGGAGAATTGGGAAGGCTTGGCGCTTTACTAGAAGCTAACCTTGTCTCGTAAATCGGTAGAACGTAGTACTTGGTACGTACGTGATTCGGATACTCCGACGACCGTATTTACTGCCAACATATCCGGGGATCTCATGGGTCGCTTCCCGATAATCCACCGATGACGTATGACTCGCACTCTTAAATAATCTGGGATTATATAGTAGAGAGAGAAAATTAATCTAGGATTAATTACGGAGATATTTTATCTAGGATAAAATATCGTCTAGAGAGAGATAATGATTAATTTGGAATTAATCGGTAAATTAATATATTCGATATATTAAATGAAATTAGATTTCGACGCGGAATTAAAATTAGATTTTAATTCGGGCGAACGAATTAATTTAGAATTAATTCGTTAGCGACGTGAATAGTGAATTCGCTAGGCGTAATCATTTAATTACGACGCGACAGAAAATTCGCTAATTAAGAATTAGCGAACCTAAGCCCGAGTGTGATTGCGACGCATTCGTATTTCGAATTCGAGTGCGGCAACGCAAGTCACATCAAGCGTCAAATCATTCGTCACATCAAGCGTCAAATCAAAAGTCACTTTGAGTGATGTGATTGATTGATGTGATTGAGTTGATTGATTGATAGACACACATCAAGTCATTTTAATAAAGTGACATTGAATAGTTGATGGGTGTAGGTGTAATAGTACAAGTTGGTTGGAGTATTTACCATTTTATTTATTTGATTTATTATTTGGTAAATGCTTTGTATATTTTATGGAAAAATATATAAACCTTTTTGGAAAAGGTTTTACTAACCAATTACACAACTTTACACACATTTTATCTCTCCATTCTTTCTCTATGGCTCACGCCCATTTGGGCAAAAACACTCACTGGTTTCACACTAAAACCGTGAGCATGAGGGAGGCAAGAGTTGGGTTTTTGTGGCAAAAACCGCAAGTGCTAGCACACTACGAGATATGCGAAGGTGGTAGGGAGGTTCACCCATGAGTCGGGATTCGTTTGACGCAATCTTGGAGCTCATTTTCGCAGCTCAAAATTCTGATTTGGAGGGCAGTGAACTGCACACAGTTGGCGCCAAAACAGTGGGCTTTTTGGGCTTCATTCATCTTCAAATCGTCTCAACCGATCGATGTGAGTATTCCGCTACCTCCTTTGATGTATTCACACATGTTTTTCATTGCTTGTTTGATCTTGGGACCTAGATAAAACCTAACAACCCATGAGATCCCCGGATATGTTGGCAGTAAATTCGGTCGTCGGACTATCCAAACACGTAAGTACCTCGTACTACGTTTATACCGATTTACAAGACAAGGTTGGGTTCTAGCAAAGCGCCATGCCTACCCAATTCTCCAGAAACATCCTTACAGGAATAAGGATCTATGTCAGGCGTAGTATACGTAGTATTGCATAATTCGATCCAGTATCGGATGATCACATGCAAGGCCTGGGGGTGGTACAGTGTCTGCCCCGTATGAAGCATATATCGGATGACGAGCAACTAGTCTCTTTATTATCGGATAATCCTGACCAAGTCATATTATCCCGACGGTTGCAACCTTTTTAGAGAACCAGTTCAGTATCTTTGCCCGATCATTAACTCCATATGACTGGAGTGACACTTCCGTCTTGACATCACAACCAACACACTACGATTCTCGATATACCCAGAAGAGGCGTACACAGAAACCGGTTAAAGCCATGGACGACCAAAACCAAAGTATATTGATTGTCGGAAGTATTAGCGGTGCAAGTCTCAGGTTAAAACCAAATACACCTACCCTGATTTCGGACTTCCATAGACACATAGTCATACTACCAATTGAATTCCGAGGGGGTCTATCCATAGCGAAGCTGTTTCTCGTACCATCGATAAAACACAACCTCCTATTACACTTGCATGAGTATCCTATACCCAAATATATGAGAACTATGCCGTTGTGCCGTCACAACACACACAAGTGTAATACTAGTCTTTTACGTATTTATCGATGTCCAATCTCGATAATACTCTGACTATGGATATTTAATGATTTATCCTTCGTGGACTGATACTGTCTCATATCATTCTCAATCCAGGAACAAATCACAGGGACCTCCTTTCATTTATATATCTAGGTGATCTACTCACAAATGATAAGAGTGCAATCTCCTTTGTCACATAGTTAATTTGTACAACAACACCATAATCTGTACAAATAGTGACGCTATGGGTCATAATTGTCCAACAATCTCCCACTTGGCCTATAGCCAGTCACTCGAGTGTCTGACACCCGAACTATGTACGGTTGGCTCAAATTGCTGAGAAAAGCTTTCGTCAGCGGATTCTCATGATTATCATCTGATGCGATTTATACAGTCATCACATCGCCACGATGTATGATCCGAATGAATCAGATGAATAGTCGAAGTATGTATCTGGATCGTTGATGAGACCATTAATTCTTTAGCATGTGCTGACGCCTAGCTCAGCTGCTAACCGAATTATATCTAATCTAATTAGATTTTGTATCGACCCAGAAGGCTTCTATTACTGCCTCAGCTGCAGCAATAACCCGCATTTGTTGTTTTTTTGGTAACAGTATCTTGCTTGGAAGATTTCCAGTTCACTGTTCCGTTATTCAAACTGTATAGTACCGTTTGCGACTTAGAGTCATTTTCATCGGTCTGGAAACTTGCTACAGTGATCCCAGTCACTTTAAGTTCTTTATCTTCATAGTTTAAGACAGCATCATTAGTTCTCTAAGAAACTAACGGATGTTCTTAATATCAATCCAGTGACTATCACTTGGATTAGCCTGATTGTGAATCCATATGCTCAAAGCGTATGAGACACCAGGTCACGTATATTTTTCAATGTACGAGTTCTCGGAGAATTTTCTCGAAAGCCAAGCTTTCGCCGATTGTTTTATGGGAATATCATTTCCAAGAAATGACATATTATCATTATTTTATAAGACAGCCACTGTCAGTGCGCTCCCACTAACCCTCTTATATACACAAGAATCATTTTCGTTTTGAATTAAATCATAAACTATTATGATTACATCAAAATGATAATTCCAAGAACCTAATGCTTGCTTCAATCCAAACATGGATCGATTAACCTGCAAACCTTTTTTGCTATTTATTGTACGAAAAAACCGTCAGGATGTTGTAAACATCCTCCAAAAGGTTTCCTTTTTTCAAGAAAATGATTTTCCGTTAAGCTGACATATTTAATAAATGAAACATGCAGCTTTAGCAAGCATTATCCAAATGGATTTACCGTGGCAACAAGTAAAAGGTTGAATCGTAATCAACACAATGTTGATAATGATACCTTTCCGCTACAAGCCTAGCTTTACATGTTGGTATGTTGTCATCCATGTATGTCTTCCTTGAAGACTGATGGAGTACCAATAGGCACAATGCCTTGCGGTACATCAACTAGTGTCCAAACATAGTTGATATACATGGATCCATTTCGCATTATATGGCACTTTGCCATAATAGGGAGTCGATACCTTGTATCACTTCCTCATACGTAGTCAGTTGGTATACCTCAATAAGATAGACATCTTTATGAGGTGAGATCAAAAACCCATACCCCAGGTTATTTTCTGACTCTCTCCGACATACGCGGTTCTTGTGTATTCGAAGATTACTGGTATAGTTTCATCCTTGATGAATTATTTATGTTCCATTAAGATTCGGTGCTTTGAACAGTAGTACTTCGATTTTCATCGAGTTATACTATCCTCCCACTTACCACTGCATATAGGTATTCCTCTTAGGTAAACCACATGGCGAGCAACAATCTAATTGTTCTCTTGTGAGTTGTATAAGTACTATACTTTGGTATCCCTAGGATAACCTACAATTAGGCACTTATCCAATTTGGGTTTTAGTTTAGTATCATCCAAACATATGCCTAGCATTACCAAATTATCAGGAATGTGAAACCCGGTTTCTTTCCTGTTCATATCTAATATGAAATCTGTCAAACAGATTTTTATGGAACCTTATTCTAAATAAGTTCTGCACTGTTTATGCTTATCCGTTGAAGGAAATGGTAGCTCAGAGTAACTCATGATTAACCTTATCATGTCCAACAAATTCGGTTACTCAGTTCGGACACACCGTCAAATTGACGTGTTTCGGGAGGAGTCCTTATTGAAAGAATACTATACTCTTTCAAGTATATGAGAAACTTATTGCTTAAGTATTTTCCATTACGGTCTTACCGTGACGGTATAATACTATAGCCGATCTGTTTGTCTACTTCGTGTCGAAACTTTAAAAGTTTCCGATTTGTGTTTCATAAGAAACACCTAACCATAACGTGATGCCACATCCGTAAAGGTCACGAAATATTCATATCCACCTCTAGCCTAGCTAGACATGGGCCCACTTGCTTCACTATGAACTAGGGCTAACAGATCTGTGGCATTTGCACTTTTACCAAGTAAATAGTGTTTTATGCACTTTGCCCAATAAACTAGATTCGTAGACTTTATTTGAATAGAATCAAATCAGTCCGAGTACCCACTCTTCAAAAGTGTGGATATACGAGTCTTGTTTAATTGTGTCACAGACAACAATGCCATAAATTAGTTTCTTCTGATCAAATCAGTTTGAGCTGTTTGTTTGTCATGTTATATGTATTGAGATTTATTTATATTCAAAATATAAATTATGTTATTCACATCTAATGTGTTTATCTGAATATCATCTTTATATAATAAAACACATTAGTGTTCTAGATTATAAAGGTCAATCCGCAAAGGATTGAACACTGATATAGAGATAATGTATCTAGTCAAACTAGTTACATTATAACAGTTTCCAAATTTAGGTACACACCCGAAGGTAGTTCCTAAACTTAGATATCTACGGTTAAAACATCGACTTTCGTCCTGTTTCCAATTCGCAGATTAAATCTCAATTGAAATCAGTATCCTGCTCAAAGAAGATTCTGAACATCAATGTATATTTATGTACCACACTAAGTACTTAAAATCCAATTTTAATACTAGTAGTGAACATATTTATGACAAACATATTTGAAGTCAGAGCCTTGCCCGGTCTTCAATTCATTCGTGTCTGCTTTGTCCAAATGGCAGTCACGCTTCCGCGATCCCGTTTGCCACAATTTAGGCAGACATTTTGGGATATGTCCTTTATCTTCCCAGAAGATTATAATGATTTTGCCTTTGCCCTTTTCCACATTCCAGTAGCCTTTGGCCAAGCCTTGGCCTTCTAGAATATCGAAGTAAGGTGAGCCTTGCGCTACTTGCCTTATTGCAAATTTTGACTTTATCTCCTTGAGAATAGTCATTAACTCTCCAAGAGTTATTATTACAATTTTAGTACTTCTAAAATCTAAGTATAGATTTATGAAGATCCTTCAATTTCTTTATCATACTTTAAGGATCTAATCCTTAGTTCTGATTCAGAAATTAAGGAGTCTACTGGGACAAGCTAAATGGATTAAGCACTAAAGTTATCATTACATAAATCTTCCAAAGATTATGCTCTACTATTTGCTTAACTCCGGGCTTAGGCCTAATATGTTATTTTATCAAATAAAGTAACTTATTAGTTTCCAGGACCATCCTGAAATTATTCCCATTTGAAAATTAAACCATTTAAATACATTTTCCCCAGGTTTTATGTTTTAAATGTCAATCTTTCAATTTTATCTTGATTTTAATAGTCCAACTATTTAATCAACGATTTTGGTACTATTTATTATAATGATTACTATAGTCCAACTATTTAATCAACTATAATTAATATATTAAAATCAATTATATTGATTACTATAATCCAATTATAAAATCAACTATAAATGAATAGTTTGAATACAGTCTAACTGTTTATTAAAACAACAATTTAAATATTAGTCCAACTAACATTTAATTTATTTGACGAATGATATTTGTTTGAGCGCGTATGGCAAGTAATTAAACGAATATTGCAAATTCAATTCTTGCCTCCCACTATTTTTCGACGAGCCTCTAACCCTCTGTCGAGTACTCGGGAAACTGTGTTTCCTAGTAGGCTATGATCCCGTTAAATATCACACAATCTTGACTTTGGCCAACAAATTGTATGAAAATTAACTAGGTAGATCTCTAAGATCGATTGGATCCAATCCAATTCCTAGATTCGATAGGGGGACATCCAAGTCCAAAACATATATCTTATATATGTCAATATATCCAATATATTACCTAACCTTTTTCCTCTGAACCAACTAAGCCTTGGCTTTGGCACAACAAACTTAGTGATCCCAGTTAAGCGTGACCCATTGACTATGGAAAGCTTCGTAATCAATGTCGATGGACAAGAAGTGGTCTTGACTTTGGCCAACAAACCACAACTTGGACAAGACACCAATATGGAACAAAGCTCTCGTGATTAAAACACATCCTCGACGGACAAAGGCCTTGACTTTGGCCAACAAGCCAATGCCAGTCTCGGATCTTGAGTGAGAATCACTCAATGGAAGGAAATACGCTTAATATTTTGCGAGGGTTTTTCGCGTGCAAATTAGCAACCAATTTATTATCTTTGTTAAGGTCGCATCATCATACACCCTTAAACATGCATTCTAAACACATAATAAAGCGCGTATAAATAAATAATAATGATATGTGGATGGATACTTTACACAATGATCCTAGATCAAATCTCTCTCTTTCTCTCTCCCGCTAGCACATGTATTACTTCTACCCGTTACACTACACTTCTAAAGAAACCTCATTTACATTGGGGGAATAGGTGAGAAGAGAATACAAAGAATAAGGAGGTAATAAGGCTGGACACGCAGGTCCAATTAATAAATTCCAAATTTATTACAACAATTTCTAAAATTGCCCCACCCATCTAATATCCATCTGATATACATTATTCATGCATCGCAACCATGTATTCACACAAGCATGCTATCAATCAATCTAATCAAATTAATTAATCTGATAATTAGTGATCATCCAATGTTCAAACAACGATTTGATTTTGCTCGAGTCAAACTCGTTTTTGCGAATAAGTACTCAATGTACGAATTCTCTAATTAAATTAAACTACATAATTAAATCCAATTTAATATGTATTTAATACTAATTCACTTATTTAATTCCAAATTAAATACTACACTTTATTAACGAACCTATACGACTTAAATTCCAAATTTAATCGTTACGGGTCTCAAAGCCCGATTAACGTCCAACGTTAATTTAATTAAAGTCCAATGGGCTTTTAATTAATTTCTTACGGCGTGGACTTTTGGTCATCTCGAGTCGAACCCAATAACCAAAGTCCAATCCGGGAGTTACCCCATAAGCCCAGAAATCAATTTAGGCCCATTAGGCCCAATTAAACTATAAAGGTCCATTAGTCGTATTTGGGCTTTATGGATGTGGTTTTGGGCCTAATTGGATCCAATCAATTTTGCCTAAACCCATCTTAGTACAACCAAGCCCAATAAGCCCATTAACAACTTTACAAGCCCAAATTCAATTTTAAGGCCCAATATAATTAAATTACAAAAATTCCAAATTCCCAATTTAATTACACAAAGTGTATAACATAATTAATTACCCAATTAACTTTTCTAAAACATCAATAAGCCTAATTAATCATGCTTATCAATATTAAATCATGTCCAACATAATTTAACAAAAATCAAACCCAATATACATCCTCAAAGTCTCGGCAATATAGGGATTTTCATATCAATTTCGAATTCAATCCAATTAAATCCAAATTAACATTAAATCCACATTTCCAATTGATTCAAGTCATCCAATGATCAAAAATCAAAAAATCACCAAGATCAAAATAGGGCATAACATTCGGCCAACACCAAGAAAATTGGGGAAATTTGTTCCAAACACAATTTCAACAAATTGATCCAATCAATCCTCAATAAAAACACATTTAAACATATTCATTCATCCAATTTCATAAATCATGCTCAAACACAATTTTACCCAAATTTTAAACCCTAAAATATTTTCATGCTTAACCTGGCTCTGATACCATTGTTGGAAAATACTAAGCATCCCAAGATCATTTCAAGCATTGAAAATAAGTGCGGATACAACGAGGGAGTTGCGTAATACTCACATTGATTGGTTGAGCGACGCGCGAGGCAACAAAAATCTTCATTGCCCTCCTTACTGCTCACGGCAGTGGTAGTTTCTGTCATCACCATTTTCGGCCATTGTTGCTCAAGAATCCAAGCTCCAAGCTTCGTCAAATGATTCCCAGCTCATGGGTGGACTTCCCTATCACCTTCGCATGATCCCGGAGTGTGCTAGCACTCATGATTTTGTAACAAAATCACACTTGCTTCCCTTCTTGCTCACGGTTTTTCCAGAAAAAATAGAACAAGAAAAGCCCTTCCATGGGCGTGAGAGAGGAGAGGAAAGAGAGAAAAGAATGAATAATGTGTTGGTGGTAAAAGTGTGTATCTAATACACATGTTTTTAATTTTGCAAAATCAATTAATTGATTTTCAAAAAACAAAACAAATACCAAACATTTAAATATATTAAATGTCAATCAAGCTTTCAAAAAGCTTTTCAACAACTCCCATCAAGTCACATCTTTCAATCAAGTTGTCAAGTCACATCACTCAAAGTGACAAGTGATTTGATGTTTGATGCGACTAATGATTTGACGCTTGATTTGACTTGTGTGCCGCACTCGCATTTGAAATGCGAATGCGCTCGCAAACAATCCCGGGCTCGGGTTCGCTAATTCCAAATTAACGAATTCTCCGTTGCGACGTAATTAAATGATTATGCCTAGCGAAATAACTATTCACGTCGCTAACGAATTAATTCTAAATTAACTCGTTCGCCCGAATTAAAATCTAATTTTAATTCTGCGTCGAAATCCAATTTCGTTTAATATATCGAATATATTAATTTATCGATGAATTCCAAATTAATCATTTTCTCTCTTTAATTGATATACCCAGAAGAGGCGTACACAGAAACCGGTTAAAAGCCTTGGACGACCAAAACCAAAGTATATTGATTGTCGCAAGTATTAGCGGTGCAAGTCTTAGGTTAAGACCAAATACACCTACCCTGATTTCGGACTTCCATAGACACATAGTCATACTACCAATGGAATTCCGAGGGGGTCTATCCATAACGAAGCTGTTTCCCGTACCATCAGTAAAACACAACATCCTATTACACTTGCATGAGTATCTTATACCCAAATATATGAGAACTATGATGTTGTGCCCTCACAACGCGTACAAGTGTAATACTAGTCTTTTACGTATTTATCGATGTCCAATCTCGATAATACTCTGACTATGGATATTTAATGATTTATCCTTCGTGGACTGATACTGTCTCATATCATTCTCAATCCAGGAACAAATCACAGGGACCTCCTATCATTTATATATCTAGGTGATCTAATCACAAATGATAAGAGTGCAATCTCTTTTGTCACATAGTTAATTTGTACAACAACACCATGATCTGTACAAATAGTGACGCTATGGGTCATAATTGTCCAACAGGTTTCTGATCTCACCTCATGTAGATATTAATCTTATTGAGGAAGACGAACCGACTACGTATGAGGAAGCGATACAAGGTATCGACTCCGATTTATGGCAAGATGCCAGAATTCCGAAATGGATTTCATGTACACCAACCAAGTTTGGACACTGGTTGATGCACCAGAAGGCGTAAAGCCTATTGGATGCAAATGGGTCTTCAAGAGGAAGATGACATGGATGGCAACGTACAAACGTACAAAGCTAGGCTTGTAGCAAAAGGGTATCGTCAACGACATTGTGTCGATTATGATGAAACGTTTTCACCCGTTGCCATGATTAAATCCATTAGGATAATGCTTGTTATTGCTGCATATTTCAATTACGAGATATGGCTGATGGACGTCAAAACCGCTTTCTTTAACGGAAACCTTTTGGAGGATGTTTATATGCAACAGCCTGATGGTTTTGTCGTACCAAGAGTTACAAACAAGGTTTGTAAGTTAAATCGATCCATTTATGGATTGAAGCAAGCATCACGTTCTTGGAACCAATGTTTTGATGACATCATAAAAGAATATGATTTCGTTCAAAACGAAGATGATCCTTGTATATATAAGAATGTTAGTGGGAACGCACTGACATTCATTGTCCTTTACGTTGACGATGTATTGCTTATTGGCAATGACATTCCCATGTTAACATCGGTGAAAGCTTGGCTTTCATTAAAATTCTCCATGAATGATCTGAGAGAAGCAGCCTTTATTCTATGAATAAAGATCTACCGGTATAGATCTAGAAAGCTGCTTGCACTCTCCCAGAGCACGTATATTGACAAAGTGTTTAAGAGATTCAACATGGATCAGTCCAAGAGGGGACTGTTACCAGTGTCACATGTGAAGGGGTTATTTAGAGGTTAATCCGGTAACGCAGCGGAAGCGGTGAAAATCCGATTTTCAGATTTCAAAACTTTTTCTCGGATAAATTAAATAAACATATTTATTTAACATTCCAATAATCAAATTATGAAAATAAATTCAATAAAACATTTTTAGGTGAATTTACCGAAATACCCTTGCTTTGTATTTTTGTCCGTTTTAGTCCGAAATTGATCCAATCAATTTTGAATGATTCTAAATCATTTCTAAGATGAACTTATGATGTTCAAAACATCAAAACACCAAAGCAACCAAAATCCCCATTTTTCTCTCTCAAAGCCGAGAGCACCAAATGGTGCCCAAGTTGACCATTTGGTCATTTCATGCTTCAAAACTCATCCAAATGAAATCCAATCAACATGAAACTTTGCATGCATCATATACACACCCAAATGCTCAACATATATGAAAACCCCCAAATTTGGAATTAGTTAGAAACCCTAATTTTTCAATTTCCACAAATTGGACAAATTAGGCTAATTACATTAAATCAAATGTTTCAATCATCAATCTTTCATCCAATTCAAGTCTCAACACAATGAAACAACTCAAGATCAAATCTAGGTCATTTAAGAGTCGGTCAACAACTCTAGAATAGCAACTTGGTTTCATAAACCTTACAAGAGTGTTTATTACTACAATAGTTAAACACTTTATTCATTACACATGCTCTACAACTTCACCAAACTTTCCATCACCAAAAACATAAAGAATAAAGAAAGAAATAACCTAAGGATATCATATATGGAAGCCTAGATGTTAAGGAACATTTTCCTTACTAATAGTAAGTTGGAGAAAACTTACTAAAATCAAGCTTTCCTTGGTTTTTCTTTTCTTTCTCAAACTTCTTCAAGCTTTCTTCAATGGTGTTTCTTTTTGATAAAGTGTATTAGGTTAACAAATTAAAATGAAATGAAAACAATTTATACTTGTTGGAATAAGCCTTGGCCGAAAATGATGTACCAAATGCAACAAGAATAAATTTCAATTTCATTTGACAATTAATTTGGTTAAAGTAAATTAAATATCTAAAACTACTTTATAGATATTTATTTACTTTAATAAAGCAACTTTAATCATTACATATCAAATATCCTAACATTAAATATTTATATTTTAATTAATTTAATCATTTAACAATTAAATAATTAATTAATTAATCAAATACAAATATATTAAATATATGTATAATATTTACATTAAATATTAAAAACATATATTCATTTAGGATAAAAGTCAAATAACTCATTTTGACTATTAATTAATGTGTATTTAAATTAATCAAGTATTAAATGTAAATACACAATAATTACGTAAATGACTATCGGGTCCTTTTTGCACGTATCTTGCGTTTAACATTTAAACGACTTTATAAATAATCAATATTATTTATTTATGTTGCTCTAGTGCTCAACGAGTATGTTTCATTATTGAGACTCTCTAGGTTCAGGTATATCCGTCAGGAAATCAAATTTCATGTCCATAATCTATCCACCCGTAGATTATGACGATCACGGATAATCTCGCTAAACCATACAGGTCGAGGTCATCGCAAATGTATAATTCCTCCGTCACAGGTATCCGGATAAATCCCAGAGATATAGATGTAAACGTCAAATCTCTATCGGGACTATCCAGTCGACTATTCTATTAGCAATCTCAAAAATAATGTTTAGAACTAGCTTCTAAACTTACCACGGGCCCATGGTTTTATCTGATTGCTAATCATATGGACTACCTATGCTCTGGTACACAGAACTGACGGATCCTATCTTGATACACATAGGACACCCTGAGGATCTATCTACACCCAACGAACAGGCGGAGGTCTGATCTAAATAGATCGGTGACGTGACTGCCGTCTAAGCGTAGAAGATGTCTCATGTGCCCACAATGGCATCTCAAGTCTAAGAATCACAAGTGTTACTCAACCCAAGAAGATTCTTATTGACGCTGGTGTACCATCCATTAAGAATCTTCGGTGAGTCGTTCAGTGTTTATCCACTATAAACACCTACATGTCTATACTAGTCTCCAAGACTTATGGTTCATTGAGAAACCATTGGAATCATATATTCCAGTATACGACATGTACCGGTCTCAACGGGTTTACTGTACTGACCAAGTAGTGTAAACCTTGACCAGGAACTGTCTGAGAATGACAACGTCATGATACTACTCAATGTCCGTTGCGACGCTTTTGCAACTGTACCATGACTAATCATTCTAAGGTCATTACGTCTTTACCATATAAAAGAATAGATTATATTATAGAAACTGCATATATTATTAATAATAATAATGTTTTACAGAAGTATTTAACAAAATACAACCGGGAATTGGCGCTCTGAGCACCCACCCCTACAAAATCTCCCACTTGCTCTAGTGCCAATATTGATTGTATCTAATACCCATCGACTCCACGTGTTTATCAAACAGCTTCGGAGGTATGGCCTTCGTCAGCGGGTCTGCTACGTTGTCTTCACTCGGCACCTTGCACACGACAATGTCCCCTCGCGACACAATCTCTCGAATGATGTGGTACTTGCGTTCCACATGCTTCGACTTCTGATGCGCCCTCGATTCCTTTGCTTGCGCAATGGCTCCAGTATTATCACAGTATAACGGAATCGCATTCTCGATACTTGGGACAACTCCCAATTCTGTGATAAAATTCTTTATCCACACAGCCTCTTTTGCGGCTTCAGAAGCTGCAATATATTCCGCCTCAGTGGTGGAATCAGCTGTAGATCCCTGTTTGGAACTCTTCCAACATACTGCACCTCCGTTAAGGGTAAAGACAAATCCAGATGTAGACTTTCTATCATCGGGATCCGATTGAAAATCGGAGTCTGTATACCCGTTAACCTGCAGTTCGTTTCCTCCATATATTATCAACTTATCCTTAGTACCTTTAAGATACTTTAGGATATGTTTAATGGCCATCCAATGGTCATTACCTGGATTGGACTGATATCGACTAGTTACGCTAACAGCGAAACTGATATCAGGTCTCGTACATAACATGGCATACATTATGCTACCCAAACACGAAGCATAAGGTTGGTTAGACATTCTAACCTTCTCATCTTCTGTTTGTGGACACATCTTCTTGGAAAGATGAATCCCATGTCTGAACGGTATGTTTGCTGTCTTACAGTTACCAAAGCTATACCGTTCAAAGATCTTATCTACGTACGTTGATTGGGATAACCCAATCAGCCTCCTTTGTCTATCTCGATAGAGTTTTATCCCTAAAACATAGGAAGCTTCTCCCAGGTCCTTCATGGAGAAATTCTTACAGAGATATGCTTTAACGCTTTGCAACATACCTAAATCATTCCCAATGATTAGGATGTCATCAACATACAGGACTAAAAATACGACCATGCTCCCACTGGCCTTCTGATACACACAGGATTCTTCCGAATTCTTAAGGAAACCAGACGATCTGATAATCTCGTCGAATCGAAGATTCCAACTTCGTGAAGCTTGTTTAAGTCCATAAATGGACTTCTTAAGTTTACAAACCATACCCGAGGTTTGGCTGGATGTGAAACCTTCCGACTGTTCGATATAGATTTCTTCATCAAGAAACCCATTTAGAAAAGTCGTTTTGACATCCATTTGCCAAATCTCGTAGTCATGATACGCAGCTATAGAAAGCAAAATCCGGATAGACTTAAGCATTGCTACCGGCGAAAAAGTTTCATCGTAGTCGACGCCAGGTCGCTGCGTGTAACCTTTTGCTACCAGTCGGGCCTTGTAAGTTTCAACCTTACCGTCAGGCCCGCGCTTCCTTTTGTAAACCCATTTACAACTGATAGGAACAATTCCTTCGGGAAGCGGAATCAAGTCCCAAACTTGATTTTCATGCATTGAATCTATCTCGGATTTCATGGCACTTTGCCATTTCACGGAGTCGATGTCCAACATCGATTCTCTATAGGTGAAAGGATCGGTCTCTTCAACTAAGAGAACATCCAGACTCTTTTCTTGTATCAAATACAAGCGTTCAGGAGGTCTAGATACCCTTTCGGACCTACGGAGTGTGTGTGTTGAAGGTCCTTCATCTACTTGAACTTCAGGTTCCTCCGTTGGTTCGTTGTTTTCAGGTTGGACTTCATCAAGTTCAACCCTTCTATGATCACTACCTTCTGACAAAAATTCTACTTCTAGAAATTTTGCGAAGCGAGCTACGAAGACATTTCGATGCTCGGTATCATAGAACAGATATCCCCTCGTATTTGAGGGATATCCAACAAACCTAAACTTTTACCCTCGAGGCGAAAGCTTAATTTGCTGAGTCACCCTGACATAGGCAGGACAACCCCAAACCTTAATATAATTAAGATTCGGTCTCCTACCGAACCATATCTCATACGGTGTCGTATGAACAGCCTTTGAAGGAATCTTATTCAAAAGATGTGCGGCTGTTAAGAGACAGTAACCCCATAAGTAATAGGGCAAATCTGTGAAACTCAACATCGATCGGACCATATCCAATAAAGTCCGATTTCTCCTTTCAGATACACCGTTGTGCTGTGGTGTACCTGGAGGAGTATATTGAGCGAGAATCCCATTCTCCTTCATATAATCCATGAACTCACCACTCATATATTCGCCGCCTCGATCTGATCGAAGGCATTTAATATATTTACCAGTCTGTTTTTCTACTTCATTTCGGAACTCTTTGAACTTTTCAAAGGTTTCCGATTTATGTCGCATCAAATACACATAACCGTACCGTGACAAATCATCGGTAAAGGTAACGAAGTACGAATAACCACTGTGAGCAGTTTGACTTAGTGGACCACATACATCAGAATGTACGAGTTCCAGTAAGTTAATGGCGCGGTGTCCAACACCAGAAAATGGGGCCTTGGTCATTTTACCCTGAATACAGGATTCACAAGTTGGATAGGTTTCAATGGTAAGATCTGGTATCAAACCATTCCTAACCAACTGGGTAAGGCGCTTAACGCCAATGTGACCAAGTCTCATATGCCAAAGTTCAGTATTATTAATTACAGGTAATCTACGTTTATTAACTCCAGTATTTAATATATCTTTTGAAGTTTGCAATGTATAATGACCATGCTGGTTTGGACAACAAAGGATCTGAATATTATTTCTATCATATAAATACAAAGAACTATTCTTAATATTCATACAAAATCCTTCTGTATCAAGTACAAAAAGTGATATAATATTAGCGACACATCCCGGTACAAAATGACAGTCATGTAACAAAAGTGTCCCATTCGGCAATGAGATCTCGCATACTCCCACTGCAACTGCATCCAAAGAGTCTCCACTCCCGAATCGCAACTGCATCTCTCCAGGCTTCAGCCTCCTACTTTCCTTCAGCACCTGCAACGAATTGTAAATGTGAATGGGACAAGCAGAATCTAAAATCCAGCTGGATGTAACGGCTTCACAAGCCAAAGATAAATCAATAACTGGAAAAATAAAAGTACCTGATGTAGATGCTCTGTCTCTCCTGATCTGAGCAATGTAATCTGGACAGTTTCTCTTCCAGTGCCCTACCTTGCCGCAGTGGTGGCATTTGTCTTCAGAAGCCCTTTTGGGCTTTGCTATCTTCGGCTGCTGTTGAGGACCAACTGTCCTCTTTTTCTTCTTCCCTTTCTTGTTCTTTCCCTTGGACATTCCTTGGGAAGAAGCTGAAAGAGAAGTAGATCTAGGAGGGCGAGTTGGTAATCCCTTCCTAAGGTCCTCTTCTGCCGTGAGCAACATCCTATGCAGCTCATGGTAGGTGCAGACGGTCCCGTGCATGTTGAAGTACATCACAAACTGTCGGAATGAAGCTGGCAGAGAACCCAGAATGACACTCCTCCCGAGAATGTCATTCAGGATGAGATTATGTTGCCTCAACTGATCGATCAAATCGATCATTTGAAGAACATGCGGGCTAACACTTTGCCCCTCATCCAGGCGCGCATGGAACAATTCCATGGCGACTTTATGAACAATCACTTGTTCTTGGTTCTCGAACGATTGTCGTAATCGTGTCATCATACTGTAGGAATCAATCATACCATAGTATTGCTGTTTGAGTTTCGGAGAGAGCGAACTGAGAATGTATGACTTAACTCTTAAGTCATCATCCTTCCAAGTTTCAAAAACTTGGAGTTCCTCTTCCGAAGCCTCATCACCCACTGCAAGGGGCAAAGGGCCCTCAAGCACATATCCCAACTTCTCGGAGTCGAGGACAATCCTCAAATCCATTTCCCAGTCCGTAAAGTTCTCAGCGCCTTTTAGTTTGTTCGCATCTAGCATACGCACAAACTGGTTTGTGGATTGACCCGCCATCGCAAATCTATCATATAGATCACGAAAAACGGTTAGCAGAAATAAAGCAGTTTCATATAATATTAAAAGCATAAACTAGATCATGGATTTTTAATCTAATATGCCCCTCCCACTAAATCATGCATTACTGTAATCCCAACACAGAATACAAATATTCAATAATAAAATTAAATATAAATAGTGAAAAGTGGATCCCGTGAATATATTTCAGCTCACAGCAGAGGCACGGTCTCGCCTACGTATATTCATCAGGTAGACAACTCAATTGTCAATCACTCAACAGTGACTCCTAAACTCACGGTCCTGGCCGTTTCTCGTTGTCGCTGCGGAGGCAGGCCCACAAGGAGACGTACCAAGGTAATACTCGTCAATGATAAACTCAAGTTACTTACGTAATCCTGACAGCTAGGGCACGTTCAGAATTCCGCTTTTACTTGAATTTATCTAGTATCTAATATACATCCGGTATAAATAAATCTTTATCGGCTACACCCTCACAGCAGAGGCACGGTCTCGGATGTAGTCACAAAGAAGTATTCATAAACCGTATTGACAAGACGGACCATATAACATGCATCAAATACAAATTACATTAAAACCTTATTATTAGGGATTTTTCCGCTAAGTGTCATACACCCTAAATCTAATCAAATTAGTTCCTAATAAGCATGCATAAATCAAGAAAACATGATTAAACATTGATTCAATGTAGGTTAAGCATTTTAAGTGGCCTAGAATCAGACTCGCTCTGATACCATTTTGAAGGGGTTATTTAGAGGTTAATCCGGTAACGCAGCGGAAGCGGTGAAAATCCGATTTTCAGATTTCAAAACTTTTTCTCGGATAAATTAAATAAACATATTTATTTAACATTCCAATAATCAAATTATGAAAATAAATTCAATAAAACATTTTTAGGTGAATTTACCGAAATACCCTTGCTTTGTATTTTTGTCCGTTTTAGTCCGAAATTGATCCAATCAATTTTGAATGATTCTAAATCATTTCTAAGATGAACTTATGATGTTCAAAACATCAAAACACCAAAGCAACCAAAATCCCCATTTTTCTCTCTCAAAGCCGAGAGCACCAAATGGTGCCCAAGTTGACCATTTGGTCATTTCATGCTTCAAAACTCATCCAAATGAAATCCAATCAACATGAAACTTTGCATGCATCATATACACACCCAAATGCTCAACATATATGAAAACCCCCAATTTGGAATTAGTTAGAAACCCTAATTTTTCAATTTCCACAAATTGGACAAATTAGGCTAATTACATTAAATCAAATGTTTCAATCATCAATCTTTCATCCAATTCAAGTCTCAACACAATGAAACAACTCAAGATCAAATCTAGGTCATTTAAGAGTGGGTCAACAACTCTAGAATAGCAACTTGGTTTCATAAACCTTACAAGAGTGTTTATTACTACAATAGTTAAACACTTTATTCATTACACATGCTCTACAACTTCACCAAACTTTCCATCACCAAAAACATAAAGAATAAAGAAAGAAATAACCTAAGGATATCATATATGGAAGCCTAGATGTTAAGGAACATTTTCCTTACTAATAGTAAGTTGGAGAAAACTTACTAAAATCAAGCTTTCCTTGGTTTTTCTTTTCTTTCTCAAACTTCTTCAAGCTTTCTTCAATGGTGTTTCTTTTTGATAAAGTGTATTAGGTTAACAATTAAAATGAAATGAAAACAATTTATACTTGTTGGAATAAGCCTTGGCCGAAAATGATGTACCAAATGCAACAAGAATAAATTTCAATTTCATTTGACAATTAATTTGGTTAAAGTAATTAAATATCTAAAACTACTTTATAGATATTTATTTACTTTAATAAAGCAACTTTAATCATTACATATCAAATATCCTAACATTAAATATTTATATTTTAATTAATTTAATCATTTAACAATTAAATAATTAATTAATTAATCAAATACAAATATATTAAATATATGTATAATATTTACATTAAATATTAAAAACATATATTCATTTAGGATAAAAGTCAAATAACTCATTTTGACTATTAATTAATGTGTATTTAAATTAATCAAGTATTAAATGTAAATACACAATAATTACGTAAATGACTATCGGGTCCTTTTTGCACGTATCTTGCGTTTAACATTTAAACGACTTTATAAATAATCAATATTATTTATTTATGTTGCTCTAGTGCTCAACGAGTATGTTTCATTATTGAGACTCTCTAGGTTCAGGTATATCCGTCACGAAATCAAATTTCATGTCCATAATCTATCCACCCGTAGATTATGACGATCACGGATAATCTCGCTAAACCATACATGTCGAGGTCATCGCAAATGTATAATTCCTCCGTCACAGGTATCCGGATAAATCCCAGAGATATAGATGTAAACGTCAAATCTCTATCGGGACTATCCAGTCGACTATTCTATTAGCAATCTCAAAAAGAATGTTTAGAACTAGCTTCTAAACTTACCACGGGCCCATGGTTTTATCTGATTGCTAATCATATGGACTACCTATGCTCTGGTACACAGAACTGACGGATCCTATCTTGATACACATAGGACACCCTGAGGATCTATCTACACCCAACGAACAGGCGGAGGTGTGATCTAAATAGATCGGTGACGTGACTGCCGTCTAAGTGTAGAAGATGTCTCATGTGCCCACAATGGCATCTCAAGTGTAAGAATCACAAGTGCTACTCAACCCAAGAAGATTCTTATTGACGCTGGTGTACCATCCATTAAGAATCTTCGGTGAGTCGTTCAGTGTTTATCCACTATAAACACCTACATGTCTATACTAGTCTCCAAGACTTATGGTTCATTGAGAAACCATTGGAATCATATATTCCAGTATACGACATGTACCGGTCTCACCGGGTTTACTGTACTGACCAAGTAGTGTAAACCTTGACCAGGAACTGTCTGAGAATGACAACGTCATGATACTACTCAATGTCCGTTGCGACGCTTTTGCAACTGTACCATGACTAATCATTCTAAGGTCATTACGTCTTTACCATATAAAAGAATAGATTATATTATAGAAACTGCATATATTATTAATAATAATAATGTTTTACAGAAGTATTTAACAAAATACAACCGGGAATTGGCGCTCTGAGCACCAACCCCTACAACATGATGTCACTCTATCTAAGGACATGTGTCCTAAAACTCAAGGTGAGAGAGACAACATGAGTCAAATACCGTTCGCTTCGGCGGTCGGATCCATCATGTATGCCATGATATGTACGCAACCTGATGTCTCCTATACTTTGAGCATGTGTAGTCGCTATCAGGTCGATCCAGGTGATAGTCACTGGATGGCGGTTAAGAATATCCTAAAGTATCTTATAAGAACTAAGGATACTTTCTTAATCTATGGAGATGGAGAACTTGAGGTAAATGGGTATACTGATGCAAGTTTCCAAACCGATAAAGACGACTGCAAGTCGCAATCCGGGTACATATTTTGTTTGAATAACGGAGCAGTAAGCTGGAAATCTTCCAAGCAATAGACTGTTTTCGATTCAACAACAGAAGCGGACTATATTGCTGCAGCTGAAGCAGCAAAAGAGGGAGTTTGGATCCGAAAATTCCTAATTGGATTAGGAGTAGTTCCATTAGCAGCTGAGCCTGTTCCATTTTATTGTGACAATAACGGGGCTATAGCGTAGGCTAAGGAACCGCGGTCTCATCAACGATCCAAGCATGTTCTTTTATGTTTCCATCTGATTCGTGAGATCATACATCGTGGCGATGTGAAGATCGAGAAGGTCGTATCAGAGGACAACATTGCAGATCCGCTGACGAAAGCTATTCCTCAGCAAAAGTTTGAGCGACATGTGCATAGTTCAGGTATTAGATGCTTGAGTGACTGGCTATAGGCCAAGTGGGAGATTGTTAGACAATTATGACCCATAGCGTCACTATTTGTAAAAGACATTGTGGTTTTTATACAAATTAATTATGTAGCAATGGAAATTGCATTTTATCATTTTGTAATTTGATTACTTAAATATATAAATGATAAAAGTCCTTATGATTAGTTCCGGATTATAAGATATGAGACAGTATCAATCCCATTGGTAGTATGATTGTGTAACATCCCAGATTTTCGGGACTGTTCTAGAAGATTCCCATAATGATATTATAGTCTCGGAGCATGATGATAACGAAGAATAAGATTTCAAGTGATTTTATATGGGTTGGAATATTAGATTATGAATTTTCGTCGCGTCGGAAAACGCGGGGGATCAAAAGTCAGTTACGCGATTTTTGCAAAACGCGTAAAGTTTATAGTTTTGGTCACAGAAGGAGTAAACGAACTCCGATCGAGTTGATTCTTTAACCATCGGACTCGTTTTTCCGAGACGAACAATTTTCGTGTTGAACACTTTCCGAGAATCGCGTCAGAAGGGCTCCGAAATTGCGATATTCCAGAAGGTTCCAGAATAAGGCCTGATTAGTAATTTCACGTGGACCATTTTGATATTTTCCCAACTGAGTATATATATAACCCCATAGTTTTGATAAATCACAAAATGGGCAAAATTTCCAAATCCTTCAAAGTCGACCCCCCACTAATGCTCGCGCCGGCCACTTCCCAGACACCGCCGGCCGGCGCGACGGTCGGGAAAGAAGCGCGCGGCTACCGTGCGTCTGTTGGTGGTCGGCGGTGACTCTGAATCGCCGGCGAACGGTGGGAAACGAAGGAGAAAGAGCGCGACGTGGGTTTCGTGGATCCGGTTCGTCGGTTCGTTTCACGGCCCGAGCCACCTACCAAATCGAAGCCCGCGACGAGTACTACGAGTATGCAGAGTTGGATTCGCCGAACAGCGGCCGTTAGAGGGAAAACACACGCGTGAACATCAAACCCACAATGAACAGTAGCTCCGATCAGAATTCCATCTACACCAGCGCGTTCTTATGGCCGTTGCAAGTACGAATGTGCCCTCGGAATTTCGGTACGACTTTTCGTTCAAAATTCGTTATTTTAAAGCTTACAGTTTTATATTCGGATGTTTCCGGTAGTTTCGTAGTTTAGCGAATTAGCATGAAATGAATTGAATATGATTTAATATGTTAAAGCAATGCTTGTGGTAGAATTCGAGAGAAAACGGATTAGATTTGATCGATCCAATAGAATTAGCGAGTTTCCGGTAAAATGGAGTTTCTCGCGCGACCAAGCGTAGATAACCGTAACCATGAAAATAGTATATATATGATATTGAGAGGGTAATTTGGTGATTCCGGAGTAGTTCGGAGGGTTCGAGACCCTTCCGTAGCGTTTGCGAAAACTTTTCCGCAAGATTTACCGCAAATGCGTAAAACGAGATTCTAGGCTACCCAGCTAGTTGGAACAGTATAGAAATATATGTATTAGAGTAATGAAACTTAAACCGTAGTATCGGAGATGACTCGGGTGTTCCGGGGAGGTCCGGAAGTTTAGTATAGATGGGTTGAAAGTTCCGCAAATAGCGGTTCTGACATGTTTTGTTATTTATTTGACAGATCAGACCCGGATCGCGGGCGTTCGCCTAGCCAGGTAAGTAACTCATGTTATGAATACTTAAGAGATTTATTATTGTTCGGAATTACTAATATCATAAGTTGTAGATATTTATGTGCATGAAACATATAGGCATATATATATAAAGATGAATGTAGAAGAAAGAAGCAGGTGTAATTATATACACATATAGATAAAAACAAGCAATTATAAGCAATGGTATGAGTAAGAGATAAGTATGAGCATATAGAAGTATAGAGATACATATGTAGGTATAAACCAGTATGTATATTTAGATAAGAACATATGAATAAGGTCATAAATATAATTTAATGAGACTTGGGTTTGGGGGTTGTAGAAACTACACCCTAGGGAATGGGATTAAAGTTATAAATGAGACAAACATATATGAACTAGTGTTATGAAGGAAAGTTTGTAATTTATGCATTATATAGGAATATTAGCAACCTGAGTATGGATACGAGTATATAAAGTGATAAAGAGCATAAATGAGTAGTATATGCATAGCATGAGAATATATAAAAGATTATGACATGAGATTCTTGAGCACAAGTTGATAGTTAGCAAATGGCAAATAAGATTAAGAACTAAGACATTGGAACTCATATATGTTTGATGTCTAATATAGTAGTAGAGCTTCGATTGTATGTGTATGAATATAAATTATGCAATATATTGATTGTAAGCCACCGGCAAGGTAAGTTATAAAGGTAAGCTAAGTTATGATGGTTTGAATGTGTTCATGCATACATAAATATAGATATGTATGAATGTAAGATAAATTCAGCATGTTTTAGTTTGAGCAAGCATTCTGTTGATATTTGAGCATATAGTTTGTAAGATCATTATGGATGGAGTCATGGCTAGAGTAGAGAGGAGCATGAGAATTGCATATATGCATGTGCATATGTGTGTGTGTTAAGATTTTCAGAGATTGAGTTGCAGTTAACAATGTTTTTGAAATTCAAAGTGTTTTAAAGAAAAGTTGTAGATGCTTTTGAAAGAAAAGTATTTCGGAAAAGTTTTTTTACAGTTTTGAGATTCGATTTACGTTTCAAAAATTTATCAGCAGATTTACGTGGTTTTCGGGGCATGAGGTAAAACCTCACCCCAATATGTAACTTGAGATACAGTTCGGAATTGACGGATATAGTAGCATGTGCACATGTGGAGGACTGAGGGGACGCTCTCAGATCCTCGAGCAGGACTAGGGGCTACAGGGTCCCGAAATCCTGATTTCAGAGCTGGGTGGCTACACTGCAGTTGAGTTATGGTCCTGGGTGTAGAGCTCTACGTTGCCAGTTGAGTATTGGTCTTGGACGTAGGGTACCACCAGTTCTAGTGATTTCCAGTTGAGTGATGGTCCTAGGTATCGAGTACACCCAGTTGAGTGATGGTCCTGGGTGCATAGAAGTTTTCAGTTTTAGATTTTCAGTGCCTAGATTTCAGAAACCAGATTACAGTATACGGTTTTCAGAAACAGGGTTTAGTAACAGTTTTTCAGATTACAGTTTTCAGTTTTAAGATACAGTTTACAATTTCAAGATACAGCTGTCAGTTTTCTTTAGATACAGATCTCAGTTTTCAAGTGTAGTTTTAAATCTTCAGATACAGTTTTCCAGAAAGAGAAAGTAAAGTAAAGTTTTCAGCAAAGAAACTTTTAGATAATAGTTTTTCAGAAAGAGTTTTCAAAGAGAATCTTCTAAAGACATAGCATGTTGAGTAAAGTATGATTTGCAATTAGTGCATATAAATCATGTATTCTAGTAAGTTATTTAAGATGCATATAGTTGATGATAATGCATTATAGCATGAGTACATTTAGATGCATATAGCTAACATTGATACATGGTATCATCATTATGTTTATATGTATTTGTTGATGATGTTGGTATGAGATGTAGGGCTATATGAGAGATTCTCCTTGTGAATGTTTAATGTGTGATAAATATTTGAAGGAAATAACATGTTGAAATGATTACATGTGTATGTATGCATGATCAGTGATAGTAGGTTAAGTATCTGACAGAGATAATATTTTAATACAACCGACTTGATGATATTTCAAAGAAAGTAAAAATAAGAGGTTTTAAATTAAAGGCCAGAACTAGATACAAAGTAAATATATAGAAAAGTGGAAAGATATTAAAGTAACGTAGTGGATACGTAATGAATCTTGGTACAATAGATGGATTTATAGAGCTAAATGATCATAGTATAGATGTTCAAAGTTTAAGTATGAAACAAGATGTAAGGGTGTGTAAGTTAGAACAGAAATCTTGTAATAAGTGGTATCATCTAAACTTGAATGAGAGTTTTGCAGTTAGCTTAGATTTGAGAATTACGTGAGACTACATAGACAATTTAAGTCATCAATGTATTAAGAAATAAACCTTGTATGATGTTTGTATGTTTAATCTAGGAGCATAGTTACTTACTGAGTCATTATGACTCACACCACCACAGTTTGTAGTTTTGCAGGTCAGTAGCTGTCATATGGAACCAGCAGATGCTCGGTGAAGACTTTGAAGATGGTGGATCGCCCCAATTGCAGTCAAGAGAGTCCTGGGTCGAGTTATGGGTCCTCACGGCCCTTTGTATTCTTTTTGTATTTGCATATCATTTGTATAAGTCATGTAATGGTATAGTTTCATTTTGAGTTCTGGCCGGAGGCCAAGTGGTTTATATTTTGTTCATTGAGTCCAAGCCTGAGGCCTTGTTGATGAATGCATTGATGTTGAGTTACCGGCCTGAGGCCGATATTGTATGTTCTTGCTGTATATGGATGCTGGCTACAGGCTAGGTTGCATGATGTTACGAATACATCATGTCGAAATTTCGTTAGAATCAGAGGCTTATGGAGGTGGATTTAGCCTGTCTCCTGCCGGTAGCATCCTGGCCTAGGCGGGATGTTACAAAGTTGGTATCAGAGCATGGTTTAAGAGTCAGAGTCAGTAGCATGGTTTAGAAGTCAGTGACTGCAATTGTGGGGACCCAGCTGTCGGAGATTGTCTTCAGTTTGGTAAAGACCACGTAGGTCTTTGTATGTATCTTATATGATTATTTGATATGATATGATTGTATTGTTCAGTGCCTTTTTTGCTTGAATATGAGTCCATGGGTGACTCATTTGTTGCAAATAGATTAGCTATCTTCGTATAGGAAGATATTGGATTAAGTTAGTACTTTTGCGGCCTTTTGGATCAGAGAATCAGCAAGGATAAGATAGAATCAGTATAGGGCCCGAGTGAGGCCAGATGATTTGAGATAAAAACCAGAGCAATACAGTCAAAGATAATAGCCAGATCAGTATAGCCAGAGAAGAGAACCAGATCAGTATAGCTAGTTTAAAGTTATTGATGGGCTGTTAAGGACCCTAGTTTATGGATAGTGGTTAGTTCAGAATTGAGATAGAGAAGTGATGTCAGAGGAGTTTAGAGCGAGATAGTTTTTGCACATTTGAGCGGGTTTTGAATAGCATTTATAAGGACGGAGAAATTTCGAGGACGAAATTTTTATAAGGAGGGGTGAATGTAACATCCCAGATTTTCGGGACTGTTCTAGAAGATTCCCAGAATGATATTATTGTCTCGGAGCATGATGATAACTAAGAATAAGAGTTCAAGTGATTTCATATGGGTTGGAATATTAGATTATGAATTTTCGTCGCATCGGAAAATGCGGGGGATCAAAAGTCAGTTACGCGATTTTCGCAAAACGCGTAAAGTTTACAGTTTTGGTCACCGAATGAGCAAACGAACTCCGATCGAGTTGATTCTTAAACCATTGGACTTGTTTTGTCCGAGATGAACAACTTTCGTGTTGAACACTTTCCGAGAATCACATCAGAAGGGCTCCGAAATTGTGATATTCCAGAAGGTTCCAGAATAGGGGCTGATTAGTAATTTCGCGGGGACCATTTTGATATTTTCCCAACTGGGTATATATATAACCCCATAGTTTTGATAAATCACAAAATGGACAAAATTTCCACATCCTTCAAAGTCGACCCCCCACCCCCAATTTCGCCTAATGCTCGCGCCGGCCACTTCCCGGCCACTGCCGGCCGGTGCGACGGTCAGAAAGAAGCGCCCGGCCATCGTTCATCTGTTGGTGGCCGACGGCGACTCTGAATCGCCGGCGAACGGTGAGAAACGAAGGAGAAAGAGCGCGACGTGGGTTTCATGGATCCGGTTCGTCGGTTCGTTACACGGCCCAAGCCACCTACCAAATCGAAGCCCTCGATGAGTACTACGAGTATGCGGAGTTGGATTCACCGAACAGTGGCCGTTGCATGCAAAATGAGGGAAAATGCACGCGTGAACAGTAAACTCACGACGAACAGTAGCTCCGATCTGAATTTCGTCGACACCAGCGTGTTCGTATGGCCGTTGCAAGTCCGAATATGCCCTCGGAATTTCGGTTCGACTTTCCGTTCAAAATTCGTTATTTTAAAGTTTACAGTTTTATATTCGGATGTTTTCGGTAGTTCCGTAGTTTAGCGAATTAGCATGAAATGAATTGAATATGATTTAATATGTTAAAGCGATGCTTGTGGTAGAATTCGAGAGAAAACGGATTAGATTTGATCGATCCGATAGAATTAGCGAGTTTCCGGTAAAACGGAGTTTCTCTCGCGACCGAAAGTAGATAACCGTAACCATGAAAATAGTATATATATGATATTGCGAGGGTAATTTGGTGATTTCGGAGTAGTTCGGAGGGTTCGAGACCCTTCCGTAGCGTTTGCGGAAACTTTTCCACAAGATTTACCGCAAACGCGTAAAACGAGATTCTAGGCTACCCAGCTAGTTGGAACAGTATAGAAAGATATGTATTAGAGTAATGAAACTTAACCCGTAGTATCGGAGATGACTCGGGTGTTCCGGGGAGGTCCGGAAGTTTTTTATAGATGGGTTGAAAGTTCCGCAAATAGCGGTTCTGACATGTTTTGTTATTTGTTTGACAGATCGGACCCGGATCGCGGGCGTTAGCCTAGCTAGGTAAGTAACTCATGTTATGAATACTTAAGAGATTTATTATTGTTCGAAATTACTAATATCATAAGTTGTAGATATTTATGTGCATGAAACATATAGACATATATATATAAAGATGAATGTAGAAGAAAGAAACAGGGGTAATTATATACACATATAGATAAGAACAAGCAATTATAAGCAAGGGTATGAGTAAGAGATAAGTATGAGCATATAGAAGTATATAGATACATATGTAGGTATAAACCAGTATGTATATTTAGATAAGAGCATATGAATAAGGTCATAAATATAATTTAATGAGACTTGGGTTTGGGGGTTGTAGAAACTACACCCTAGGGAATGGGATTAAAGTTATAAATGAGACAAACATATATGAACTAGTGTTATGAAGGAAAGTTTGTAATTTATGCATTATATAGGAATATTAGCAACCTGAGTATGGATACGAGTATATAAAGTGATAAAGAGCATAAATGAGTAGTATATGCATAGCATGAGAATATATAAAAGATTATGACATGAGATTCTTGAGCACAAGTTGATAGTTAGAAAATGGCAAATAAGATTAAGAACTAAGACATTGGAACTCATATACGTTTGATGTCTGATATAGTAGTAGAGCTTCGATTGTATGTGTATGAATATAAATTATGCAATATATTGATTGTGAGCCACCGGCAAGGTAAGTTATAGAGGTAAGCTAAGTTATGATGGTTTGAATGTGTGCATGCATACATAAATATAGATATGTATGAATGTAAGATAAATTCAGCATGTTTTAGTTTGAGCAAGCATTCTGTTGATTTTTGAGCATATAGTTTGTAAGATCATTATGGATGGAGTCATGGCTAGAGTAGAGAGGAGCATGAGAATTGCATATATGCATGTGCATATGTGTGTGTGTTAAGATTTTCAGAGATTGAGTTGCAGTTAACAATGTTTTTGAAATTCAAAGTGTTTTAAAGAAAAGTTGTCGATGCTTTTGAAAGAAAAGTATTTCGGAAAAGTTTTTTTACAGTTTTGAGATTCGATTTACGTTACAAAAATTTATCAGCAGTTTTACGTGGTTTTCGGGGCATGAGGTAAAACCCCACCCCAATATGTAACTTGAGATACAGTTCGGAATTGACGGATACTTTGGAATTGACGGATATAGTAGCATGTACACATGTGGAGGACTGAGGGGACGCTCTCAGATCCTCGAGCAGGACTAGGGGCTACAGGGTCCTGAAATCCTGATTTCAGAGCTGGGTGGCTACACTACTGTTGAGTTATGGCCCTGGGTGTAGAGCTCTACGTTGCCAGTTGAGTATTGGTCCTGGACGTAGGGTACCACCAGTTCTAGTGATGCCCAGTTGAGTGATGGTCCTGGGTATCGAGTACACCCAGTTGAGTGATGCTCCTGGGTGCATAGAAGTTTTCAGTTTGTAGTTTTTGTTGGGGTCTGATAGGGGTGAATCCGGTAACGCAGCGGAAGCGGTGAAAATACGATTTTCAGATTTCAAAAATTTTTCTTGGATTAAATAAATAAACACATTTATTTAATTACCCAATAATCAAATAATGAAATAAAATTTCAAATGAATCAAATTCAAGTGAAATTACCAAATTACCCTTATATGGTATTTTGTCCGTTTTAGTCCGAAATTGATCCAATCAGTTTTGAATGATTCTAAATCATTTCTAGGATGAATTAATCATGCTCAAAACATCAAAACACCATAGGACACAAAAAACCCAAAATTCCCTCACAATGCCGTGAGCTCCATTTGGGGGCCATATTGACCATTTGGTCATTTCATGTCTCAAAACTCATCTTAATGAAATCCAATCAACATGAAACTTTGCATGCATCATATAAACACCCAAATGCTCAACATATCTCAAAAGCCCCAAATTTGGAATTGGTTATAAACCCTAATTTCTCAATTTCAACAAATTGGACAAATTGGACTTAATACACCAAATCAATTACTTCAATCATCAATCTTACATCCAATTCAAGTCTCAACACAATGAAACAACTCAAGATCAAATCTAGGTCATTTAAGAGTGGGTCAACAACTCTAGAATAGCAACATGGTTTCATAAACCTTAAAAGATTACATATAACTACAATAGTCATACACTTCTTTCATTACACATGCTTAACACTTTCATCAAAACAACCATCATCAAAAACACAAGAAATAAAGAAAGGAACATCCTAGGAATATCACATATTAAAGCCTAGAACAAAAGGAATAAATTCCTTACTAATAGCAAGTTCAAGAAACTTACTAAAAATCCAAGCTTTTTGATGTTTAACTTTCTTTCTCAAGCTTTCTTTTTGCTTCAACAATGGTGTCTTTCTCTTTTAAAAGTGTATTAGGTTAAAATGAAATGAAAAGCAAATGAAACAATTTATACTTGCTAAATTAATGCCTTGGCCGAAATTTACAAGACATAAATAACAAATTTCATTTCAATTTTCATTTCAAATTAATTTGGTTAAAGTAAGTTAAATATCTTAAACTAACTTTATAGATATTTATTTACTTTAATAAAGCAACTATAATCATTACAAATTAATTATCCTAACATAAGATATTTATATTTTAATTAATTTAATCATTTAACAATTAAATAATTAATTAATTAATCAAATACAAATATATTAAATATATGTATAATATTTACATTAAATATTAAAAACATATATTCATTTAGGATAAAAGTCAAAAAACTCATTTTGACTATTAATTAATGTGTATTTAAATTAATCAAGTATTAAATGTAAATACACAATAATTACGTAAATGACTATCGGGTCCTTTTTGCACGTATCTTGCGTTTAACCTTTAAACGACTTTATAAATAATCAATATTATTTATTTATGTTGCTCTAGTGCTCTACGAGTATGTTTCATTATTGAGACTCTCTAGGTTCAGGTATATCCGTCACGAAATCAAATTTCATGTCCATAATCTATCCACCCGTAGATTATGACGATCACGGATAATCTCGCTAAACCATACAGGTCGAGGTCATCGCAAATGTATAATTCCTCCGTCACAGGTATCCGGATAAATCCCAGAGATATAGATGTAAACGTCAAATCTCTATCGGGACTATCCAGTCGACTATTCTATTAGCAATCTCAAAAAGAATGTTTAGAACTAGCTTCTAAACTTACCACGGGCCCATGGTTTTATCTGATTGCTAATCATATGGACTACCTATGCTCTGGTACACAGAACTGACGGATCCCATCTTGATACACATAGGACACCCTGAGGATCTATCTACACCCAACGAACAGGCGGAGGTCTGATCTAAATAGATCGGTGACGTGACTGCCATCTAAGTGTAGAAGATGTCTCATGTGCCCACAATGGCATCTCAAGTCTAAGAATCACAAGTGCTACTCAACCCAAGAAGATTCTTATTGACGCTGGTGTACCATCCATTAAGAATCTTCGGTGAGTCGTTCAGTGTTTATCCACTATAAACACCTACACGTCTATACTAGTCTCCAAGACTAATGGTTCATTGAGAAACCATTGGAATCATATATTCCAGTATACGACATGTACCGGTCTCAACGGGTTTACTATACTGACCAAGTAGTGTAAACCTTGACCAGGAACTGTCTAAGAATGACAACGTCATGATACGACTCAATGTCCGCTGCGACGCTTTTGCAACTGTACCATGACTAATCATTCTAAGGTCATTACGTCTTTACCATATAAAAGAATAGATTATATTATAGAAACTGCATATATTATTAATAATAATAATGTTTTACAGAAGTATTTAACAAAATACAACTGGGAATTGGCGCTCTGAGCACCAACCCCTACAGTTTTGCAGTCAGTAGCTGTCATATAGAACCAGTAGATGCTCGGTGAAGACTTTGAAGACGGTGGATCGCCCCAATTGCAGTCAAGAGAGTCTTGGGTCGAGTTATGGGTCCTCACGGCCCTTTGTATGGTTTTTGTATTTGCATATCATTTGTATAAGTCATGTAATAGTATAGTTTCATTTTGAGTTTTGGCCGGAGGCCAAGTGGTTAATATTTTGTTCATTGAGTCCAGGCCTGAGGCCTTGTTAATGAATGAATTGATGTTGAGTTACCGGCCTGAGGCCGAGATTGTATGTTCCTGCTGTATATGGAAGCTGGCTACAGGCCAGGTTGCATGATGTTACGAATAAATCATGCCGAAATTTCGTTAGAATCAGAGGCTTATGGAGGTGGGTTTAGCCTGTCTCATGCCGGTAGTATCCTGGCCTAGGCGGGATGTTACACTATGTGTCTATGGGAATCTGCATCAGGGTAGGTGTATTTGGTCTTAACCTGAGACTGCATCGCTAGTATTTGCGACTATCAATACGCTTTGGTTTTGGTCATCCGAGACTTTAACCGGTTCTGTGTACGCCTCTTCTGGGTTTATTGAGAATCGTAGTGTATTGGATGTGATGTCAAGATGGAAGTATCACTTCAGTCATACGGAGATGATGATCACGCAGGGATACAAAACTGGTACTCTAAATGGTTGCAACCATCGGGACAATATGACTGGTCATGATTATCCGATTAAAGAGACTAGTTGCTTGTAATCCGATATATGCTTCGTACGGGGCAGACACTATTCTAGCCCCAGGCCTTGCATGTGACATCTGATACTGGATCGCAATACGCATTACAACGTATACTACGCATGATATAGATTATATATTCCATTAAGAATATTTCTGGAGAATTGGGTAGGCACGGTGCTTTGCTAGAAGCCAAACATGTCTCGTAAATCTGTAAAAACGTAGTACGATGTACGTACGTGTTCGGATAGACTGACGACCGGATTTACTGCCAACATATCCAGGATCTCATGGGTCGCTTCCCGAAGATTCACCGATGACGGATGATTCGAACTTAATTAATCTGGGATTAATTACGGAGAGATTTTATCTGGGATAAAATACTATTTGAAGAGAGAGAATGATTAGTTTAGAATTAATCGTTAAAGTAATATATTCGATATATTAAACGAAATTAAATTTCGACGCGGAATTAAAATTGGATTTTAATTCGAGCTAACGAATTAATTTAGAATTAATTCGCGAGCGATGTGAATAGTAATTTTACTAGGCATAATTATTAAATTAAATTTTATTTAAATACGTCGCAATGGAAAATTCGTTAATTCGGAATTAACGAACCCGAGCCCGGAATGTGTTTGCGAGGCCACTCCGATTTTGAATCAAGTGCGGCCACAAGTCACATCGCTCGTCACATCACAGTCACTTTAGTGATGGATGTCAAGTCACCTTTTGGTGATTGACAACAGTCACTATTCATGATGTTGGTGGTTGTGGGCAATTAATGTCGTTTTGGCTCCAAAATTGGATTTGCTTTTTTGAAAAGCTTTTACCAAATTTTGGTAACACTTTTGCATTATGTTTTTAGAAAACAAAATACCAAAAACTTAAAACTCTTTCTCTCCAATTTGCTCCATTGTCGTGAGCCTCCTTGAAGAAGAATAAGAATTATTTTTCTTTTCTTCACTTGCTAGCACACTTAAAGAATCATTCAAGGTGTTAGGGAAACCCACCTTTGAGCTTGGAATCAACGCAAAGCTTGGAGCTTGGATTCAACTCTTCAACAAAAGGAGCACTTTGGCCGAATCTTCAAGAGAGCATTTTTTTTGTGTTCATCATCTTCAACCATCCGATCTTTGTAAGTATGATTCTGTCATACTTCTTTATTCACATGTTTTTTATGCTTGAATGATCTTGGGACAACTTTAGAAACCAACACTAAGTGCATATTCCTTTCAGTTATGACTCTACCCAATTCATGTGCTACCTCAACGAACTCTGGCTTAGAACCAACACCAGTACCGCAAAACACACAGATGTTTACAACTCATCTTCTTGAAGTTGCATCCATTTTTTTTATGTATTTCTTTCTCAAATCTGGATGTCTTCAAGAGTGCTATAACGAGCTCAATTTATAGATCCTGAAAAAGGATTAGTAATAATAGCACTAGTACCTGTCGAATGACAGTTATTAGCTAAACAGTAAAATAAATCGTGGAAGTCAAAAAGTCTGGATCCTTTCGGCGAAAAATAAAAGAAAATAACAAAAAAAATCACAATTATTAGTTAAAGACGAAGAGATAATAATATTTACAAGAAGTAACGACTTGATTGACATCTATGCGTCAGGGACAAGTTTCCCATCCAATTTTCTTATAATTTGGCAAATAGGGTCTTCAAAAATCAGATTCCTGAGACTCAATGGTTGCCTTTCTTTTCGAAATTATCTATATAACATGGGAATCGTGTGATACTCATATCCACTGGAATGCGTCTCAAAAGTCAATGATATGTCATCTAAAGACTCCTTACATATGCCATCCCTAATGAATTTAATTTTATCTTCGCGATTATCAGACACCATTCCTAAATAACGACAATGAGTATTACATGACATGCGTTCACATTTATAGCAAACATCTAATCTTTTAGCTCTTCTTTTTTTAGCTTAGGTGTTTTTTCCTAAACCAGGCAGATATGAAATAAAAGAGTCAGAAGACTCACCTGCCAATCAGACACGTGCTTCAATTAACCAACGAATGTCATTAGGAATACCTTTGATCATTAGTAGTCTCATTCGTTCCATTCGAGCTTTGTAGACTTTCATCATAGAGTTTTAAGGGAGAGAAGGACAATAAAATCTGATGGGAAAATGAATTTGTCAACTTTGACCAGCACATCTTCAACTACACCTATCAGAAATGTGAGTGTTCTATCAGCAAGTTACAAAGAGATTGAGGTGGGTTTTTCTTCTCCATTCTGCAGTTTCCTGTAAATGGAAAAAGGCATCAAATTAATACTAGCACCTAAATCACACAAAGCCTTACCGAGGTTATGTTCTCATATGGTGCAAGGGATAGTGAAACTGCCAGGATCTTTCAACTTTGGGGGAAGCTTCCTCTGAATGATGGCGCTGGATTCTTCTGTCAATGCTATTGTCTCGTAATCTCCTAATCTTCATTTTCGTGACAGAATATCATTCATGAATTTGACATAGCTGGGCATTTGTTCCAACGCTTCTGCAAATGGAATGTTGATATGTAGCTTTTTGAAGATCTCTAAGAATCGAGCAAACTACTTGTACAGTTTTTTTTTCTAGAGATGCTGTGGAAATGGTCGAGGTGGAGTGAATCTTTCTCGATCATTTACTTTTGCTTCTCTTTCCTCCATCTGTGGATCCGCTTCGCTGCTTTGTTTTGGAAGTTCCTCAATGGATGCCTTGACTCCAACATCTTTGTTGATCTCAGTACCCCTTTTCAAAGTGATGGCATGACATTTCTCATTCCCTATATTCCTTGGATTTGGTTATGTATTGCTAGGAATGGTACCTTGCGGTCTGTAACTCTGAGCATTGGCCAGTTGTCCCATTTGATTTTCCAGTGCTTTAATAGAATCTGAATGGCTTTGAATTAATGTTGCTTGGGATTGAAACATAGCATCAAATTTGGTTGCTTGAGAGTGGTATTTTGTTTATAGATTTTTGAACATAAATGCAAGCAAATCTTCTATTTCTACCTTTTTTTCATACTCCTCGCCCTTATTCTGCTGTTGGAATCCTGGTGGTGGATTGTTCCTTTGCCCTGAATTGTTGCTCCATGCGAAATTGGGATGATTTCTCCACCCTGGGTTGTAGGTGTTGGAATATGGATTGTTCCCTTATATATCAAAGTTGCTGACATAGTTCACCGTCTCATTATGTTGGTTGTATGATTCTGCCTCTGGTGCTCCTCCATATGGTGAACTTATGAATAAAGTATTAACCTTTATGCTAAGAGTTTCCATGAGTTTGCACATTTGATCCAGCTTGGCATTTATTGTTGTGTTGGCTCCAACTTCGTAAATTCCTGCAATTCGTTGAATCATGCTCCATTCTGTTGGCCACAAAGAATTATTATTGGACATTTCTTCAATTAAGTCTCAGGCTTGATCTTCTCCATTTTCCATTAAAGCTCTTCCACCAGCAGCATCTATTGTGGTTCTCATTAGTCCAGAAAGTTCATTGTAGAAGGTTTGGACTTGTAGTCACTTTGCAATCTCATGGTAAAGACATTTTCTAAGCAACTCCTTGTACATTTCCTAAGCTTCGCAGAGGGATTCTGAGTCATGTTGTACAAAGGATGTAATGTCATTCCTCATCTTTATAGTTCTGGCTGGTGGAAAATATTTTGCAAGGAATTTGATGGCTAGAGTGTTCCAAGTTGTGATGGAACCTACTGGTAGTGAATGTAGCCAAGCCTTAGCTCTGTCTTTCAAAGAATATGGGAACACACACAGTCTCATTGCTTTTTTTGCTGTTCGGTTTGTAATTGAATGTGCCACAAACTTCCAGGAAGTTGTTGATGTGGGCATTAGGATCTTCAGTTGCATTCCCCTCAAACTGAACTGATTGCTGTATCATCTGAATGCATGTTTTGATGTCACATGTATTTACTGGTAAGGAAGGAAGTACAATACTTGAAATGAAGCCGTCAACAACTGAAATAGTTCTGTCTCGAATGAGAATTGGTGGTGCAACCTCCAAAGGTTCAGGTTCCATCTCTGGGTCTGATAGTTCTTTCAGATAATTCTTTCAATCTCTAGGTCAAGCGGACGGATTTCAAAGCTTCTGGTTCTTCTCATGTAGTGTCTGAGAACCTGAAACACAAGAAAATAAAAATAAAAAACAAAAAAAATTAGACACAAGTAACGTATCTAACCCCAAAATTAATAGTAGAAGATAAATAAGTCCCCGGTAACGGCGCCAAAACCTTGATCGGTGAAATCACACATGTTACGCAAGCGCACGTATCGCTTAAGTAGTATAAAATGTATCGATCCCACGAGGACTTAATACCTTAGCTATTAATTAATGATGTTAAATATTTACGAGTATCTAATAGATTGATTGTTGTTTGGATGGTGATTTTTATCTGAAACAAGTAAATAAGACAGTGCGAAAGTAAATTAAAGGAAAATTCAATATTATAAAACTATCTAGGGTTGTGAATCCTTCCAATATCTTTTAAAGATGAAGTGATTATCTCATGTTTGTGCAATATATCAATTTATTAACCTGGAATACAAAAATATGCAAAAGCCTCTATCGATGGCCAGATGCAAACACCCAAATAACTCAATTAATCATATGTCTATGTTAACCAAGTTACCTGAATTCATTAAGATTAAGTTCCAATTGTGGCTACCCCCGCCGGACAGGTATATGTCTATCCTGGAAGGAAATCTACCAAAGAGTCTCTTGCCCCAAGGTGAGATCGTGAGCTATTGAGTCTAAGGCTAAAACCTAAAATTCCTTCGTCAAGTTTATTTTAAGTTTACTAAATCAATCTTTTTAATGGCCAATTAATAAGAAGCATTAAGCTTAAGACTCAATAAATAAACCTTTATATTACCCAATACACAAAACAACCACTTATAAAATGATGATATTGGAATTCCACACAACCCTAGATACGGTGTTTAGTAACCACACATATCTAGGAATTATAAAGACATAAATAAAGTAAATGACATAAAGTAAAGCTTGGAAATTAAAAAGATAAATTAACAATAACGAAAATGCTAGGGGTTAGAGGATCCACTTTTATTACTTCTCATTTGGATATCTCCCTTATTATAATATATAAATTTTGCATGACATTACCAACCGACCATATAGACGGTATCATGATTAAGTCAAATTTATGATTAATTCCGACCGACCATAAAGGCGGTATCCAATTTAATCATGTTAAAATCAATTTAATTAAGTCCAACCGACCATAAAGGTGGTATCCCATTAAGTCAGGTTTTAAAATAGTTTATATCTTATAATTAAGGGAGATTAATCTAAATATTAGTAATAAAAGCTTTACCCTTCACCCCAGCAGAGGGGAGTTACATTCTCATACTGAAAAGTAAAATAAAGAAAGACCTATTGCATAAAATAAAAATTCAATACAAGAAAGCTATAAATAAACAAACAAGATACAATCTTCTTAGTATTCTTAAGGAAATCCCCAGAAGAATGTATGAATTTTCCAAATGAATCAGGCCTCAATTTATAGGCAAAATTTGGTGTCATGAGTTGGAACGCGTGAAGCCTTGCACGTCGCGACGCGCCATAGATCTTCGACACGTGTACGCGGTTTTCACGAGATGATGACACGTGGCTGTCGGTAGAATTATTGGCTCGGTGTCGCGATGCGTGAAGTTATGCACGTCGCGATACTGACGTCATGCTGATGTAAGAAATGACGTGTGGTGTCGGCAGAACAATGACTATAGTGCGTCGCGATGCAGAGGATGTGCGCGTCGCGATGCTTGAAATGATAATTTTACTGTTTTGGCCTTGATTTGATTCTAGTGAGTCTTGAAACCATTTTTATCTACAAAATACACAAAACACATTAAAATATTCACAAAACTCAAGAAACTATACAAAATATTAAGTAAAAGGGGTGGTAAATATTGATATATTTTTCGCTTATCACCAACGGAGGAATATTGAAACATTTCCTCTTTTTTTCTTTTACCTTCTTCCCCTTCGACTTGGATTTGGAAGAAACATAAAGTGAAGTGGCTTTCGGAAGGCGAGTCAGAACTTCCTTCTTCAAATCTTCCTCTGATTTGAGAAACATCATATGCAACTCACAGTAAGAGCAGTGAATCCCATTCATGTTGAAGTACATAACAAATTGGCGATATGACGTCGGAAGCAAACTAAGTATCACATTCCGTCCTATAGTATCATTGAAAGGGAAATCATTGTGCCTCAATTTCTCGATCAAATCGATCAAATGAAGCACATGTGTGCTCACAGCCCGCCCATCATCAAGTTTAGAATGGAACAGTTCCATTGCAACTCTATGAACCCCGACATATTCCTGGTTCATAAATGATTCACGAAAAGTTGTGTCATCATATTATATGTATCGTGCATCTCAAAGTATTTCCTTTTCAGTTCAGAAGAAAGAGAACTGAGAATGAATGATTTAACCCTTAAATCATCATCTTTCCATTTACAGAAAGTCTCCATCTCTTCAGGCGATGCATCCTCTGATATAGCAAGTGGTAGTGGAACTTACAAAATGTATCCCAGCTTTTCAGATCCGAGGACAATCCTCAAATCCATATCCCAGTCCATAAAGTTCTCAGCGCTCTTAAGCTTATTCGTATCAAGCATACGAGCAAAAGGATTGGTCGAAGGTGCCGCCATCGCAAATCTATCAAATAGACAGTGAATAAACAATTAGCAAATAAAACAGTTTCATATTATATCAAAAGCATTAAATTTATCATGGATTTTTAATTTAAAAATGCTCATCCCAATATTTCATGCAAAACTATAATCCCCATATAGGATAAAAAACATGCGATAATCAAATCATAACATAATAGTGAAAGATGGACCCCATGAATATATTTTAGCTCACAGTTTTGGCACGTTCCCACCTACGTATATTCATTAGGTAGACAAATCATTGTCGATCACTCACCAGTGACTCCTGGGTTTTCGGTATTGGTTGTTTCCCGTTGTGATAGATTTGGCACGTTCACAAGGAGACGTACCAATGTTAAACTTGTCAATGATAAATTCAAGATACTTGCGTAACCCTGACAACTTTGGAACGTTCAGGATTCCGCTTTCGCTTAAATTCACCTAATATCAAAATATATCTGGTGTAGATAAATTTCTACCGGCTATATCCTCACAGCTTTGGCGCGTTCTGGGATATAGTCGTAGATTATTTATCCATAAGCGGTATTGACAAGACGTACAAAGTAATATGCATCAAATACATATTAAATATAAAACCTTATTTTCAAATAGGGATTTTTCTGCAAAAGATGCTTTTACTTTATTTAATCAAATTAAATAAACACATGCATGCATAAAGTAAAGATTAAATTAAACATTGAATTTAAAGGCATAATCATATTGAGTGTTCAGAATCAGACTCGCTCTGATACCATTTTGTTGGGATTTTATATGGAATACCCGGTAACGCAGAGGAACGCGGAAAATCAAATATTTTCCGATTTCAATAATTTTTCTTGGATCAATTAAATAAATTTATTTATTTAATTACCAAATACTTAAAAACTGAAATTTAACCCAAGAAATCATATTTCTTAGTAATTACCGAATTAACCCTAAAGTTTGTATTTTATTAATTTTAGTCCTTAAATTGTCAAATACATATTTAAATGATTCCAAATCAATCCCAAAATGATTTACACATCTCCAACACATCAAAATATAAATTCCAACAAAAATTTCAAAATTTTTGTAATTGCCGAAACAACCCAGTATTTTCAAGGATTTGTAATTTGGTCAAATCTTGTTCAAATAAGTAAAAATCAAATCCAATCAATCCCAAATTTAATATACATTATATATATGAAAAGCCTCAAAATTGGAATAGGTTAAGAGCCCTAATTTCATAAATTACTCCAATTGATCAATTTACACTAAATTGAATAAATTCAACACTTCAATCAATTTTTTAACACACCAAACAAGTCTCACCACTTGAAATAACACAAGAAAAATTATAGGTCATAAATTAGTGGCCTTAAAACTCTAGAATGGCAACTTGATTACTAATTAATCCAAAGAAAGCTTAATAACTAATTACAAGCTCACTTTGTTTAATCACACGTGCTAACATCTTTCAAACAAGTTCCAACCAATTTAATTACATACTTAAAGAGAGAGAAAATTCTAAACAACACATGTTGAAGCCTAGAAACATAGAAATAATTTTCATGTTGAAGAAAGTTGGAAAATACTTACAAAATCCAATTTTCCTAAAGCTTTTTCCTTTGTTCTTCAAGTTTTTCTCAAACTTTTTTTGTAATATATTTGGTAACTTGTTTTTATGAAACAAAAATAAAAAACAAAACCCTTTTGTAAAATGCTCTCTTGGCCGAAAAATTGAAGAAATTAAAATATCATGATATTTTAATTTTTTTTTCAATTTAATTAAATGAAAAGGATATACCTGACTTGAGATATTTTTATCATTAAAGCATTTAATGAAAAATAACAAGTGTATCTAATCATATTAGGACATTTAAAAGGTGAATCATTACTTAAGATATTTTTCAAATTTAATTAATTTAATCATATAACATTTATATAATTAAATAAATAAAAATATATGAAATATATGTATTATATTTACATTAAATAATCAAAATACATATATCAATGATATATGTCAAATATCACAATTTGACATTTAAGTAATGTGTATGTAATAAAATTAAATATTAAATACAAATACACATTAATTAGGAAATGACCATTAAGTCCATTTGCATGTATTTTTTGTTTAACCGTTAAACGATTTATAAATAATCAGTATCATTCATAAAAGTTGTCATAGTGCTCTACGAGTATATTTCATTAGTGAGACTCTTCAGGTTTAGGCATATTCGGCACAAAATCCAATTTCGTGTGCATAATCTACCCACCCGTAAATTATGACGAACATAGATAAACTCTCTGAACCATATAGGTCGAGGTCATTGCATACGTATAATCCCTCCATCACATGTATCCGGATTATTCCAGAGATATAGATATAAACGTCAAATCTCTATAGATATAATCATGTCGACGTTTCTATTAGCAATCTCCTAATAACACTTAGAACTAATTTCTACAGTGTACCACGGGCCCATTGATTTAACAGATTGCTAATTTCATATTGAATACATATGCTCTGTACACAGAACTGACACATCATTTCTTGATACACACAGGATATCCTGAGCATCAGTCTACACCTAACGAACAGGCGGAGGTCTGATCTAAATAGATCGGTGACGTGACTGCCATCTAAGTGTGAAGGATAACTCATATATCCACAATGGTATCTCAAGTCAAAGAATCACTATGCTCACTCAGCCTAAGAAGATTCTTATTGACATTGGTGTACCATCCATTAAGAATCTTCAGTGAGTCGTTCAGTGTTTATCCGCTACAAACACCTACACGTCTATACGAGTCTCCAAGGCTGATGGTTCAAAATTTAATATACATACCGAAACAGCTCAGTATTTTCTAGGATTTCTAATTTGGTCCAATCTTGTTCAAATAAGTAAAAATCAAATCCAATCAATTCCAAATTTAATATACATCATATATGCATCATATATATGAAAATCCCCAAAATTGGAATAGGTTCAGAACTCTAATTTCATTAATTACTCTAATTGATTAATTTACACTAAATTGAATAAATTCAACACTTCAATCAATTCTTTAACACACCAAACAAGTGTCACCACTTGAAATAATACAAGAATAATTCTAGGTCATAAATGAGTGGCCTTAAAACTCTAGAATGGCAACTTGATTACTAATTAATCAAAAGAAAGCTTAATAACTAATTATAAGCTCACTTTGTTTAATCACACATGCTAACACCTTTCAAACAAGTTCCAACCAATTTAATTACATACTTAAAGAGTAGAGAAAATTCTAAGCAACACATGTTGAAGCTTAGAAATATAGAAATAAATTTCATGTTGAAGAAAGTTGGAAAATACTTACAAAATCCAATTTTCCTTAAGCTTTTTCCTTTGTTCTTCAAGTTTCTCTCAAACGTTTTTTGTAATATATTTAGTAACTTGTTGTTATGAAACAAAAATAAAACAAAACCCTTTTGTAAAATCCCCCATTGGCCAAAACATTGAAGAAATTAAAATATCATGATATTTCAATTTTTTTTTCAATTTAATTAAATGAAAAATATATACTTGACTTTAGATATTTTTATCATTAAAGAATTTAATGAAAAATAACAAGTGTATCTAATCATATTAGGCCATTTAAAAGGTGAATCGTTACATAAGATATTTTTCCAATTTAATATTTGAATCATATAACATTTATATAATTAAATAATTAAATAGAAATATCTTAAATATATGTATTATATTTACATTAAATAATCAAAATATATATATTAATGGGATATGTCAAATATTATAATTTGACATTTAACTAATGTGTATTTAATAAAATCAAATATTAAATATAAATATAATTAATTAGGAAATGACCATTAGGTCCATTTGCATGTATTTTTCGTTTAACCGTTAAACGATTTATAAATATTTAGTATTATTCATAAAAGTTACCATAGTACTCTACGAGTAAATTTCATTAGTGAGACTCTCTAGATTTCGGCATATCCGTCACAAAATCCAAATTCGTGTGCATAATCTATCCACCCGTAAATTATGATGAACACAGATAAACTCTTTGAACCATACAGGTCGAGGTCATTGCGTACGTATAATATCTCTGTCACATATATTCGGATTATTCCATAGATATAGATATAAACGTCAAATCTCTATAGATATAATTACGTCGACGTTTCTATTAGCAATCTCTTACTAACACTTAGAATTAATTTCTACAGTGTACCATGGGCCCATGGATTTAACAGATTGCTAATTCCATATTGAATACCTATGCTCTTTACATAGAACTGACGGATCATTTCTTGATACACACAGGATATCCTTAGCATCAGTCTACACCTAACGAACAGGCGGAGGTCTGATCTAAATAGATCGGTGACGTGACTGCCATCTAAGTATGGAGGATAACTCATATATCCACATTGGTATCTCAAGTCAAGGAATCGCTATGATCACTCAACCTGAGAAGATTAGAGTATTCGGTTATTTAGCCATTTTCCATGTATCCAATGAGCTCAGACAGAAGCACGATGCAAGGACTACTCAATGTATATTCCTTGGGTATGGAGATGAAGAATTTGGATACATACTATGGGATCCGAAGGAAAAGATGCTTATCATAAGCTAGGATGTAGAGTTTCTTGAAGACGGTGTTGGGGCAGTTATGAAACCCCCTAGGGTTGGATCGGTGCCCCTCGCAACAGAAATAGGTCTAACCCATGGATATCAAGCATGGGTGTAATTTTAAAATATTAAATGAAATATTATATTCCATTATGAGTGAATAGGAAAACACCAAGGTTGAATCGGAGTCTGGAAGCTCAAAAATGAACAAAAATAAATTCGACACGCGCACACACATGACGCGCGTGCTACAATCCACACGTGCATTGTGCGCTCACAGTGCGTGCAAGACCAATTTTTTTTTAAAAAAAAATCATTTGCTTCTTTACATTTCCTTCAGCTCTCTGGTGATTTACCCTAATTACTTCCAAATCTCCCTAAACACTTCAAAAACACCCAAAATTAATTTTTAACATCAAAACCAACATCAACACATGTTATAGAACAAAATTCAAGTTTTTCAAAATATCAAATATTTTTACAGAAATATAAATTTATAAATACGCACTTGCATACATTTTGAATCCAATACGTAAACTAAATTAGAATCTCAATAAGAAATGTCTCGTGAATAATTCCAGGTCACCCAAAGGTGGTCGAGTAATTCTTGAATGGTAGTCATAGCTCTAAGCTTTAATCTAGAGTTCCAAACTCTAATTTTATGTTTATGTCTAACATAAATATTTTTGACCCAATTACAAGCATATTGTGTTTATACTTCCAAAGCATCCTAACACAATTAATTAGCCTAATTTCAACATTAAGTATCTAATATATAGTTAAGCAAAATATGTCTCACTAATGAAAAATATAGCTTTTAGAGAATATCAAACTTACCTAGCAAGGTTGATTCAAAGATCCAATCTACTTCTCTTTGTTGAAATATTTGGAGAACTTCCAAGGATTAGCAAGCTTGACTCCAAGATCCAATCTTGATTCCAATGCTAGCAAGCTTCACCCCAAGATCTAATCTTGATTTCTCCAAGATAAAATATTGTAGAGACCTCACAAGCTTCTCTAAACACTTCTCTAGCTTAGGCTAATTTCTCTAAGAATTTGCTTGTACTTCGCTTTCTCAAGCTTTTACTTTTCTTAATTAAAACCTTCCTAAAGCTTGCTATTTATAGAAAAACTTAGGTAATTTTTAATTAATAAAAGTTGTAATCAATTTTTAGGTAGGCTTAATCTAATTTGTTCAAATATGTATAATTAGGTGTGGAAAATCCTCATTGTCTCCCACTTTGATTCAATCCAACTAAATCAAGCCAATGATTTGGAAATGGATTAGTTAAATATTTGCAACTTTGATTTAATCCAATTAAATCAAGCCAAAACCACCTATTATTACGTACTTACAATTACCATAATATCTTCAAATAGTTGAGATAATTATGATTTTACAATTAAGCCCTTGTGTAATTATTGAATTAATCCAATTAATTCAATTAGGTCAAAGTAAATAATCAATATTATCCAATAACACTTGATTATCTTTGTTGATAATTATAATATCAAATATTATCTTTTATCAAAGTTAATCGGCTATCCAAGTGCTAAACAAGTACATTTCATATTGGGACTCTCTAATTTCAGACACATTCGTCATATAAGCCTAGCTAATATGTACGCAATTCGGCCACCTCCGAATTCGCGAATAATACGAACAACCTTTCTGAACTATACAAGTCGAGGTCATCACATATGTTTAACAATCCCTCTGTCATAGGCTATACGAGTTGTGCTTAGGAAATATAGAATACACCGTCAAGTTTCCGAGGTGCACATCTTGATGATCGAAAAATATATCAATATTTACCACCCCTTTGACCTAATATTTTATATATTTTCCCGATTTTTATGAATGTTTTGATGTGTTTTTGTTTATTTTACAGATAAAATAAAATCGGGACTCAATGGAATCAATCAGAATGAAATTTGGAACAAATAAAGGTAAAAACTGGACTTGACATTTGGATTTTTGAGGTTGGAAACTTGAAATGCGCTCTAACGAAGTTCAATTTCGAAAATTTCAAATTTGCGCAATTGTCGTATCCTGGCCATAATATTTTATTCTGGTATCGGATTGAGATGATTCAGGTTCTAGATGAAAGAAGACTCAAAGATCTACAACTTTGAAGTTCATAGTAATTTCGAATTCTAAAGATTGCATGACCGCAATAGATGAAACATCAGAAATTATGTTATGTGTAATTATTAAAGTCATTTTCAAAACAAAAAAAATGAAAAAATGAAAATTGTCAAACTTCCACCAAACATGCAAGAATGTTTGGTGGAGGATTTGATACCATATTTTTTGCCATGTTTGGTGGAGAAATTGGTGGAGAAAGTCGTGGATAAATTGGTGGAGGCAAAATTTTACCTATAAATACCAAGCCATTTCATGTGTAAATTTCATACTTTCCTTGGTTTTTTAATAAGGAATTAAGGATTATATCTTATGTGTTTTATTTGGTAGTTTTGTAATTTATTTTTATTTTTAAGATTCGAATTTTCTACTTATACATATCATATACGTAACTGTAGAAACTAATGGAACCTTAGTGTTACTGAAGCATATCCCCACGAGTATTGAAACTAATTCGGTAACACTCAATATCAAACGAATCAAATCGTATAAGATTCGATTTCTCCCATTGACCAATTCCATCACGATGGAATCGTAGAAGAATAATATTGAGTAAGAATCATATTCATTGAATAAACTTAGAACTAATTACCATAATTTCATTTGTTTGATCGTACCAAACATCTTTGAACAATTCAAAAACTCATGATGAATTTTAAAGATATAGTTTTCAAAACTTCAAATCAAATATCTTTGAACCATTCAAAATATTCTATCCGCGTTTTATCATAAACATATTGAATGTTCTTGAACCATTCAAGACGTTCAATTTGAGTTCTTTTAGAAACACGTAACTAAGTCATGACAATTCATTAACTAAGTTACGAAGTAAGGAAAACTATCCAAGGCGATTTATAATTCACTAAACTACATACATCCAATGTATTAGTTTAATAAATCTGTGGTCTAATGACGATCATTGGTTAAATGAGATTTAATCACATCCTGAATACAATATTCATTAAATGGATAAGGATATGTGGTGTGATCTCGTATCAGACCGTCCTTTACCATACAGAATAAGCATCTAATGCTTATGTGATAAAATCTCATAAATCACCATTCTAAGTTATTTAGTTAATCGAATATTTTTCTTAATGTTTATCTTTGTATCAATGACACTACTAGTCATATTAAAATATGAAATAATTGTTTATAAAGAACAAGTAACTATCCAATAGTCGGAAGTTCTAATATCAAATATCAAAACAATCATTAAACACTATTTTAAATAACTAGACGAGAGATCTGGTATCCAATACCTATAGGTCAAACCAACCTAGATATCTCAAATATGCTCTGTAATTGGCTTTTTTTGCTCAGTATGGTATGATTATATTTTTTCTTTTTCTTCTTTCTTTTTTTCCGAATTTTTCTTTTCTTTCTTCTTTTTTTCCAACACACATACCCTTTAAGGTAGCATTTCTCCTCATGGTGGTCTTAACACTCGCCCATGGGTAGCTTCATGCTTATCGGTTATAGGTGGTTTATTTTTTTTCTTTCGAGACTTTCTCTTTTTATTTTTAACCATACCATACATCATAACACTAGCAAATCAGGATAAACATCTAAGCAAATGGTCATTCATCGATATGCAATTTCTTCAACTAGTCACTTTGCCAACTACCTAGGTTTTCACCACTAAAATTCTATAATTAAGTGCTTACGAGTCTAACCTAGATCAACTACTCAATGAATCAGATAAAAGTACATTAAAGAACTTATTGTTTCTAAGATTTCATCCTAAAGAAAACAATACTCATCATTGGACATATGTTATACTATTAAGGACTTAAAACTAAAATATATTTTTTTATAACAGGTATTATCACTACATGCATACACCCCCATACTTAAAACTTGTATTGTCCTCAATGTAAGAAAAATATAAAGAAAAATGATTATGGAACAATACTACCAGGCATGAAGTTGATCAGGTTCCTGCTGGTAAGACTTTAGTTGTGTGAGCTGCGTGTGTTGCGCTAACACCTGAGTGAATACTCATATAAATAATAAATATGCAATTAGCACATAATAAAATAAATCTAAAGTAAAGAAAAAAATAAAATAAAATAAAATAAAATAAATTTAGATGTAAGGGTTGCCTCCCTGATAGCGATAAGTTTAACGTCTTCAGCCAGACGCAACCACCCAAGTTTTCATGGTGTGTTTCATGTAGAAGACCAAATAGACTTATGTTCTTTCTTCTTTGGTAGACACTGGTGATTAAGGCATGAAAAGGAATTTATGGCTGGCTATTACATCGTATCCATTGATCCCTCAAGGTCTACTAATGGCTGAGATTTTAGGCTACACAGATGGAAAAATTAGTTTAATCTCCTTTTTAACTTCCCAATGATCACCTACAAGTGGGCACTAACTCTCTTTTTACAGTTCTTTAGGATCAGCTCCAGTTCGGGTTGGCTAGATTCATGTGGTGTAGAGCCTATCTTTGGCAAGACTGTGTCTATCAAATATGTGTACTGACACTCATCATCATTTTGTGGTTGTATCTCAACATGAAAAATATTAACTTCCAGTGTCATATTCCCAAATTATATCTTCATGAGACCGTTCTTGCAATTGATAAGGGCATTAGCTATAGCAAGAAAATTTCTACCTAAGATGAGAGGAATTTTTGACTTAGTGTTAACCACAGACTGAGTGTCTAAAATCAAGAAATCAACAGGGTAATGGAATTTATCAATTTGTAGTAAAACATCCTCAACTACTCGCCGCAGTTTTCTGAGAGAGCGATCAGCTAACCGTAAAACCATATATGTAGGTTTAATCTCTCCAAGTCCGAGCTGCATATAAATAGAATATGGCATGAGATTAACACTAGCACCTAAATCTAAAAAAAGCCTGACCGAACTCATATGTGCTAATGTGGCAAGTAATAGTGGGGCATCCTTGATCATTGTATTTTGGTGGAGCCCTCTGATCAATCACTGCACTTGCTTGTTCTGTTAAGAACACAGTCTTCTTCACATGATGCTTTCTCTTCATGGTGCATAGATCCTTCAAAACCTTCGCGTATATGGGAACTTGTTTGATCACATGTAATAGAGGAAGGTTAATTTTTACTTGCTTTAATTGTTCTAGGATCTCACCATTAGGGTATGTAGCTCTCGCATTAGGCTTAAGAGCTTGAGGGAAATGTACTCTAACTGGGATATGTGGCACTTGTTCTTCTTGAGGAATATTGGTACTAATATCTTTGGGGTCACCTATAATGTTGGAGGTGTCATGTAATCCTAGGTTAATTACCACTCCTAGTGATTATGACATTAAGACCTTTTACATTGGATGCTTCATGATCAGCGTGTACCATGTGTTGCCCTTGAGGATTTGGTTGAGCCTGAGATAGAAACTTTCTTTGTTCTTACACACTCCGGACATTAGTCAACTTTGAGACTTGACTCTTTATCTTTTTATTATCTGCAACCACCTGAGCTATCAGTGACTCAAACCTTTGATTAGTTTTACTCTAGGCCTCTATAAATGTGTGCACAGTATCTTCTAAAGAATTTATAGGAATGGTAGGTGTGGGATACTTGATGAGCGGTAAATGTATCACTATTTCCCACCCATTTAACCTAATATTTTGTATAGTTTCTTGAGTTTTGTGAATATTTTGATGTGTTTTTTGTTATTTTGTAGATAAATAAAGTTTCAGGACCCTCTGGAGGTGATTTGGGGCCAAAATAGTGAAAAACGGACAAAAGGGAATTTTCATAATTTTACGCGTCGCGACGCGCAAGCCTTTGGCGTCACGACGCCTAAAGTGCACTGATCCATGCTAACGTGCGCCAGGTCCACATGTCAGAATCTAAGAAGTTTGACTTTGCTAACGTGCCTCATGCCACGTGTCACTATCACAGCCGATCTGCTAATGTGCGTCGTGCCACGTGTCATCATCCTACGGTGCCGATAATCGCCATCACCACGCGTCACTCCATGTGTCAGCCACGTCATCGTCCACATCACCAGTTGACCGAGTCAACATGCCACGTCACCACCATGTCATCATCAGCCAATCACAGTGTGCCACGTGTCGCAATTCTATGGTGTCGACAATCACTTTCACCACGTGTCGCCACGTCAGTGCCACGTCATCGCCACGTCAGCTCAATTATTGACTAAATTATCCGAATTGACACATGGCAGATAAGAATCTGAAATGGACCAATCACGTGTTGACACGTCAGCGCGTCGCGACGCAAGAAGAAACTTGTGCGTCGAGACGCGTGGCACTTATGGACGCCTATAAATAGAGCTCGAAATTTCAGTTTCAGATGTACCTTCCTCTCTGAATTCTCTGATGTAAAAAGGGAGTTTTCAATATAGTTTCTTTTAAATTTCAGTTTTGTAATTAATTTTAATTACGTTCTGTAATAATAGTAATTTACTTTCTTTACTTTTACAGTTTTTATTATTCAACCATGAGGAGGTAACTTCCCCCTGCTAGGGTGAAAAGTAGTTCTTTTACTATTGCTAATTAGATTAATCTCCCTTAAATATAATATATTCACTATTTAAAATTTGACTTAATGAGGATACCGCTATATTGGTCGGTTGGTAATTCATTTTAAACTGGTTTAAACCTGACTAAGCAAGGATACCGCCAGATTGGTCGGTTGGTAATTAAATTTTCTTACCGCCTATATGGCAGGTTTATTTTGGTTCCGCCTTTATGGCTGGTTGGACTTAATTTGACTTAATTAGGTTACCGCCTATATGGCTAGTTGGTAAAATAATCACAAGTTAATATATTATATTAAGGGAGATATCTAAATAGTAAATAGTAAAAGTTGATCATTTTACCTTAGCATTTTATTTTATTGTAATTTACTTTTCATCTTTTACTTTACCGCAATTACTTTTCAGCATTTTTACTTTATGTCTTTTACTTTTATGTTTTTACTAGCCCTGGTTATGTGTCGTAACTAAGTTAGTTATCTGGGGTTGTGATGAATTCTAATATCACCGGTTTATAAGGGGTTATTTTATAGTTTGGGTAATTTAAAGGTTTACTTTTTAAGTCTTAAGCTTAATGCGTCTTGTTAATTGGCCACTAATAAGATTGATCTGGTAAATCTAAAATAAACTTGACAAAGGAATTTTAGGTTTAAGCCTTAGACTTAATAGCCCATGATCTTCCTTGAGGATAGATAACCCTTTAATAGATTTCCTTACAGGATAGACATATACCTGTCGGGCGGGGGTAGCCATAATTTGAATTTAAACTTAATGAATCCAGGTAATTTTGTTGACATAGACATATGGTTCAATTGGGTTATACTGGGTATTTGCGTCTGACCATCGACAGAGGCTTTCGCATAATTTAGTGTTCTAGGTTAGTAAACCGATTTATTACACAAACATGAAATAACCACTTCATCTTTTCAAAGATATTAGAAATATTCACAACCCTAGATAGTTTCTTAATATTGAATTTTCTTAAACCTACTTTCTTGCAATTTTATTTACTTGTTTTTAAATTCAAAATCATCACCATTTCAAATAAATCAATCAACCTGTTAGATACTAGTAATCATTTGACCTCATAAAATTAATAGATTAGGTATTAAGTCCTCGTGGGATCGATACTTTTTATACTACTTGAACGATACGTGCGCTTGCGTTATACGCGTGTGATTACGCACCGGTCAAGTTTTTGGCGCCGTTGCTGGGGACTTATTTATCTTTCCCTATTAGTTTTGAGGTTAGAAACATTTACTTGTATCTAATTTCTTTTTACTTATTGTTGTTGTTTTCTTATGTTTCAGGTTCTCAGAAACTACATGAGATGAACCAGAAGCTTTGAACTCCGACAGCTTGACCCAGAGATTGGATGAACCCTCAGACAGTTGAGAAGAGAAAGGCAAGAAGGCCAAGAAGCAATCATTAACATGGAACCTGAACCTTTGAACGTTGCACCACCAATTCCCATTCGAGACAGAACCATTTCGGTGGTTGACGGACTCATTTCTTGTATTGTACTTCCTCCATTACCAGTAAATGCGGGTGACATCAAAACATGCATCCAGATGATTCAGCAGTCAATACAGTTTGGGGGAAATGCAACTGAAGATCCTAATACCCACATCAGCAACTTCCTGGAAGTTTACGGCACTTTCAACTACAACAGAGCATCAGAAGAAGCAATGAGACTGCGAGTTTTTCCATATTCCTTGAAAGACATAGCTAAAGCTTGGCTACATTCGTTACCAGCAGGTTCCATCACAACTTGGAACACTCTAGCCACCAAATTCCTTGCAAAGTACTTTCCACCAGCCAAGAATGCAAAGTTGAGGAATGACTTCACATCCTTCGTGTAACAAGATTCAGAATCCATTTGCGAAGCTTAGGAACGATTCAAAGATTTACTCCGGAAATGTCATCATCATGAGATCGCAAAGTGGCTACAAGTCCAATCCTTCTACAATGGACTTTCTGGACTAATGAGAACCACAATTGATGCTGCTGCTGGAGGAGCTTTAATGGCAAAAGGAGAAGATCAAGCCTGGGACTTAATCGAGGAAATGGCTAACAACAATTCATTGTGGCCAACAGATAGGAGCATGATTCAAAGAATTGCAGGAATTTATGAAGTTAGAGCAAACACAACAGTGAATACCAGGCTGGATTAAATATGCAAATGTCTAGAAACACTTAGCACGTAAGTTGTGAACATCGCTGGAACCACAAGTTCACCATATGGAGGAGCACCAGAACCAATTAAACATAAAGAAACGGTGAACTACGTCAACAATTTCAACAGACAGGGGAATAATCCATATTCCAACACCTACAACCCAGGGTGGAGGAATCATCCAAATTTTTCATGAAGCAACAATTCAGGGCAAATGAACAACCCACCACCCGGATTCCAGCAGCAAAACAAAGGTCAGGAGTATGAAAAAGAACCAGGAATAATAGAAGTGCTGGCACAGTTAAAAAAGTAAGAAGCAAAATACGATTCTTTAGCAGCTATGGTTCGAAATTAAGTAGCATTGAATTAAAGCCATTCAGCCTCTATTAAAGCACTGGAAAATCAAATGGGACAACTGGCCAATGCTCAGAGTTACAGATCGCCAGGTAATCTTCCCAGCAACACAGAGCCAAATCCAAGGAACATAGGGAAGGAGCAGTGTCATGCCATCATGTTAAAAAGTGGTACTGAAATCAACAAAGATTTTGGAGCCAAAACAACTGCTGAGGAAGTTCCAAAAGAAAAAAAGCAACAGATGGAGGAAAAAAAAGCAAAGGAAAAAGAACATATCACTCCACCTCCACATTTTCCATAGCGTCTTCAGAAAAAAAAAAAAAAAAAAAAAAAAAAAAAAAAAAAGAACTCGACAAGCAGTTTGCTCATTTCCTGGAGGTGTTCAAAAAGTTGCACATCAACATTCTATTTGCAGAACCCTTGGAACAAATGCCCAGCTATGTAAAATTCATGAAAGACATTCTTTTACGAAAACGGAGATTGGGAGATTACGAGACAGTAGCATTGACAGAAGAATGCAGTGCCATCATTTAGAGGAAACTTCCCCCAAAGTTGAAAGATCCTGGCAGTTTCACCATTCCTTGCATCATAGGAGAACATAACTTTGGTAGGGCTTTATGTGATTTAGGTGCAAGTGTTAACTTGATCCCTTTTTCTATTTTCAGGAAACTGCATATTGGAGAAATAATGCCCACTTCAGTCTCTCTACAACTTGCTAATAGAACGCTCGTATTTCCAAGAGGCGTAGTTGAGGATGTGCTGGTTAAGGTTGACAAATTCATTTTCCCAGCAGATTTTATTGTCTTTAATATGGAGGAAGACGCATACGTGCAAATCATCCTTGGGAGACCGTCATTGGCTACAGGTCGAACCATTATTGATGTACAAAAAGGGGAACTAACCATTAGGGTACAGGACCAAGAAGTAACATTCAATGTTTTCATGGACATGAATTTCCTAGATGATGAAAAGAATGAGGAATGTTTTAGACTTGATGTGATACACAGTACCATTCAGAACTCCAATGCAATGCAAAGTTCTACTGACAAACTTAAAACATGTCAATTGCCTGTGGAACCTGAAGATAAAACGTCTTTTGCACTGAAAAAGCCAATTCTTGCACATCAAGCAACAGAAGAGAAAAAGTTCTACCAGCTCAACGAATTGGAGGAATTTCACAATCAGCCTTTTGAGGATGCCAAATTGTACAAAGAAAAGGCCAAGAAGAGACATGATGAGAAGTTAGTGCGCATACAACTAGAACCATGGCAGAAGGTACTGTTAAACAAATCAATGGTGAAATTCTTCCCATGGAAGCCAAAATTACGGTGGTCAGGTCCATTTGTGGTCACCAAGGTTTTACCAGACAGAGCCGTTGAGATACATGATCCTGACTCCAACAAAACATTCAAGGTTAAAAACAAGCATGTCAAGCACTACTGGGGAGAATCATTTGAGCGACAAAAAGAAAGTGTCACACTTTTAGATCCAGCTTAACATTCGAGAAGTCACGTCTAGCTGTCGACGTTAAACTTAGCGCTCGCAGGGATTCAACCCATGCAATTTGTGTATATATTGAGATCTGGTGTGTTTTAATTTTGTGTGTTTAATTTTTGCAGGTAAAGTCATTTCACGATGGAAGAAGCTCTCGCAAATCTTCACAAGTAATTTCCTTCTCTCCCTCAAAAATCTATTATGAAAGTCTACAAAGCTCGCTTTGAACAGATGAGGTTATTGATGATCAAAGGTATTCTTACTGACATTCGTTGGATTATTGAAGCACGGGTCCGATTGGCAGATGAGCCTTCTGACTCTTTTAATTCACATCTGCCTGGTTTAGGAATGAGCACCTATGCTAAAAAGAGGAGAGCCAAAAGAATGTGTGTTTGTTATAAATGTGCTCATATGTTTTGTGATACTCGTTATCGTTCTTTAGGAATGATGTCTGATAACCGCGAAGATAAGATTAATTTCATTCGGGATGGCTTGAGTAAGGAGTCTTTGGATGATATATCTAAAACTCTTGAGACGCATCCCAGTGGATATGTGTATCACGAAATTCGTATGTTATATGCACAATTTCAAAAAGAAAGGCAACAGTTAAGTCTCAGGAATCTGAATAAAAAAGACACTATTTGCCAATTTATAAGAAAATTGGATGGGAAGCTTGTCCCTGACGCATAGACGTTAATCAAGCTGTAAATTATTGTAAATATTGTATCTCTTTGTCTTTTCCTAATAATTGTAATTTGTTTTGTTGTTTTCTTTTATTTTCTCCGACATGATCCAGACCTTTTTGACTATCACGATTTATTTTACTATTAACTAATAATTGTCATTTGGCAGGTACTAGTGCTATTATTTTACTCACCCATTTCAGGTGTTATAAATTCAACTCATCATTTCAATTTTGAAGACATCCACAGTAAAACATGGAAGCCACTTCAAGAAGACGAGTTGAAAATATATGTGTATTTTGCGGTACTAATGTTGGTGTTAAGCCACAATACGTAGAAGCAGCACAGGAATTGGGTCGAGTCTTAGCTGCAAGGAATATGCACTTAGTATATGGCGGAGGCAATCTTGGACTAATGGGGATCGTTTCAAAGGCTGTACAGGAAGGAAGCAGTCACATTTTGGGAATCATCCCAAAACCCTTGGCAGAAGCAAATCTTATTGGACCATCAAACGGAGAAGAACTAATCGTGCTAGGTATGTCTGAACGACTGGTAGAAATGATTAACCGTGCTGATGCTTTTATTGCTTTGCCAGGTGGCTTGGGTACATTAGAGGAAATTTTTACAGTGTTATCTTGGGCGAACCTGAACATACACTAGAAACCGCTTGGACTATACAACGTTGAAGGATTTTATGATTTTCTTTGTGTGTTTCTTGATAATGCTCGGAGAAATGGGTTCGTGTCAAAACCTTTAAAAGAACTCCTCTTAACTGCCAGAACTGCTCTGAATCTAATTGACCAAATCTTAGCCTATGAACCACAAATTGACCCTATCATTTCAAAGATAAATTGGTCCGAGGACGATCATGTAAGAGGTGTCGGATTAATCTGGATCTTAACCTTTAACTTTTCGTGTAGAATTTCAGCTAACCATGTATTATCTTCTAAACTCTTCTTCTATTGTTTAAGACATTGGGGACAATGTCTCATTTAGGTTTGGGGGAGGGAATTAGTTGATCAGTATCTTATTTTTAGTGGTGTGTTGTTTTTATTTTTAGTCCAAAATTTTTCGAAAAATACATAAAAATTGAAAAAAAATTCAAAAATTACAAAAACATTTTGTGTTTTTGTGTTTTTATTTTGACTAAAAATGTGAAATTGGTAAGAGATAGCTGAGTAAGGATTTTCCACTCCTGAGACGTATTTCAACCCATTTTCGGAACAAGTTAATTTTTGTTTATTTCCTTTTGAATTATTTAATTTGTGAATTCTCCATAAAATTGACTAAAACGGATCTTCATATGCCTAGTTGGCAGGTATTATCAACATGCATGGTAACATACGGACATGAGCTATAATTGAAAAGTTTGTAATATTTAGTGCTCTAGTTTAATTGGAGGAAGCATCTATGAAAAGCATTGGAGTCAAAAAAAAAAAAAAAAAAAAAAAAAAAAAAAAAACGTCTGAGATCCGAGTTATTAAGTCTGTAAGGGTGTTTTAACACCTAGTGCCCTAAAACCAACTGGTTTGGGAGTCACTGGCCCAAAGCTCGTTACATGGATCAAAGATGCTGCAAAAATATATATATCTGAAGTCTGAGTAATTAAGTCTGTAGGGGTGTCTTAACACCTGGTGCCCTAAAGCCAACTGGTTTGGGAGCCACCGACCCAACACTCGCTACATAGATGGAAGATATTGTATATAAATAAAAAAAATCAAAAATCAAAGAAAAAATCAGAAAAATTATTCCATTGCTACAAAAAGATGTGAATTCTGATAAAACTTTAGGACAAAAATATTTCTCTCTTATCAACTGCACTTGTGACTGTTGTGGGAAAAATGAGTTGTTTAATATTTTATCGGTTGTGCATATGAAGAATGGTAAATATAATTGGAGAATTTACTTATTCGGTAATTTAGAAAGAAAGAAAACAACTAGTGACTTGGAGTAGAAGTTTCACCTGATTAGTCACTAACTTCTTTATTCTATTTTCTCTTGTCTTTTTGCTTTTGTATGCATTAGTTTCACTATCATTTTACTTTTGTAAAATGTTTGTGGGTATCATTACTGTAAACCCTCACGAGACTACAACTCGTCCACTAGGGACACATAGGGGTTTAAAGGCTTGTTGCATACGCTAAATGCAACTGTGATCCCTACGAAAGTGGCTTAGTTAAATTTTATTTTAAAGATGTTTATGTTATTTTATTCTATGTTTTGCTCGAAGACTAGCAAAATGTTAGGTTTGGGGGTGTGATGAGTGGTAAATGTATCAGTATTTTCCACTCATTTGACCTAATATTTTGTATAGTTTCTTGAGGTTTGTGAATATTTTGATGTGTTTTGTGTTATTTTGTAGATAAATAAAGTTTCAGGACCCTCTGGAGGTGGTTTATAGCCAAAATAGTGAAAATGGACAAAAGGGTATTTTCGTAATTTTGAGCGTCACGACGCGCAAGCCTTTGGCGTCGTGACACCTAATGTGCACCGATCCATGCTAACGTGTGCCGGGTCCACATGTCAGAATCTGAGAAGTTTGACTTTGCTAATGTGCGTCGTGCCACGTGTCACCATCACAGCCGATCTACTAACGTGCACCGTGCCACGTGTCATCATCCTTTGGTGCCGACAATCGCCATCACCATGTGTCGACACGTGTTAGCCACGGTATCATCCACATTACTAGTTGACCGAGTCAACGTGCCACGTCACCGCCATATCATCATCAGCCAATCACAGTGTGCCACGTGTCATAGTTCTATAGTGCCGACAACCACTTTCACCACGTGTCGCCACGTCAGTGCCATGTCATCGCCACATCAGCGCCACGTCAGCTTAACTATTGACTCAATTATCCGAATTGACACGTGGCAGATAAGAATCTGAAATGGACCAATCATGTGTTGACACGTCAGCGCGTCGCGACGCGTGGCACTTATGGACGCCTATAAATAGAGCTCGAAATTTCAGTTTCAGATGTACCTTCCTCTCTGAATTCTCTTATGTAAATAGGGAATTTTCAATCTAGTTTCTTTTAAATTTCAGTTTTGTAATTAATTTTAATTACGTTCTGTAATAATAGTAATTTACTTTCTTTACTTTTACAGTTTTTACTATTCAACCATGAGGAGGTAACTTCCCCCTGCTATGGTGAAAGGTAATTCTTTTACTATTGCTATTTAGATTAATCTCCCTTAAATATAATATATTCACTATTTAAAATTTGACTTAATGAGGATACCGCTATATTGGTCGGTTGGTAATTCATTTTAAACTGGTTTAAACCTGACTAAGCAAGGATACCGCCAGATTGGTCGGTTGGTAATTAAATTTTCTTACCGCCTATATGGCAGGTTTATTTTGGTTTCGCCTTTATGGCTGGTTGGACTTAATTTGACTTAATCAGGTTACCGCCTATATGGCTAGTTGGTAAAATAATCACAAGTTAATATATTATATTAAGGGATATATCTAAATAGTAAATAGTAAAAGTTGATCCTTTTACCTTAGCATTTTATTTTATTGTAATTTACTTTTCATCTTTTACTTTACCGCAATTACTTTTCAGCATTTTTACTTTATGTCTTTTACTTTTATGTTTTTACTAGCCCTAGTTATGTGTCGTAACTAAGTTAGTTATCTGGGGTTGTGATGAATTCTAATATCACCGGTTTATAAGGGGTTATTTTATAGTTTGGGTAATTTAAAGGTTTACTTATTAAGTCTTAAGCTTAATGCGTCTTGTTAATTGGCCACTAATAAGATTGATCTGGTAAATCTAAAATAAACTTGACAGATGAATTTTAGGTTTCGGCCTTAGACTTAATAGCCCACGATCTTCCTTGAGGATAAATAACCCTTTAATAGATTTCCTTACATGATAGTCATATACCTGTCGGGCGGGGGTAGCCATAATTGGAATTTAAACTTAATGAATCCAGATAATTTGGTTGACATAGACATATGGTTCAATTGGGTTATACTGGGTATTTGCGTCTAACCATCGACAGAGGCTTTCGCATAATTTAGTGTTCCAGGTTAGTAAACCGATTTATTACACAAACATGAAATAACCACTTCATCTTTTAAAAGATATTAGAAATATTCACAACCCTAGATAGTTTCTTAATATTGAATTTTCTTAAGCCTACTTTCGTGCAATTTTATTTACTTGTTTTTGAATTCAAAATTATCACCATTTCAAATCAATCAATCAACTTGTTGGATACTAGTAATCATTTGACCTCATAAAATTAATAGATTAGGTATTAAGTCCTCGTGGGATCAATACTTTTTATACTACTTGAACGATACGTGCGCTTGCGTTATACGCGTGTGATTACGCACCGGTCAATACTGGGAGCACTGTAACTTCTAGGCTGTGGTGTTTGAGTGGGTTGTTGGGACTCATGTTTCCAACTAAAATTTGGGTGGTTCCTCCAACCAGGATTATAAGTATCCGAATAAGGCATATGTGGCTTCTTGTACATCCCTAAGGTATTGCATTGTTCCTCATAGGTTTCCCACATCACACTATATATAGGACATTATTTGGCCAGATGGTCAATCCCCTTACACATAAAACATACCCCTTGGGGTTCTAACTGGGCTACTGCATGCATAATCTTGCTATCTTTGGCTTTTAAGGCTCATATCTCTGTAGTTAACAACTCAATCTATGCTTTAAGACTATCATCTTCCTTAAAGTGGTGTATGCCTCCGCTAGAAGGAGTGGGACGTGTCCTATCAGTGCTATCCATGGCATTAGGTCCAGTCCAAGTGTGAGATTTCTCAGCTAGGTCATTAAAGTACTCAAGTGCCTCATCAAGGTTCTTTCGTATAAACTCACAATTGCACATCGTCTCAATGAATTGGTGCTCTCTAGGAGTTAGACCGTCGTAAAAATAACTTACTAAATGCCAACTCTCATACCCATGGTGAGGACAACTAGCTAGCATCTCCTTAAACCTCTCCCAAGTTTGATAAAATGGTTTCACTGTCTTTTTGAGAGAAGGTAGAGATCTGTCTTTTCAAGGCATTAGTCTTATGGTATGGGAAGTATTTATTGAAAAATGCATGTGTCATCTCACCATATAATCCTATTGAACGAGGTTTTAAGGAATACAACCAGCTTTTAGCTCTATCCTTAAGGGCAAAAGGGAAGAACTTAAGTTTAATTGTGTCTGTAATCCCAAACCGGTCATGGAAGGTTGCTACGACTTCTTCAAACTCTCTAATGTGCACATAAGGGTTCTCATTCTCCAAACCGTGAAAGGTTGGGAGATACTGTATCATTCTAGGTTTAAAGTCTATATGTGAAACATTAGGTGGATACATTATGCATGATGGTGTAGCTGTGGGGGTGGGGTGGAGGTACTCCTCAAGAGACCTAATGGGTGGCCTCTCATAATCACTCATGTTGTGTGTGCTAGATGTAGATGGTATGGGAAAAAGGTTTTCAAATAGATTTATTGAATCTGAATCTTCCTCTTCAATTCTAACAAACCTACCAAACTTATCCCTAAGTTTAGGCATGCACTTAAACACAAATAAAACGAGAAACAAAAATAAACTAAAAATCAAAACTAAAACTAAAACATAAATAAAATAAATGAAATAGAAAATAAAAATAATTAAAAAAAAAAAGAACAAAGTTACCGCTTTATTATTGACGAAGTAAACCTGCTCCTTTTACCTGTAAACCGTCTCCCGGCAACGGCGCCAAAATTTGATTACGCCCAAAAAGTACTCGCGGTTATCGAATTATAGTTGGGGTGTCGATTCTTCAGAGAGATGGTTACAATGAACTAATTCACTTAAACAAAACGTCAGCAATAACTTGATTAAAGATATGGATTGAATTTGTAATGTAAAATAAAACTATGAGAATTACTTAAGAGTTATCAGTATAGAAAAGCAGCAAAGATTCGAGAATACCTATCCCAATATTCAGTGATTGATTCCTTTTATTATTCAATTGAAGGTTTCATATCCCAAACCAACAATCGGAAGATATTTCAATTCAAAACTTATTAAATTCTAAGGTAATCGATGAATTGTTTTCTTTTTATTAATAGCACACAATGTTATCGTTATGACCTATCTGACGTCGACAATATACCCTCAGGAAATACTGCAGCAGAAGATCAACTCATAAAATAACATTACCAATCACAATTGGGTTCCTCAATCACACATAGAAGAAGCATGAATATTCCTATATGCAAATTGGTAAAACACAATCTCTGAATTATAAATCAAAAGATAATAAAGAATAAGAAACCATCAATCATATTAAACGTTGAAGAGTATTTAGGAATCAAAAACATGAACATAAGAACTTAATTACGAGAGTTCATCATTAGCTTTGCCTATGAGATTAGTTCTCCATATAGAAGAGAGACATTGCCTTGATAGATCGAATGAGCATCATGTCTGGCATGAAGCTTCTTCGTTCTTCTCTCTCAAAATTATGTTTCTAACTATTTTGTGTGTGTTTTCTACCTGTTTTTCTCCTCCCTTAGGGTTTGGATGAACTTGGGTTTATATAGAGAAGTCTCGGAGTCCTTATGCGCATCAAACATGACTAAATTAAGTTTCAGGGATCTTCCGGGGCACCGCGGCACCAGGAAGTATGGGCTGCGACGTCCAACCTCGGGATACATGTATGGGCACAATTTCCTAAGGGCGCCGCGACGCCAAAAAGTGGTTGTCGCGGCGCATATTGGAATTTCTGGTGTTTGTCGCTTTTTATGTTTTCACTCTTCCCGCTTGCTTTCGATGCGTCCGTAAGGTCCTGGAACATATGTAATTGATCAAATCCCCATGTTTCATTGCTTCCTAATAACAAGACACAAAATAAACTCTAATTAAGGTCAAATACATGATAATCAAGTCAAATTAGCGACGTTCAAAGTACACTTTCATGCACTTATCAATAACCGTACCGTGATAGATCATCGGTAAAGGTGACGAAGTACGAATAACCACTGTGAGCACTCTGACTTAGTGAACCACACACATCAGAATGTACGAGTTCCAGTAAGTTAGTGGCGCGGTGTCCAACACCAGAAAATGGGGTTTTGGTCATCTTACCATGAATACATGATTCACAAGTTGGATATGGGTCAATGCTGAGATCTGGTATCAAACCATTTCTAACTAATTGGGTAAGGCGTTTCACGCCTATATGACCTAGCCTCATATGCCATAGTTCAGTATTATTAACTACAGATAAACTATGTTTATTAATCTTAGTATTCAAAATATCTCTAGAAGTATGCAATATGTAATGACCATGCTCATTTGGACAACAAAAGATCTGAATATTACGTCTATCATATAAATATAAAGAACAGTTCTTATTATTAACATGATAACCTTTTGTATCTAATACAAAAAAAAGATATAATATTTGCTATACATCCTGGTACAATGTAGCAATCATTTAACAAAAGGCTCTCACTCGGCATTGGGATCTCGCATACTCCTACTGCAACTACATCCAAAAGCCTCCACTTCAAAAATGCAACTGCATCTCTCCAGGCTTTAGCTTTTTCTTTTCCTTCAGCACCTGCAACGAATTGTAAATGTGAATAGGATAAGCAGAATCCAAAATCCAGCTGGATGTAATAGCTTCACAAGCTAGTGAGATATCAATAACTGGAAAAATAAATGTACCTGATGTAGATGTTCTCTCTCCCCTTATCTGGGCAATATAGTCAGGACAGTTCCTTTTCCAGTACCTGACTTTGCTGCAATGGCATTTGTCTTTAGACGCCCTCTTGGGCTTAGCTATATTTTCTTGCGGTGGAGGACCGAAACCCTTCTTCTTCGCTTTCGTATTCTTTCCCTTTGGCTTGGCCTGGGAAGAAGCAGAAAGTGAAGTAGGTTTCGGAGGGCAAGTCGGTACTCCCTTCCTTAGGTCCTTTTCCGCTGTGATCAGCATCTTATGAAGTTCATGGTAGGAACAGATAATCTTATTCATGTTGAAGTACATTACGAATTGGCGATAAGATGCTGGGAGCGAACCAAGAATGACACTCCTACCAAGAATTTCATTCAGTATGAGATTATGTTACCTCAGTTGTTCGATCTAATCGATCAAGTGAAGAACATGTGAGCTCACAGCTTACCCCTTGTCCAGTCGCGCATGGAACAGTTCCATCCCCACTTTATGAACAACAACTTGTTTTTGATTCATATATGATTCTCTTAATCACATCATCAGACTATATGCATCTACCATGCCATAGTACTGCCTCTTGAGTTCCAATGCCAGTGAACTTAAAATGTATGATTTAACTTTTTAATCATCGTCTTTCCAAGACTGGAAAGTTTCTAATTCATCCGGTGTTGCATCCTCAGACACAGCAAGGGGCAGAGAACCCTCAAGTACATATCTCAAATTTTCAGATTCAAGGACAATCTTTAAATCCATATCTCAATCGACAAAGTTCTCAGCGCCTTTCAGTTTGTTCGTATCCAATATACACGCAAAAGGATTAGTCGAGTATGCCGCCCTCGCATATCTATCATATAGATTATGAAAAATGGTTAGCAGATTTTAAACAGTTTCATATAATATCAAAAGCATTAACTAGATAATGGATTTTTCATCTAAAAATCCTCTCCCACTAAATCATGCAATATTGTAATCCCAAACAGAATACAAAGATTTAATAATTAAATTAAATACAAATAGTGGAAGTGGAAGTGGACCCCATGAATATATTTCAGCTCGTAGCTTTGGCGCGTTCTCGCCTACGTATATTCATCAGGTAGACAACTCATTGACAATCACTCACTAGTGACTCCTAGTTTTCGGTCCTGGTCGTTTCTCGTGCTGACAACTTTGTCACGTTCACAATAAGGCATACCAAGGTTAAACTTGTCAATGATAAACTCAAGCTACTTGAGTAACCCTGACAACTTTGGCACGTTCAAGATTTCGTTTTCGCTTCAATTTATCTAGTATCAAATATACATCTGGCATAAATAAATTTCTATCGACTACATCCTCACAGCTTTGGCTCGTTCTCAGATGTATTCATGGAAAGGATATCCATATCCGTATTGATAAGACGGAACATGTAACATGCATCAAATACATAATTAACATATAACCTTATTAATTAGGGATTTTTCGCAAAGTGTCATACACCCTAAATTTAATCAAATTAAATTAAAACATGCATGTATCAAACAGAGACAAGATCAAACATTAGATTTAAAGGGCTAATCATTTCAAGGGTTTAGAATCAGACTCGCTCTGATACCATTTTTTAGGGGTTTTAAGGGGTATTACCGGGTAATGCAGCGGAACGCGAAAATCAAAATTTTCCGAATCCAAATTTTTTTCCTTGGTCAATTAAAATAAACTTATTTATTTCAATTACACAATCCTTAAAATCTGAAATTTTTATCCAAGAAATCATATTTCTTCTTAATTACCAAATTACCCCAAAACTTCGGATTTTGTTCATTTTAGTCCTTAAATTGACAAACACAATTTTGAATGATTTCAAATTAGTTCTAAAATGATTTCCAACATGTCCAATACATGAGATTACAAATTGCAACAAAAACCCCCAAAATTTTGGCAAATTGTTGTGAGCACCCTTGGTGGGTAAATTGTGCATTTTGTTCTTTATTTGTTCAAAACATGTCAAGATCAAATCTAATCAACCCAAAATTAAACATGCATCATATACACATCATAATACATCACATATATGAAAAGTCCCAAATTTGGAAAGGGTATAAACCCTAATTTTATAATTTCTTCAAAATGGATAAATTACACCAAATCAAATAAATCTAATACTTCAATCAAGTCTCTACCACACCAAATAGGTCTCACCACTTTAAAATCACTCTAAAACAATTCTAGGTCATCAATGAGTGACCCAATAACATAGAATGGTAACTAGATCATCAAATGATCAAAAGAATGCTTACCAATTGTAACATCCCGCCTAAGCCATGATGCTACCGGCAGGAGACAGGCTAATCCTGACTCCATAAGCCTCTGAATCTGATGAAATTTCGGCATGACCTTCACTAAAAGTCATGCAACCTGGATCAAAATCCAGCACCTCAATACAACCTATAGGGCCCAACACATATCATATCACTAAAATAAATAACTCAAGACACAATACAACTGGGCTCCATGCCCAAAAATGCGTATAAATAAAAACTTTTACAAACTTTAAACTTATACAACTAAACTTATAAACAACTTGACTCTTATACTCCCAAGACCTGGTGACTGGCTGACTGCAACGCTGCTATCCGGCTTCTCAAGCTTCAGTGTCTGTGGTCGACCGATCAGGTCACCAACCTGCAAAACTCAAACACTGTAGTGGTGTGAGTCATAAGACTCAGTAAGTAACTATGCTCATTCCTTGAGCGTCAAATGCATGCAAAGTCTGAATTCTATTTCTGTAGTAACTTGGCTGTCTATACGACCATGCAAATGTTTACTGGGTCTGAACTAATTATCTATTTCTTAATCATTTCACAAACATATTACTTTTGTTACCAGTACCTTTAACTGATCACACACATACTTAAATCATGTTTGCTATTTATATTTTCATACATTTAAAATATACTCATCACGTTACTATATCCCCATCTATTAAGTCAATTTTCATCACGTTTCTGCTGTGCTACTCTGATATCTTTCTACTTTCTTCTAAACTCTTTACTAATCTAGTTCAGGTAATTATTATAACTTTCTTTCTTCCTTTATTTTGAAATATCATCAAATCGGTTATTATTAAACATTCTTTCTGTCTCAAACGCTCAATACACTATCAAATCATCATACACTAGTGTTTCACAAATTGATCCTCCTATGTACACATACCACACACACAAATACTAATCATATATACATATCGATGCAAACATGCCATTATGCATTAATGCCAACTACATGCTCTTCAAATGATATCCAGAATATTTGCTTTATATGCAAAATTAGAAAATTATACTTTATTTATCATGCAATGCTTTTATAAAATACTTCTTGAAAACCTTTTCTGAAATGTTGTTTTCAGAAAACTCTTTCTGAACACTCTTTCTGAAAACTCTGTTTGAAAATCTATTTATAAAACTTATGTCTGAAATCATGCTTTGAAAACTGATGGTACTCGAATCTAGTTTCTGAAAACTGTTTACAAAAAACTGAGTTCTGAAATCTGAATACAGAAAATCTGAAAACTATGTACTAAGAGTCTGAAAACTGAAAACTGCTCTACGTCCAGGACCATAACTCAACTGGACGTCTCTCTACACCCAGGACCATAACTCAACTGGGTGTACTCGATGCCCAGGACCATAACTCAACTGGGCATCTTTGAAAATCAGGATTTCGAGACCCTGTAGCCCCTAGTCCTGCTCGAGGATCTGAGAGCGTCCCCTCAGTCCTCCACATGTGCACATGCGTCTATATCTGCCAATTCCAAATTATCCGTCAATTCCGAACTGTATCTCAAGTTACATACTGGGGTGAGTTTTTACCTCATGCCCCGAAAACATAAAACCATAATCTGTATCTCAAAACTGTGAAAACATTTTCTGAAATATGATTCTTTTTTTAAAAACATTTGAAACTTTTCTTTAAAACTCTTTTTGAATCCCAAAACTATTAAAATATGAACGTGCACTTCTTATGCTTTCACTTACCCTTATCTTTAGGTTGCTATGTAACTACATGTATAGGTTCATGCATAAATATGATATGTATTCTATACTTTTATGCTTTCATTCTTAATTTTTCTTATTTTCTTATAAGCTTAAATTATCATCAATACAAACTTGCACACCTCACACATTCTTGATTATCTTATAAACTGTCACAGCTTAAATACTTAAGTTGAACTTGGCTTGAGAAGCTGACAATTACGCCTATAATTCATTCATTCTTTAAAAAGGAATAAAAATTATCAAAAACAGGTATCACATCAACTCATGAGATTCAAAAAGGAATTGCAATGCAGTAAAATTTCCAAGTAACAGAACGATCATTCATTGAAATGCATCTAAGACAAATAGACAAAGGTATAAAGGGTTAAGATCCAGCAGCACAAAGTATCAGCTTCACAAGATGTTCTCTAAATGAACCCCAGCATGTTTGACAACCAATCAGCTAATCTGAATCGCGTCATTGAAATAAGAACTAACAAATCTCCTTGATGGAATTTTAACTAAGACTACTACAGATGAAAACTTCAAAGAGAGAAAGAACTTAAAAACTTTTAGGTTTATAGCCAAAGACTTTAGCCAAATCATTACAAGATTGTTAAAACATAAAAACTCCTTTGAACATTGGTGTGACAACTACAAAGATAAAAATTAAACCTGCACCAAATTCCTATATGCTAACATTATTTAAGGCACAAACTAGTATCCCAAGCAGAGACCAACCACTAATAAAATGACCCTTTTTTCAAAGTTCTCAAGCTTGGCCTAACCACCCTAGAAATCGAATACTAGATTACATGAACATAATCATTAGCTAAGCCTAAACTTGAGCCTCTTTAATTTTTCAGCCTGACCTTAGCCCTAAAAGAACAGGAATAGGCCATATACCAGAAATCGCCAAAGCTTGAATTTCACAATGCATAGGGTTGCCACTGCCGATTCTTCTTCCCTTCTTTAATCAATTATATCTCTTTAATCTTAGAAATTCTTCCAATTTTATACCTAAAGAATCAATTCTAGAGTACTTTTAACATGTTCTAACTCATTAGTTTGCCCAAATTCGAAAATTCCTTCAAATCCCAATTGACAAAATTAAATCAACTCAAGGAAATCATGGTCTTAGTGTACTTACCATTGCTTCTAAGATCAAAACCACAATTTCAGTTTTGAACCCCCTCATCTTTCTTCTTCCTCTGCTTTCTCTCGGTCCTGCTTCTTCTCTCGGTATCTTCCACCTCTCTCTCTCTCTCTCTCTCCTTCTCGGCACTCACTGTTTTGCCCTCCCTCTTGCCCTATTCTCTTCTGATTTCATGTCCGCCTCTCCTCTCTGGTTACTTCTTCTTTAAAATCTTCCTGCTTCTCTAATTCCTCAGTGGCCTTGTCTTTTTTTTTTTTTTTTTTGGTTCTGCTGCTTCTAATTCTTCTCGGCCTTTTTCTTATTTCTTTCCTTCTGTTTTTTCATTTCCTGCGTGTGTGTAATAAGTGTGTGTAATAAGTGTGTGTGTGTGATTACTATATACTACACGTGTGGGTTATATATATAGATATATATGTTGTCTAGATATTTCTAGAATTAATTATACTTGTGTGTGTGTCTAGATTATGAATAATTATTATAGAAATGTCTAGAATTTAATATTCATATTAGTGTGGAATTCTCAATTTGGTCCTTTAATTACTTCATTATTACTCTATAACTAATTTCTAAAAAAATCCCCATTTAACAATAAAAATTGACCTCGTGTTCGGACTCGGCCTCACGCGCGAAAAATAAAATTTACGTAATACTCTAAAATAACCCGGGATGTTACACCAATACCTTAGAAGCCTTCTTTGTTCATCAACATGCAAAGCTCTATCATCAAACTTCCAACCATCAAAAACACAAAGAAGAAAGAGTATGAAAACTTAAGAACAACATAGGATGTAGCCAAGAACAAGAGGAATATTTTTCCTACAAATAACAAGTTGGAAATACTTATTTATTTCCAAGCTTTTCTTGATTTCCTTTTGTTTTTCTTCTCATTTTCTCTCAAACTTCTTTTGTTTACGTTTATGGAGACTTAGATAAAGTTGAAGCAATTGAAAAATTTAACACTTTAAATATCTTAGGATTTGACCGAATTTGGGAGGAAATAGAGCAAATTGATATTTTCAATTTTTAAATCAAATTTAAAGAAGTCAAATCCAATTTGATAATATTTTTCTTAAATATAAAGTCAACAATTTACATGTGTAATCATTTCCTAACTTTATCATAATGTAAGATATTTATAATTTAATTATTTTAATTATTTAACAATTAATTGATTAATTAATTAATTAAATACAAATATCTCAAATATATGTATTATATTTACTTTAAATATCTCAAATACATATATTAATGATATATGTCAAATATCATAATTTGATAATTAATTAATTTGTATTTAATAATATCATATATTAAATATAAACACACAATAATTAGGAAATGACGATTGGGTCCATTTGTATGTATCTTTCGTTTAACGGTTAAACGATTTATAAATAATCACCGTTATTCATAAAAGTTGCCCTAGTGTTTTAAAAGTATATTTCATTAGTGAGACTCTCTAGATTCAGACATATCCGTTACGAAATCTAATTTCATGTGCATAATTCACCCTCTCATAAATTATGACGACCACAGATAAACTCGTTGAATCATACAGGTCGAGGTCATTGCATATGTTTAATTCCTCCGTCACAGATATCCCGATATATCCCAGAGATATAGATGTAAACGTCAAATCTCTATAGGGACAATCATGTCGACGTATCTATTAGCAATCTCTAAAACAATACTTAAAACTTACTTCTAAAGTGTACCATGGGCCCATGGTTTTGTTTCATGTGCCCACAGTGGTATCTCAAGTAAAAGAATCACTTATGCTACTCAACCCGAGAAGATTCTTATTGACGTTGGTATACCATCCATTAAGAATCTTTGATGAGTCGTTCAGTATTTATCCGCTATAAACATCTACACGTCTATACGAGTCTCCAAGACTCATGGTTCACTGAGAAACCATTGGAATCCAATATTACAGTATACGACATGTACCGGTCTCAACGGGCTTACTTTACTAACCAAGTAGTGTAAACTTTGACCAGGAACTGTCTAAGAATGACGTCATGATACAACTCAATGTCAGTTGTGATGCTTTTGCAACTGTATCATAACTAATCATTCTAAGGTCAATTACGTTTTTACCATATAAAGAGATATATTATATTATATTATAGAAACGGTTTATTTTATCATAATAAAATATTTAAAAAATTATTTACAAGGAAATACAATAGGGAAGTGGCGCTCTGAGCACCAACCCTAACATACTTTACGTAATTCTGTAATCTCCCTTAGCGGTAAAATAAAAATTTGACTATCAAAATTTCATAGCGGGAAGTGGATCCCATGACATTTACTCCAACCTCACACTATTGACGGTTTTGGCCTTTATAAACTCATTATGAAGACCTCCAAGGTCAATCACATTCATGTGACTCTTAGTTTGGTCCTGAACCATTTCTTATCCTCACACTATCGACGGTCTTGGATTAAAATGTATTCTAGGTTTATACTTGTCAATGTGCACTAATGAGCTTCTATGTACACCCTCACAATAATGACAGTATTAGGTGATTGTGTTAACTCATCACGCTACATCTAATGTTTTACCGGAGCGACCTAAGTTCCGAGCACTTATACCCTCACAATAATAAAGGTCTAGGATATAAGTAGTAAGAACTAATTCATCTCCGTATTGACAAGACGGACCATCCAATAATGCTCCAACATTACTAATATTATTACTTAAATAAAATAATCACATAATCATGGGAGATTTATGACAATCAAGTCACTAATTTAATTAGGTCAAATTTTTAATTTAAAACATACTTTACATATCCAATATGTCTTATGCATAATTAAATTAAAATTATTATGGCATAGATTCAAAAATATGTGTTGTGTGGTTAAGCCTTGCTACCGATACCATTTTGTTGGGGCAGTTGTGGAACCCCTATGGTCGGATCGATGTCCCGCGCAGCAGAAATGGGTATAACCCATAGATATCAAGCATTGGTGTAATTGTAAAAAATTTAATGAAATATTATATTCCATTACGAGTTTATAGGAAAAAATCGGGGCTGAATCGGAGTCTGGAAGCTCAATTGCGCGCACAGTGCGTGCAAGACCAATTTTTTTTAAATCATTTGCTTCTTTACATTTCCTTCAGCTCTCTTTCCAGAGAGCTGAATGAATTATGGTGTATTACCTAATTACGTCTAACTCTCCCTAAACACTTCAAAAACACCCAAAATTAATTTTTAACATCAAAACCAACATCAACACATGTTATAGAATAAAATTCAAGTTTTTCAAAATATCAAATATTTTTACAAAAATATAAATTTATTCTAAATACGCACTTGCGTAAATTTTGAATCCAATACGCAAACCAAATTAGAAATTTTGACCCGATTACAAGAATATTGTTTTTATACTTCCAAAGCATCCTAACACAATTAATTAGCCTAATTTCAACATTATGTATCTAATACATAATTCAGCACTATATGTCTCACTAATGAAAAATATAGCTTTTAGAGAAGATCAAACTTACCTAGCAATGTTAATTCAAAGATCCAATCTATTTCTCTTTGTTGAAATATTTGGAGAACTTCCAAGGATTAGCAAGCTTGACTCCAATATCCAATCTTTATTCCAATGCTAGCAAGCTTCACCCCAAGATCCAGTCTTGATTTCTCCTAAATGAAATGTTGTAGAGACCTCACAAGCTTCTCTAAACACTTCTCTAACTTAGGCTAATTTCTCTAAGAATTTGCTTGTACTTAGCTTTCTTAAGCTTTTGCTATTCTTGATTAAAACCTTCCTAAAGCTTGCTATTTATAGCAAAACTTAAGTAATTTTTAATTAATAAATATTGTAATCAACTTTTAGATGGGCTTAATCTAATTTGTCCAAATATGTATAATTAGGTGTGACTAATCTCTATTGTCTCCCATTTTGATTTAATCTAATTAAATTAAGCCAATTATTAGGAAATGGATTAGTTAAATGTTTGACACATTGATTTAATTAGATTAAATCAAGCCAAAACTATCAATTATTACATACTTACAATTACCATAATATCCTCAAATGGTATAGATAATTATGATTTTACAATTAAGCCCTTGTGTAAGTATTGAATTAATCCAATTAATCCAATTAGGTCAAAGTAAATAATCAATGTTATCTAATAACACTTGATTATCTTAGTTGATAATTATAATATCGAATATTATCTTTGATCAAAATTAATCGGCTACTCATGTGCTCAATGAGTACATTTCATATTGGGACTCTCTGAGTTCAGACATGTTCGTCATATAAGCCTAGCTAATATGTACGCAATTCGGCCACCTCCAAATTCACGAAGAACACGAACAACGTTTCTGAACTATACAAGTCGAGGTCATCACATATGTTTAACAATCCTTCCGTCGTAGGCTATCTGAGTTGTGCTTAGGAAACATAGAATACACTGTCAAGTTTCCGAGGCGCACATCTCATGTCAATATGTCCACGATTCTTCATAACTGATGCGATCCACCCTAGGTGATCGACTTTGGCCAAAGCTTTAAGAATCATGACTTTACTCACATGGATACCTAAACCCCTTATGGTACACATACGGGCCGACGGATCCTATCTTGTTCGCACTTGATTACTGATGTATCGCTCATGGCATCAAAGTGTGGAGGATCTCACACAAAATCAATAATATCCTATAGTCAAATGATTATATATGCTACTCGACTCGAGGAGATCTCTATTGACGGTGGTGTGTACTTCTAACTATTAGGAATCACATATGAGTCATTCAGTATTCGATCCAACCAATACCCACATGTCTATACGAGTTTCCAAAAATCATGGTACATCAGGTTAAACCATTGGAACTCCAATTCCAATATACGATATGTCCTAGTCTTCTAGGTTATAGGAATTCGACCGTATTCCAAAACCAACGACTATGAATATTTACTTTAAGAATAGTTTATAATAGTAATATTTATCCCAATGTCGGACCACCTAATGTCCAGTATTACTACAAGACTATTCTAAGGTCGATGTCATACTTAGCATATCTATACATCAATCTAATAGGCGATGTCATACTTAGCATATCTATACATCAATCTAATAGGCGATGTCATACTTAGCATATCTATACATCAATCTAATAGGCATAATGACAATAACATTAATAAGATATGAAAATGTAGTTATTTTATTAATAAATAATAAAATGTACACTTCAGATTGACACTCCAAGCACCAACTCCAATAGACGGAACAATTGAAGACATTGATGATGTCTTCCAATTCCAGTGCCGACAGAAATCCAGACCCAACACCAACACAATTGGCGACAGATAAGGTGAATGATATTTCAGAAGCAGAACTAGAGGAGGCAAATGAGGATGTTAAGCAGAGGAAGACACATCATGCTCCTTCGAAAGCTACATAAGAGAGTGTTGAGTAGGGGGGCCGCAACCCGCTCCATTAGAAGCTACAGTATCATCCATAAATTTGGATGATGGCAGGCCTATTGAAATTAGTGGTCCTCATACAAGAAGATCTAAGAGAGACAGAATTCCATCAACCAGATATCCGGGATCTGAATACATTCTTCTTACTGATGAGGGGGAGCGAGAGAGTTTCCCATAAGGAAATAAGACACTGAGGAACAAATGGGTAAAAAATGGCAGCAGAAGAGTATTGTGCAGAGACACAGTGAAGTGTGTTGTGTAGAGACACAACCAATATGTTAACAAAGGTGATTACACGAGAGAAGCTAGAGCTATGCAGAGACATAGCCAGAATAGCTATCAGGTGAAGATCGTTTCAATTGGAGGGGAGAATTGATATGAATTCAACATGCATAATTAACATTTGGTACAATTACCATTAGTGAATTAATGGTTTTGGTTTAACCACCCATAACCCTTCAATTAGTGGAAAAATATGGCAACCACTCCACTAATTATATTGAGTTAGAAGGCAAGTCATTGCCTATAAATTGAGCTCTCATTTGAGCGTTCAAGCGTCCCCGATAAGTGTTTAAGCTCCATGTTAAGAGAGCTTAGAGAGTAAAGTATGAGGTTTTTTGTAACAAGGTTTGTAATCATTGTAAATTCTATTCAAGTAGTAATAAAGAATAAATTTTCCTCAAACACTCTTCAGTGATCAAAAAATAACAACAAGTGGTATCAAAGAACCCAACAATAACTGATATCAATCTTTAATCTTGGTGGCATTTTCTTGTTACAAAGAGAAAACGAGTCCATAACAAGAATGTTGCATATATTATCACGCTTGTGAATTAGATCTTGAAGCACATGCATAGGAAACAATCATTGCTTTCATTTATTTCTAGTACAGTATCTCAAATCTGGCAGCAATACTGAAAAATGAATGTCATTTCAACCATCAAATGTACCATTGTACTGAATAAATCAATGAAAAATTATAAATAGATGAAAAATAAAACCAGACCAGCTATGGGCCAATTACCATAGTATAGAAAAAATAGATAAAAACATGATAATCTGGAACCAAAAGAAATGATGTCTTTAATAGAGTAGATTCCAATTCCTCATTTATCTTTTGTAATTTTTAACTTGATTGTCTTAACGATAATATTTTCATTACAAATAATAATAATAATAATAATAATATTGGGTAAGCAAAATTGATTTATGTTCCGATTCCACTCGGAATCACCATCCCCAAACCAGCTATCCACTGCTCCATACCAGTTGCGGGTATCCACATTCATCTTTAGCCAATGATTAGTAGGAGATTCCATCCTTCTTTCTCCATATAATTATAATTATAACAGAACAATTCCTCAAGTTGCCTCATCCTTTCGAAATACCTACACATAACTTCTGCCTTTTCTACAACATCCAAATTGTCCACATCAACACCCCTATCTGATTCACTTCCATTTTAGTCAAACTGGTTAAACACATCTGTATGAAATCCTAAAAAGATCCTCTCTTGGCCTGTTCCCATAGCATCATAATAGAAGAAAGGTTTTAATAAGCCTTAGCCGCTTTACACTAGAAAATAGCATGGATTAGAGATCGATTTCACCTGTCGTTTACATCTTTCACAAACCTCGTCCCGCATAGCCTTCTTCTTCAAAGGGTTGCTGACAATAGGAAGCCAACCGTCCAAACCACTCCAAATGAAAACCCTGACCATAGGTGGGACGTCGAGAAACCAAATTTGCTTCTGTAGGCTATGATCATTTATAGATGAAGAAGCGAAATCTTCTTTTTTTTATGTTCATAGCCGTGTAATATGCTAACTTGACTGAGAACTACCATCTCTTATGAAAATGCCAACAGGCATTATCCTCTTTAGGTTATCTGTTGGTGATGGCAGTGAGTGTACGCAGCAGAGAATAAAATTTTTACCATTATCGACTCCTAAGACCCACTGATCTGACATATACAATACTCATAAGACATGTTTTAAATATACATGTGATATATATAGTATTAACACAAATAAAAACATAGTTTTTAAAAAGAACAAGTCATTCACATGCTTTCACGTTATCTTTTACAATAAACTAGAAAGCAAATAAGTAATTTATGAGTTCCAGATACTCCTCCAAGTCCTCCAATCTACAAATAACTTGAGCCTTCTTGTCTCTTAACCTTTACTCACAGCCAATCAAGTGCTTGACCTCCAATGGTTCACACACCAAAGCTGACGTCAAAGGTAAAGAATGAACTTGAGTTCAATGGTAGTTCACACAAAATGCTAACCAATGTATTAACCTTCTTTTTTTGTGTAAGTAACTAGTGTATTTTCTATTAAGAATGGACACAATAGAGCTGTCAAATGCTCAACAACATATGATTAAATTTCACAGCTTCCTTTCTCACAAAAGTGGAGCAACACTAAAGAGCATTAAATGAGCTCTTTATATAGGCATCAAAGGATATGATCCTTAGATGATTAGATCATGAGTTGTAATTGAATTACAATCTCATGATTTTTCTTAAGGGTCTTATCAAAATCCTAGATAGGCTTATGATGGAATGAGATGGGTGGAATGAGTTCAAAATTCGAATTTATGAATATGAGATTGTAGAAATTTCAAAATTTAAAATTTTATCTCTGGAACAATCGGTTCGCCTACTATTTGTACCCCAATCTGAGTCTAAGCATACCTAAGCTACTATTGATTATTTTCAAACACACCCATACACTTTAAATGATTTATACAATAATTAAATATATAAAAAATAATTTTTCAAACAATTACCACAATAGTCAAATATGTTGTAATTGTTTACTTTACACCTTTACCATTAACTCCATATATTTGTTGTGTGTGATCTATTAGGTTATCCATAAATTGGACATAAAATTGAATCATGATAATTTAATCAGATATAAATTATCCTATAATGACATCTTTCATGTGGTCAGTCTAATTTTAATGACTAAGGTTAACATCTAACAATTTGCAATGGTCCCCAAATGAGAAAGAATGATAAAAAAAAACTATTTCGTATATGATTCTCATATGATAATATCACTTGCCTGGTTATATCCCCACCGAATGACCTAGGGTATAAATAATTTATACCCTTATAGTCAAATGTATGATGTTAATACATTCGTGATCGTGCTAATCCAAGAATCTCATGTAACGAGATTCTTCTGCTTTGGCCATAGTTTAATGTACTAATCTTTTTTATATATATAACAACCACCGTAGTGGGATGTGACTCTCACAATTAAAAGTTATCTATGAGAGTTGGCGATCCTATGTTGCATTTTCATTTTCTTCATACACATTAACAAACAAGCTAATTACACTTTACCTCCAACTCTATGAATAAGAGGAGGAGAATGTCAAAGTTGCAAGATCCATATATAAGATTCTTAAGACCACAAGTTAGAAGACTACTCATATAATAGTTACTTGAGAGTTTTCATAGATATATGGGATACACATTTCATATGAAAACTCTCGGTGGCCAGTTCAATAGACATGAATCAATCATGCACCCATGTGATACGCCAAGTGGATGAAACCCGTTAATAGCCTATAAGGTTGGCTACTCCACTTAAAGGTGGATCGTATCTAGCATGCTAATCTATTTGGTTTGTAATAATCCTAATTTTTCATAAATCTATGATTATGAACAGTTATGAGTAAAGATTCGCAAAAGACATTAAAGCTTCGCCTATTACTCCAATATAAATCTCCACAAACAAATATATATATAATGCCATTTTATTTATTAATGTGATTTTATATATAAATCTCCACAAGTTAGGTAAGGTACAAGGCATATTCCTAATACTCATTTGGTAGAGGAATGGTCAAAATTCCTTGGACATGACTTCCGCAAAATTATGCCTGAGTAAATCTTCATCTCATCTATTTCCCACAATTAAACAATTCACTTTTGTACAACTAGGTAGAGTCTGAGTAGATATTCAGCAAAAGCAATTCAGCCTGCTTATCCAATTACTCCCATACAATAAGGCTTTATGGCCATCTGCTACCATACACCTTTTTTTTTAAAAAAACTTTTCTCTCCCATAAAATGCTTCTCCAAATGTAGAATGGGTTATGCTCCAGATTTGCAATCACAATATGGTCATTCTTAAATTATCTAGCCTTAAAGACATAGGCTACGCGGGAGTTTAGTTGCCACAAAATCCTCCATCATTGCTTTACTAATAGAGCTTGGTTAAAGCCCTCAAAATTACGAATTCCAACTCCCCTTTCGCTTTTAGATTTACTTATCTTGTCTCAACTAGTCCAATGAATTTTTATTCATCCTCTAACCTCAAAACGAATTAATTTTATTTTGAATGTCATTGCATAGGCCACAACGGAGTTTAAATAGACTTGTAGCATAAGACAAAATAGCCCGAGCTACCCCTTGATTAGCACCTCTTGAAGGTTATCATAACATTCATCGAGGAATTCAATGACAAAATAGATGGATCAACAACCATATTCCTCTTCTTTCTGACCTTCTCTGTTCTTAGAAGAGGGAAAAGTTGAAGTATTGGTATATCTCAATAGCTCTGATTAATATCACTTCCTTGTGAGTGTGCATCGATCCGTCTGTGTTTCAATTTTTTGGTCTTTCATAAAGTTCTTGACAAATACTTTAGGACAATCGTTAGGGTTATTTGAGTCGTGGTTGGTGGGAGCTCTATTTAAGTGACCAAGCACATATGATCTATTTATTTACTTTCAGATCTTAATCTATAGAGACAGGGGAATTAATAGCTTTATGTGTGGCATTTTCGATTAAAGGAATAGTAAACCCATTAAGGATACCTAGACAGCTTGAGGCAGAATGAGATGAAATGTTTCGTATTCTCTAGTAGGTAAAATATTGTGTTTTTTGGATAAGGTAAGTATATTAACCAAAAAATACTACAGAAGCACAGGGGCATACCCCAACGAGAACAAGTTAAGGAGGACAGACTCTCCAAGTAAAACAACTAGAGCCAAAACAGGCTAACAACATGAAGGGAAAAAAATAAGAAATTATACGTGTTTAAATCAAAAGATATTTTCGGAGAGTTATCAAGAATGAAGAAGCTATTTATTATCATAAGATGGCTTCATCATTCTTAAAAAACTAGCACGACTCCACACGAAGATGACAATATCAGGGACGATGAGGTTTATCATGAAGGCGAGCATTCCTCTCCCTTCAAATGAAATTTTTAATATCACAATTCAATAAGCGTAGTGAATGATTCATGGAGTCAAGATTGAATGCTTGGGCAAAACAAGTTCTTATTCTAATTTGTGAGTGAAATAGATAGAAGAAAAATTATGAATGTAAGGCCTTGTGTCACGACCTTAACTAAATTGTGTGGCTTTGGAAGCAAAACATGAGTGTTTCATGCTCGAGCAGTCTTTGAAACCACTACTGATTTTAAAGGAGAGAGTGAGCTTTGAATTTGCAAAGATAATATGAATGGAATACATTGATAAGTGCATGAAAATATACTTTGAAAATCACTAATTCGGTTTGAATCATGTAATCTTAATTATAGTTTATTTTGTGATTTGTTATTAAGAAGCAAAGGAACATGGATATTGAAGCAATTGTACGTGTTTCGGGACCTTACAGACATATCGGAAGCACGCAGGAAACAAGCAGAAATGCATGAATCATAATCCTGCGAGCCCGGCCGCACGTCGCGACGCGGAGACATTTTCCAGGATCATGTTTAGTTCGTATTTTACACATAAGGACTCCGAGACTTCTCTATATAAACCCAAGTTCGTCTAAACCCTAAGGGATGAGAGAAACATAGAGAAAACACACAACAAAGAGCCATAAACATAATTTCGAGAGAGAAGAATGAAGAAATTCAAGCTGACATGACGTCTATCTGATCTATCAAGGCTATATCTCTCTTCTACATGGAGAACTAATCTCTTAGGCAAAGCTAAGGATGAACTCTTGTATTTAAACTCTGATATTCATGTTGTTGATTCCTAAATACTTTTTAACATTTAATACAATCAATCTTTGTTATTCTATATTATCTTATGATTATATGAATCGAGAGTTGTGTTTTACCAACTTGCATATAGGAATAGTCATGTTTCTTCTATGTGTGATTGGGGAACCCAGTTGTGATTGGTAAAGTTGTTTTATGAGTTAATATTTTGCTGCAGTATTGCATGTGGGTATATTGTCGACGTTAGATAGGTCATAATGATAACTTTGTATGTTGTTAACATATAGAAAATAATTCATCGATTACCTTAGAATTTAATATGGTTGGAATTGAATATTTTCCAATTGTTGGTTTGGGATGTGAAACCTTCAATTGAGTAATAAAAGGAATCAACTACTGAATATAGGAATTTGATACAAGAGGGATTCCCGACGCTTTGCTGTTTCTCTCTATTGATAACTTTTAAGTACTTTTCATAATATTTACTTTACATCACCAATTGAATTTATCTATTTTCATTCAGTTACTGCTAACATTTTTGTTTTAAGTAAATTAGTTCCTTGTAACCATCACTCAGATTCATAACGTTTATTTGACAATCTCTTTGTCACAACATCTACATCTAGCACACATACTATGAGTGAGTACGAGAGACCACCTATTAGGACTCTTGAGGAGTACCTCAATCCCACTCACACATCTACACCATCATGCATCATGTTTCCTCCTAATACACCACATATAGATTTTAAACCTGGGATGATACAGTATATCCCAACCTTTCACTGTTTGAAGAATGAGAACCCTTATGTGCACATTAGAGAGTTTTAAAATATTATAGCAACTTTCCATGACCGGTTTGGCACTACAGACATAATTAGACTTAAGTTCTTCGCATTTGCCCTCAAGGATAAAGTTAAAAGCTGGTTGTATTCCTTGAGACCTCGGTCAATATGATCATGGGGTGAGATGACACATGTATTCTTTAACAAATATTTCCCACACCATAAGATGAATGCCTTGAAAAGACAGATCTCTACCTTCTCCCAGAAAGACAGTGAAACCATTTTATCAAACTTGGGAGTGGTTTAGGAGATGTTAGCTAGTTGTCCTCACCACGGGTATGAGAGTTGGCGCTTAGTAAGTTATTTTTATGACGGTCTAACCCCTAGAGAGCGCCAATTCGTTGAGATAATATGAAATTGTGAGTTTATACGAAAGGACCCTGATGAGGCATTAGATTACTTAAATGACCTAGCTGAGAAATCCCACACTTGGACTGGACCTAATGCCATGGATAGCACTGATAGGACACATTCCACTCCTTCTAGCAGAGGCATACACCACTTTAGGGAAGATGATAGTCTTAAGGCACAGGTTGAGCTATTGAATAGGGTGATAGGAGCTTTAAAAGCCAAAGATAGCAAGACTATGCATTCGGTAGCCTAGTTAGAACCTCAATGGGTATGTTTTGTATGTAAGGGGATTGACCATCTAGCCCCCAGAGTTTCCTATATATGGTGAGATGAGGGAAACATATGAGGAACAATCCAACACCTTAGGGATGTACAAAAAGCCTTAATACACCTTATTCGGACACTTATAATCCTAGTTGGCGGAACCATCGAAATTTAAGTTGGAAACATGAGTCCCAACAGCCTACTCAACCACCACAAACTAGAGGTTATAGTGCTCCTCAGTATCCCACACCTACCATTTCTAGAAATTCTTTAGAAGATATTGTGAAAGTATTTATAGAGGCCCAGAGTAAAACTAATCACAAGTTTAAGTCATTAATAGCTTAGGTGGTTGAGGACAATAAGGAGAGTAAAAGTCAAGTCTCTAAGTTGATTAATGTCCTGAGTGTGCAAGAACAAGGAAAGTTTCCATCTCAAACCCAACCAAATCCACAAGGGCAACACATGGCACAGGCTGATCATGAGGCATCCAAAGTAAAAGGTGTTAATTCCATAATCACTATGAGTGGTAAAGAGATGGGCTTACAGGACACCTCCAACATTAAAGGTGACACCACAGATAGTAATGCAGATATTCCTCAGGAAGAACAAGTGCCACATATCCCAGTTAGAGTACCCTTCCCTCAAGCACTTAGGCCTACAGCAAGAACTACAGACCCAAATGGTGAGATCCTAGAACATCTAAAGCAGGTAAAAATCAACATTCCTCTGTTACATGTGATCAAACAAGTTCCCACATATGCGAAGGTTTTGAAGGATCTCTGCACCATAAAAAGAAAGCAGCATGTGAAGAAGACTGCATTCCTGACAGAGCAGGCTAGTGCAGTAATTGAGCAGAGGACTCCACCAAAATATAAAGATCCAGGCTGTCCCCCTATTACTTGCCACATTGGCACATATGAGTTTGGTCAGGCTTTATTAGATTTAGGTGATAATGTTAATCTTATGTCAAATTCCATCTATATGCAGTTAGGACTTGGAGAGATCAAACCTACATCTGTGGTTTTTACAATTAGCTGATCTCTTTACCAGAACATCGCGAGGAGTAGTTGAGGATGTTTTACTGTAAATTGATAAATTCTACTACCCTGTTGATTTTCTAATTTTAGATACCCAATTTGTGGTTAACGCTGAAAACAGTCTCATGAAAATATCATTTGGGAACATGACACTAGAAGTAATTATTTTTCATGTTGAGAAACAACCACGAGATGATGATGAGTGCTAGTACACATACCTGATAGACACAGTCTTACTGGAGACAGGCTCTACACCATATGAATCTAACCCTCGCGAACTAGAGCTGATCCCAAGGAACCATAAAAAGAGGAAAATGAGAGTTAGTACTCACTTGAAGATGATCCTTGGGAAATTAAAAATGAGGTTAAGCCAAATTTTACATATAGACAGCCAAAAATTTCAACAATCTCCAGACCCTGAGGGATCCATGGATAAACTACCGCAGCAAGCCATAAATTCTTTCTTATTTCTTAATCAGTTCGCTACATGGAAGCCACCATGACAACTTGGGTGGTTACTTCTGGCTGAAGATGTTAAACTTAGCACTAGCGGGGAGGCAACTCTTGCATCTGCATTTATTTTATTTTGTTTTTATTTTATCTTACTTATTTTATTTTCTTTACTTTAGTTGTATTTTATTGTGTGCTAAGTGCATGTTTATTGTTTGCATTAGTATTTATGCAGATGTTAGCACAACCTACACAGCCACACAACTAAAATCTTACCAGCAGGAACCTGATCAACTCAGTGACTGGTAGTGTTGTTCCTTAATCATTTTTCTTTATATTTATCTTACATTGAGGACAATACAAGTTTTAAGTGTGGGGGTGTATGCATGTGCATGATAATACTTGTTGTCATGTTATATATAAAAAAAATTATGTTTAGTCCTTAATAGTAAAGAATAAGCCCAATGATGAATATTGTTTGCTTTATGGTGAAATCTTAGAAAAGATAAGTTATTTAATGTACTTTTGTTTGATGCCTTGAGTAGTTGATCTAAGTTAGACTCGTAAGCACTTAACTATAGATTTTTAGCAGTGAAAACCTAGGCAGTTGGCAAAGTGACTAGTTGAAGAAATTGCATGTCGATGAATAATCGTTTGCTTAGATGTCTATCATGATTTGCTAGTGTAATGATGTATGATATGGTTAAAAATAAAAAGAGAAAGTCTCGAAAGAAAGAAATTACACCACCTATAACCGATAAGCGAGAAATTACCCATAGGCGAGTGTTAGGACCACCATGAGGAGAAATACTACCTTAAAGGGTAGGTGTGTTAAAAAAAGAAAAGAAAAAAGAGCAAGAAGAAAAAGAAAAAAATAATCATACCATATTGAGCACAGAAATGCAATTACATAGCACATTTGAGATATCTAGGTTGGTTTGACCCATCGGATCCCAATTTTTAAACGAAATCATTGAGTTGGCTTACCTAGGAATCAAGCTGTGAATGAACCCTTACACACACACACTGAGAGTCTGGCTAAGATGATTTATTCAAGGACTTGGATTCGAGTTACATTGAGTACTTTGAAAGTTCTCTGATTTCATTGCTAGGCATTCTTTGAGGACAATAATATATGTAACTATTGGGACTATTTCATTTTGTTTTTGCATGTTTGCATGTGTTCTTAATGAAATTTGTGGGTGTCGTCGTTGTAAGCCCTCACGAGATTATAACTCGTCTACTAGGGACACCAAAGGGTTTAAAGGCTTGTTGCATACACTAAATGCAATCGTGATCCCTACGAAAGTGGCTTAGATAGTTTTTATTTATTTTTAATTTAGTTTAGTTCTTAATTTCTTTTTGCGCTTGAATTGCTAGGGACTAGCAATAAGCTGGTTAGGGGTTATGATAAGTGCATGAAAATATACTTTGAACATCACTAATTCAGTTTGATTATCATGTGTTTAATCTTAATTATAGTTTATTTTGTTATTTGTTATTAGGAAGCAAAGGAACATGGATATTGGAGCAATTGTATGTGTTTCGGGACCTTGCAAACATATCGGAAGCACGCAAGAAACAAGTAGAAAAGCAAGAATCATAATCCTGCAAGCCCGGTCGTGCGTCGCGACACGCATAGACGCGCGTCACAATGGAGAGACATTTTCCAGGATCCTATTTAGTTCATATTTTACGCATAAGGACTCTGGGACTTCTCTATATAAACCCAAGTTCGTCCAAACCCTAAGGGAGGAGAGAAATAGAGAGAAAACAAACAACAAAGAGACACAAACACAATTTCGAGAGAGAATAACGAAGAACTTCAAGCCGACATGACGTCTCTCCGATCTATCAAGGCTATATCTCTCTTCTACATGGAGAACTAATCTCTTAGGAAAAGTTAAGGATGAACTCTTGTATTTAAACTCTGATATTCATATTGTTAATTCCTAAATATTCTTTAACATTTAATACAATCGATGCTTTGTCATTCTTTATTATCTTATGATTATATGAATCCAGAGATTGTGTTTTACCAACTTGCATATAGGAATAGTCATGATTCTTCTATGTGTGATTGAGGAACCCAGTTGTGACTGGTAAAGTTGTTTTATGAGTTAATCTTTTGCTGCAATATTGCCTGTGGGTATATTATCGACGTTAGATAGGTCATAACGATAATTTTGTATGATGTTAACATAGAGAAAATAATTCATCGATTACCTTAGAATTTAATATGTTTGGAATTGAATATCTTCCAATTATTGGTTTGGGATGTGAAACCTTCAATTGAGTAATAAAAGGAATCAACAACTGAATATAGAGGGATTCCCAACGCTTTGTTGTTTCTTTCTATTGATAACTTTTAAGTACTTTTCATAATATTTACTTTACATCACCAATTCAATTTATTTATTTTCAATAAGTTATTGCTAACGTTTTGTTTTAAGTAAATTAGTTCTTTGTAACTATCTCTCTGAGGAATCGACACCCCAACTATACTGCGATAACCACAAGTACTTTTTGGACTTAATCATACATCAATTAAACTAGCTGCTATAAGATAGCCATGCTATTAAAGTAGTAAATCATATTATAACTGGAAACTATCTACTTAATAAAAGGAAAGAGAATATAGAAAGCTCTCATATATTATTTAGGATACATATATCTTTTCTAAATAAGATAAGGCAACCTAAATAATTATCCAAGTAGCCCCAGATATCTCAATCTCGAAATTAGGCAAAACTGTCCAAAATAGAGCATCACATCAAGCTCTATACTACAACATATAGGCTAGAATGCTTCCCAAGGTTGGCCCAATACTTGACCATGTTGTTGGGCCATCAAAATATATGTGTATATATACCAAGAGTCATCACGTATGGAGCAAACAAGTTAAGATGTGACACTCTCCCCCACTTACTTCACGCAATGCCCTTGTTGCATCGCTATTGAAACTCCTGAAACTTGTCCTCGAACTGCCACAACATGGATTTAGGATCCCAAGTGCATTCACTCACGGTCAAGCCTTTCCATTGAATAAAAAACTCTTGAACAGTGCCATGGTGAGAGTTACAAACTGTTTGGACCTTACATATCTCCTCCACTGCCTTGTCATATGTTGTCAATCCTAAAAGGTGCCCGCTTGGGCTCATTACGTCTTGGATCTTCCTCATTACAATGATAAGGCTTCAAGCAGCTCGCATAGAAAATTAGATACAACCTAAGCCTCAAAGGAAGCTCACGCTTATATGACACATTACAAATCCTTTTGATGATCGAAAATGGTCTCTCATACTTGTGGATTAACCCTTTGTGTAGCAAACGTGTTACCTTGTATTGTATTGCCAAGATCTTTACCAACACTAAGTTCCTAACCTTATTTGTCATTGTTCATCGCTTACCATCAACCCACTTCTTCATCTGTCTCATTGCTTTATCAAGATATATGTGATCTAAATTCACTTGCTAGTTCCCTGCTTTCAAAGCCTTATACGTTGCAGGACTGCTTCTTTTGTAGCTTGGAATAAACCTGTTAGGAGTATAAGGTTATTGTCCCATAACCAACTCAAAAGGATTGTGGATCGTTGACTCAATCCGCTGTAAGTTATAAGAAAACTTAGACACATCCAGCAACTTCGCCCAATCTAACTGATTCTTTTCACAAAATGTCGTAAGTACACCTCAAGTAAAGCATTCACTTGTTCAGTCTACCCATCCATCAGAGGGTGAAAACTCGTAGAGGAATGGAACATCGAACTCATGATACAAAACAACTCCGTCCAAAATCTGCCCATGAACCTCGAGTCTCGAACATTAACAAACCACGAGTCCATTTCACTATTTTCTTAAAGAAAAGCTTTATAGTCCCTTCTGCCGAACACTCCTTGGGCGCCGCAATAAAAGTACCATAATTAGAAAATCTATAGACACTATATTTTTACGCAAAGCCAGATGATGAGTCTCTTACGGAGATACTCCTGAAAATTGGGAAAGTTGCAAGATGAGTGCCAAGTGTAGGAAAATTTTCTAAATATGAAGGTGTATATATAGGGAATGAATGGTTATGATCCTTAATAAGAAAAGACTTAACACTTGGATTTAAAAAGGTTCATTGTAAAGGATATGTTCTTTAACAGGAAAAAACATAACCCTTAGAGTTGAAAGGCTTCTTTAGAGGGTCATGAATCCTAAAAGGATATACATTTTGAGATAAGGGTACCTTTTCAAATGCAACCCTTCATATCTATAAGAAAAGAGTCATTTGGCTTTATTTTTTTTATCATTCTTACATTCAATTTTATTTTCATAAGTCTTAGGTTATTTTTATAGAGTCTAAAGTTTTATAAGTGATAGAGTTTCCACCATTGTCCTAGTTTAAGTTCTTGAAGAAATGAGTGATCCTTCTACAAGAAACAAACAAGAATCTTGGAAGAACGTTAGCCACAAGAAATCCGTAGTGCACCGAGGCGGGGCTAATAAGTTTTTAATAACAGAGGAAAAACTCGTCTTGGTTTAAGTTCATCAACTTCTACATTTTCAGGTTTTTCTATCCCTATGCATTAGTGGTTAATTTATTGTTACTTAATGGTTTAGATTGAATAATGCATATTTAAAGTGATAAATAACACATCCCGCCCAACAATCTTAAGAACTTATTAACTTAAATGTGTTATTAATTCTGATTTTTACATGACTTATTCTTCTTTTCACTATAAAATATATTTTGTACATGAAAAATACGTAAGGGCGTTCAAACTCCTGAAAAATGTACAAGAAAAAACCATGTATTCCGTTTTTTCGTTCGAATGTTATGACGAACATGTTGGACAATTATGACCCATATCGTCACTATTTGTAAAAGACATTGTGGTTTTTGTACGAATTAACTGTGTGACAATGGAAATTGCTATTTTATCATTTTGTAATTTGATTACTTGAATATAAAATTGATAAAAGTCCTTATGATTAGTTCCGGATTATAAGATATGAGACAATATCAATCCACCAAGGTTTAATCATTAAATATCCCTAGTCGTATAATTATCGAGACTGGACATCGATAATGCGGAATAGACTAGTATTACACATGTGCGTGTTATGGAAGCGTAACATCATAGTTCTCATATATTTAAGTATTGGATACTTATGCAAGTGTGATAGGAGGTTGTGTTTACCGATGGTACGGGAACAACTTCTCTCTGGATAGACCCCGCGGAATCCCATTGGTAGTATGACTATGTGTCTATGGGAATCCGCATCAGGGTAGGTGTATTTGGTCTTAACCTAAGACTTGCATCGCTAGTAATTGGGACAATCAATACGCTTTGGTTTTGGTCGTCCGAGACTTTAACAGGTTCTGTGTACGCCTCTTCTGGGTTTATTGAGAATCATAGTGTATTGGGTGTGATGTCAAGACGGAAGTATCACTTCAGTCATATGGAGGTGATCATCACGCAGGGATACAGAATTGGTTCTCTATTATGTTGCAACTATCGAGATAATATGACAAGGTCATGATTATCCGATTATAGAGACTAGTTGCTTGTGATCCGATATATGCTTCGTACGGGGCAGACACTATTCCAGCCCCAGGCCTTGCATGTGACATCTGATACTGGATCGCAATACGCAATACTACGTATACTACGCCTGTTATAGATTATATATTCCTTAAAGAATATTTCTGGAGAATTGGAAAGGCACGACACTTTGCTAGAAGCCAACCATGTCTTGTAAATCGGTAAGAACATGGTACCGGGTACTCACATGTTCGGATAGTCCGACGATCGGATTTACTGCCAACATATCTAGGGATCTCATGGGTCGCTTCCTGAAGATTCACCGATGACGTATGACTCGAACATAATTAATTTAGGATTAATTAGAAGATAGTAAATTAATCTATGATTAATTGCGGTAAGATTTTATCTGGATAAAATTCAATTAATAGAGAGAGAACGATTAATTCGGAATTAATCGATAAAATAATATATTCGATATATTAAATGAAATTAGATTTCATAACGGAATTAAAATTGGATTTTAATTCGGGCGAACGAATTAATTTAGAATTAATTCGCGAGTGACTTTAATAGTAATTTTACTAGGCATAATTATTTAATTAAATTTGATTTAATTAAGTCGCAACGGAAAATTCGTTAATTTGAAATTAACAAACCCGAGCCCGGAATGTATTTGCGGGCCCACTCGGATTTTGAATTAAAGTGGGCCCACAAGTCACATCACAACTTACATCATTTGTCCATCAAGTGTCAAAGTTGATTGATGGGAGTTGTTGGAGGCATTAAATGCAATTTTCTCTCCAAAACTTTGCTTAGCCTTTTGGTAAAACATATACCAAAATTTGAGTTTGACTTTTGTATATTGGTAATTGATTTTAGAAATCAAAATATCAAAAACCAAAAACTCTCTCCTCTCCTTTACCAAAGGAAGATTTTTGTTGCAAATTTATTCCTTAGCTAGCACTTAAAAGAATCATACACAGGTGATAGGGAAACATCCCTTGAGTTTGTAATCTCATTCACCAAGCTTGGAGCTCAACATACAACCATTCAAATATGAGCTTGGAGCACTTCCAAATGAGCAAAAATTTTGTTATCAACACATCCAAGAAACCGATCAAAGTGAGTATAATTTACGCAACTTAACTTTAAGTATTCACATGTTTCATGCTTATATGTTCTTGGGAATGATCTTAGAAACCCAACAATGGTATCATGAGCATATTTAAGCATGAAATGAACTTAGGGTTCTTAATCTAAAATTTGGATATTTTTTATTTGAGCATGATTTGATCAAATTTTTTGTTTGAGTATCCTTAGATAATGTTAACTTAGAGTTATGCATAATCAATTTTATGAAAAATTAATTGGATTAATTTTCCCCAAATTTTAGGGCTTGGTCGAATGTATAACCCTTTGTAGATCATGGTAATTTTTGTTTTTTAGACCATTGGATGTGTTTAAATACATGATATATATTTATTTGTGATTTAATTGGATTGAAATCAAAATCGGATATAAAAATCCCATATTACCGTGACTATAATAGAATGTTAATGACTTGATTTTGTTTCAATAATGTTGGACATGTATTGAAAATAATAAGGCATGATTAATTATGTAAATTGGTATTTTGAAAATGTTAATTTAAATAATTAATTATGGCTATACACTTTAATTAAATAAATTGTGGTATTTGGAATATTAGAATTTAATTAATTAGGCTTAATTTGGAATTGGGCTAAAATTGTTGTATTTGGGCCTAATGGGCTTGGTTGGGCCAAGTTGGTTTAGGGCAATTGGATTTGATCCAAATTGGGCCTAAACCATTCCATTAAGTCCTAAAATAATAAATGGGCCTTTTAAAATTTAATTGGGCCTAATGGGCCAAAATTAATTTTGTGGCAAAGGGTGATTCCTTATTGGGTTTTGGTTGCCAAAGTCCATGCCTTAAGTAATTAATTGAAAGCCCATTGGACTTTAATTAATTGACATTGGATGTTAATTGGTGTAGGCACTGCATTTTTGCATATAAGTCCCTATGATGAGTCTCATTTGGAGACACTACCTTTTAAGTCACGGAAGTCGCGGGAAACAGACGTCGGAAGGGGAAATTCAGAATAAGTATGTCATCGGATTCAATTCACATGTTCATTGTTTTCGTTCGTGCTGCGTTCGTTAACACGTTCGAACGTCAAGCAGATTGCGGGTGTTCGTGTAGCGTTCGAATCAGCGTTCGAACGGTGTCGGTACTTCTGGTTTTGCTGCTAGCCTCATGCCCAAGCCCAAAGCCCATCCAAAATAATTAAAAAGCATGTCACAAATTAAAATAATATCCTCCCTAAATTAAATAATCCACTTACCTAAACAAAACAAATCATATACCAAATTAAAATAAAACATATAAGCATCCAATAAACCTATTCCTAATCTAAACAAATCATGTCCCCAATTAAATATATGATTTCCTTGTGTGACACTAATTAAATGGCATCTCTTTAATACACAAATCTTATTCCTTGTCAAACATGGATTCACCCTAGCAATTGTCTATAAAAGAAACACAATTCCAACACTCCCCACTCCTAGGATTCACGCATAACAAAAGTCATAAGCAACAAAGAATTCTCCTCTCCTCCCTCACTCTTAATAACCGAAAAACTACTCCCATACAGCCCCATTGCCGTGACCAAAACTACTCCCATACAGCCCCTACAACCACTGAAACAGCAGCCATTCGCAGCCCCTACAACCACCGAACATCCCCTGAAAACACCCTCTGCATCCACCGAAATCTATACCCCAAAACAGTGGCCTAAAATCACCTAAAACAGTGAACAAAAACTGCACTTTAAAACCCTTAAATAACCACACAAAATAGCAGCCCCAACCCCTTTTAAAGCACAAAAATAGCTCGATAATACACCAAAGACAGTGACCAGAAAATAAAGCAAAAATAGTAGCGAGATACAGTAAAAACAGCAGCAAAACAGAGGAAACGACGACTCAAAATGGCGAGATGACGAACGAGAGCAGTGGACCAGTGAACCAGAGGAGTTGCGGAGCATCAATCCTTCCGACGAACGTGTACCGTACTTCCGAGAGATGATTTTAAAAGGTTAGACCTGAGGGCACTTTTCTTATTTATTTTCATTCGTCTTTCAATTGTTTTATTTATTTTCTTCGTATGAGAGTCGTTTGTGGATGCATGTTGTGGCCTTTGAATGGATAGGAAAATGTGTCGTCTCTTGTGGTATATAGGATGGAAACCCATACGTAAATTTAGTAGCCGAATCCGAATGGACGGTAGTGCGGTCTGTACTTGGGATACAACTCCACGTACCACTTGAGCAAACGGCACATATCTCTCTTTATTTTATCTTGATTGCTTATTATCCGCATTTTATATTTCGCCATTTACTTTCTGTATGTTATTTTTTTTTTTTGTTGATGATGTGGTGCACATGGGCTAACTATGGTGGATTAAAGGTCCTCTATTCAAGGGAAAATCCCCAAAGGCTACCTTTACCACGATGTTTTACCGCGCCAGACGAAGTATGTTTGATTGAATGTGAGATATGTTTAATCGGACATACGGATTTCCACATCGTTGTCTTATTCATTTGCATGCATAATAATATAATGCGCATGGGCTAACTAGGGTCGATTAAAGGTCCTCTATTCGAGGAAAAATACCCAAATGCTACATTTACCACGATGTTTTGCCACGTCTTTTATTATGTCATTGACTTTGTGCATATCATTATTCTATTTACGCATGTATTGCATTCTAGTGCGCATGGGCTAACTAGGGTGGATTAAAGGTCCTATATTCGAGGGAAAATGCCCAAAGGCTACCTTTACCATGATGTTTTGTCGCGCCGGACGAAGTACACTCGATTGAATGGGAATGAGTTCAATCGGGCACACGGGGTCCTACATTGTGCATTTTCTCATTTTTGTATGTGTTTGCATCGTCTGTCATGCATCAGGTCTTGTCCCGTTCGAACGCGTTCTCAAACGCTATATGAACACGAACCTTCTATTTCCCGTTCGAACGCATTCACAAACGCTACTCGAACGCGCATGCATTTTATTTCATCAGGTATTGTCCCGTTCGAACGCGTTCCCTAACGCTATACGAACGCGAACCTTCTGTTTCCCGTTCGAACGCTTTCACAAACGCTACTCGAACGCGCATGCATTTTATTTCATCAGGTCTTGTCTCCTTCGAACGCGTTCCCTAACGCTATACGAACGCGAACCTTCTGTTTACCGTTCGAACGGGTTTACGAACGCTACTCGAACGCTCATGTGTTTTTTTTTACCATGCATTTTATTATCCCGTTGTTTGTTTTCTGTATGTCATTTCTTTGCATAATCATGCATCATATTGCAATGCGCATGGGCAAATCAAGTTGGATTAAAGGTCCTCTATTTTGAGGGATAAAGAGCCGAAGGGCTACCTTTTCCACGACGTTTTGCTGCGCCGGACAAAGTATGTTCGATTTAATGTGAAATATGTTTAATCGGACACTCGAAGTCCTATATAGATGTGGGCATATGTCGCATCTCTTTTTCTTTCACTTTCATTGTCCATATTTTTCATCGCATCATTGCACGTTTATTTTAATGTACAACTGCCTCATTAGTTATCTCCTTGCATTATATACCTAATCGCTTCTCTTTTACGCATGATTATGCAATTGCCATTTATTTGTGTTCTCACATGTATAAGTACAATGTGCTTATGAAATTGTATGCTTGCCATTATTCGGATTCACTTTTATGCGTGTTTGTGCAATTACCATTTCCTTGCGTTTCCGTATCCATGAACATGGTGTGCTTATGAAGTTGTATGCTTGCCGTATTTCCATTCACCTTTATGCATGTAAATTTGGACATAGGTTATATGCAAATTCGGACATAGGTTATATGCAAACTTATATATGAGCCTTGTACTTATGCATGCGAACTTAGGAGTAAATTATCCTTGGAAATATATATTGCTTAGGCTTGGTTAGATTATTGCACAAATCATTTCATTACAAGTGGCATAAGTAAGGGACCATTCCGAACCCAACGGTTTGAGGTCTTCCCTTGCGAGGGGTGAGTGCGGCCTTAAATCATTTTCCTGGTTCACACCGGGTGACGACTCCATTATTCTCCGGTTTAGTCCCCAGCGGGGTACTCCGTACTCCTAACCGGGCCGCGAGCCCGGAACAGCGTCATCCAACATCTATGTCCTACAATTGGGCTTTGAGACCTATTAAGATTAGATTTAGAATCTAAGTCGTAAAGGCACATTAAAAGTTTAATTATTTAATTTAGAATTAAATAAAGAATTAGGATTGAATACAAATTAAATTGGATTTAAAATTGTAGTTCGATATAATTCAAGAATTCGTACTTTGAGTACTTGTTCTCAAACGAGTTGGACTCGCGCAAATTAAATCGTTGTTTGAACAATAGATGATCACTTAATTCAAAGATTAATTAATTGGATTAGATTGATTGAATAACATGCTTTGTGTGTATACATGGATGTATTGTATGAATAATGTATATCAGATGGATATTAGATGGGTGAGGGCAATTTTGGAAAGTGTTGTAATAAATTTAGAATTTATTAAATTGGACTTGCGTGTATAGCCTTTATCTCTCGATTCTTTGTAATTCTATTCTCACCAATTCCCCTCAATGTAATGAGGTTTCTTTATTGTATTATGTAATTGGGTAGAAGTTAGAATAGTGCTAGCCGGGGAGATGAAAGGGAGTGATTTGTTCTAGGAATAATTTGTGAGATATCCATCCGCATATCATTATTAATTTATTTATCGCGCCTTATTATGCTTTTAGAATGCATGCTTAAGGGTGTATGATAAGACCTAATCAAAGATAATTAATTGGTTGCCAATTACGCGAAAAACCCTCAATCAAATATTAAGCGTTTTCCTTCCATTGAGTGATTCATTCTCAAGATCCAAGATTGGAATTGGTTTGTTGTCCAAAGTCAAGACCTTTGTCCATCGCGGATGAGTTTGAATCATGAAGGCTTTGTTCGATATCGTATGTCTTGCCCAAGTTGGGATTTGTTGGCCAAAGTCAATATCACTTCTTGTTCATCGACATCGATTACGAAGCTTTCCAAAGTCAATGAGTCCTGCTTAACTGGAATCATTAAGCTTGTTGAGCCAAAGCCAAGGCTTAGTTGATTCAGAGGAAAAGGTTAGGAAAATATATTGGATATATTGGCATATATATTGTATATATGTTTCGGACTTGGAGGTCCACCTACCGGATCTAGGAATTGGATGAGATCCAATTGATCTTATAGATCTACCTAGTTAAATATCATACAACTTGTTGCCCAAAGTCAAGGTTCTGTGTTATTTAACGGGATCCTAGCCCACTAGGAAACTAGGTTTCCCGAGTACTCAACAGAGGGTTAGAGGCTCGCCGAAAAATAGTAGGAGGCTAGTATTGAATTTACAATTTCGTTCAAATATTTACCAAATACGCGCTTTCAAATTATTTCGTCAATTATATATTTATTAGTTTGACTAATATTTTATTATTGTTCTTATAACAGTTGGACTGTACCCAAATATCGTTAATTGAATAGTTTGACTACTGCGATTAAGATGACTAGAAAGATCGGAGTTAGAGACATTATCATGGGCGAAAATATCTTTAATGGCGCGAACTTTCCTGGCTGGGATATGAACCTCAGGATTGTCCTAGGGGCTGAGAGGATGCTCTATACGATAGAGAGACCTCTCGGGCCTAAGCCCGGAAATGAGCAGCCGCTTGAGCTTGATCTTTGGAAGACTCATAGCGATGACAACTCAAATGCTCAATCTTTCATGCTCGCTGTGATGACCCCTAAATTTCTTCGCCAAAACAAGGGATTGGATCCCTATACTATGATGGCAAAATTGAAGGACCTTCATCGATCTAACCTTAGATAGCAAAGGCCTGAATTGCAGAAAAAGCTCTTTCGCTCTCGAATGTCAGAGGGTACATCTGTTGAGCACCATGTGTCACAGATGATTGCTGACATTGAACAGCTGGGTCAGCTAGGCATAACCTTTGAGGCTGAGACTTCTATAGATTTGATATTGCAGTCTCTTCCTGACAGCTGGAGCGGGTTCATCATGAACTACAATATGATGAACCAAGACCATACTCTTGGAGAGTTGATAGCAATGCTGTGTGAAGTAGAAAATGAGCTATTAAAGGGTAAAAAGCACGAGGCGCACTTCGCTTCAACGTCTCAGTCTCCGAGGGCTTGGCCCAAGGCAACTGGAGGTGTAAAGAAGAAGAAGAAGAAGGGCAAGGCCAAATCGTCAAAGTCTTCTATGAAGGCTAAGGACAAATCCCAAGATGTATGCCTGCAGTGTGGCAAACGGGGTCACTGGAAGAGTGACTGCCGTGAGTACAAGGCGCACATGAAGGAAATCAAAGCGGGCAAGGCACCGGCTTAAGGTATGTTTGTTATAGAAATAAACATGTCTACTTCTAGTTTTAAAAATTAGATTTTTGATTCTGGTTGTGGTACTCATATATGTACTGATGTGTTGGATCTGCGGATTAGCAGGAGATTGGCCTCATGTGAGATTGATCTACGAGTTGGAAACGGGACCATGGTCGCTGTTTTGGCCGTAGGAACTTATATTTTGGAACTACCCTCGGGGCATGTACTAAATCTATCATATTGTTATTATGTACCTAGTTTGACTAGGAATATTATATATGTATCTTTATTGGCCCAATATGGCTATACTTTTATTTTTAGAAACACTGGGTGTTTTATGTATAAAAATGATATGGAGATATGCAGTGCTGATGTGAATAATGGTCTTTATATTTTGAATATAAATCAATCTCAAACATATAATGTAACAAACAAAAGGCTCAAACTAAGTAACAAAGATGAAATTTATATGTGGCATTGTCGTCTGGGACACATTAACAAGACTCGCATATCAACACTTTCGAAGAGTGGGTACTTGGACGGATTTGATCCAAATTCATATGACGTCTGCGAATCTTGTTTGTTAGGCAAAATGCCTAAAACACATTTTAGCAGTAAAGGTGAACGTGCCACCAAACTATTAGCCCTCGTTCATAGTGACGTATGTGGGCCCATGTCTAGCCAGGCTAGAGGTGGATATGAATACTTCGTAACCTTTACTGATTATGCATCGCATTATGGTTATGTGTATCTTATGAGAAACAAGTCTGAAACCTTTGAGAAATTTAAAGAGTTTCGACACGAAGTAGAAAAACAGACCGGCAAAAGTATTAAAACATTACGGTCGGACCGTGGTGGAGAATACTTAAGCAATGAGTTTCTTGATTACTTGAAAGAATATGGTATTCTTTCACAGTGGACTCCTCCCGGAACACCGCAATTAAATGGTGTGTCCGAATGGAGAAACCGAACTTTGTTAGACATGGTAAGGTCGATGATGAGTCACACAGAGCTACCTATTTCCTTATGGGGATATGCATTGAACAGTGCAATACTTATTTTGAAAAAGGTTTCGTTAAAGTCTGTTCAACAGACTCCGTATGAAATATAGACAGAAAAGAAACCGGGTTTCTCATTCTTGAAGATTTGGGGATGCTGGGCATACGTTAAACATTTGGATGGTACCAAACTTGAACCCAAATCGGATAAGTGTATTTGTAAGTTATCCTAGGGAAACCAAAGGATATTACTTCTACAACCCACAAGAGAACAGTGTATTTGTTGCTCTACATACGGTTTTCCTTGAGAAGGAATTCTTAAATGCAGTGGTTAGTGGGAGGAAAGTAGAACTCGATGAAAATCGGAGTGATACTGTTCCTAGCATAAAATCCTTAACGGAACATGAACAGTTCATCAAGGATGAGACTGTACCACAATCTTCGAATACACAAGAACCGCGTAGGTCGGAGAGAGTCAGAAAACAACCTGAGAGGTATGGGTTTCTGATCTCACCTCATGTGGATATTAATCTTATTGATGAAGACGAATCGGCTACGTATGAGGAAGCGATACAAGGTATCGACTTCGGTTTATGGCAAGATACCATGAAATTCGAAATGGATTCCATGTACACCAACCAAGTTTGGACATTGGTTGATGCACCAGAAGGCGTAAAGCCTATTGGTTGTAAATGGGTCTTCAAGAAGAAGACCGACATGGATGGCAACATACAAACGTACAAAGCTAGGCTTGTAGCGAAAGGGTATCATCAACGACATGGTCTCGATTACGATGAAACTTTTTCACCAATTGCCATGATTAAATCCATTCGGATAATGCTTGCTATTGCTGCATATTTCGATTACGAGATATGGTAGATGGACGTCAAAATCGCTTTCCTTAACGGAAACCTTTTGGAGGATGTTTATATGCAACAGCCTGACGGTTTTGTCGTACCAAAACATGCGAACAAGGTTTGCAAGTTAAATCGATCCATTTATGGATTGAAGCAAGCATCGCGTTCTTGGAACCAATGTTTTGATGAGATCATAAAAGAATATGATTTCTTTCAAAACGAGGATAATCCTTGTGTATATAAGAAGGTTAGTGGAAGCGCACTGACATTCATTATCCTTTACGTTGATGATGTATTGCTTATTGGCAATGACATTCCCAAGCTACAATCGGTGAAAGCTTGACTTTCATTAAAATTCTCCATGAAGGATCTGGGAGAAGTAGCCTTTATTCTAGGAATAAAGATCTACATGGATAGATCTAGAAAGCTGCTTGGACTCTCGCAGAGCACGTACATTGACAAAGTGTTGAAGAGATTCAACATGGAACAGTCTGAGAGAGGACTGTTGCCAGTGTCACATGACGTCACTCTATCTAAGGACATGTGTCCTAAAACTTAAGATGAGAGAGACAACATGAGTCGGATCCCGTTCTCTTCGGCAATCGGATCGATCATGTATGCCATGATATGTACGCAACCTGATGTCTCGTATGTTTTGAGCATGTGTAGTCGCTATCATGCCGATCCAGGTGATGGTCACTGGATGGTGGTTAAGAATATCCTTAAGTATCTTAGACGAACTAAGGATGCTTTCTTAATCTATGGAGATGGAGAACTTGAGGTAACTGGGTTTACCGATGCAAGTTTCCAAACCGATAAAGACGATTGTAAGTCGCAATCTGGGTACATATTTTGTTTGAACAAAAAAGAAGTAAACTGGAAATCTTTCAAGCAAAAGATTGTTGTCGATTCAACAACATAAGCGGAATATATTGCTGCAGCTGAAGCAGCAAAAGAGGCAGTTTGGATCCGTAAATTCCTAATTGGATTAGGAGTAGTTATGTTAGCAGCTAAGCCCGTTCCATTATATTGTGACAATAATGGGGCTATAGCGCAGGCTAAGGAACCGCGGTCTCATCAACGATCCAAGCATGTTCTTCGACGTTTCCATCTGATTCGTGAGATCATACATCGTGAAGATGTGAAGATCGAAAAGGTCGCATCAGATGACAACATTGCAGATCCGCTGACGAAAGCTATTCCACAGCAAAAGTTTGAGCGACATGTACATAGTTCAGGTGGTAGATGCTTGAGTGACTGGCTATAGGCCAAGTGGGAGATTGTTAGACAATTATGACCCATAGTGTCACTATTTGTAAAAGACATTGTGGTTTTTGTACAAATTAACTGTGTGACAATGGAAATTGCTATTTTATCATTTTGTAATTTGATTACTTGAATATAAAAATGATAAAAGTCCTTATGATTAGTTTCGGATTCTAAGATATGAGACAATATCAATCCACAAAGGTTTAATCATTAAATATCTCTAGTCGTAGTATTATTGAGACTGGACATCGATAATGCGGAATAGACTAGTATTGCACTTGTGCGTGTTATGGAAGCGTAACAACATAGTTCTCATATATTTAAGTATTGGATACTTATGCAAGTGTGATAGGAGGTTGTGTTTACCGATGGTACGGAAACAGCTTCGCTCTGGATAGACCCCTCGGAATCCCATTGGTAGTATGACTATGTGTCTATGGGAATCCGAATTAGGGTAGGTGTATTTGGTCTTAACCTGAGACTTGCATCGCTAGTACTTGCGACAATCAATACGCTTTGGTTTTGGTCGTCCGGGACTTTAACAGATTCTGTGTACCCCTCTTCTGGGTTTATTGAGAATCATAGTGTATTGTGTGTGATGTCAAGACGGAAGTATCAATTCAGTCATATGGAGATGATGATCACACAGTGATACAGAACTAGTGCTCTAATGTGTTGCAACCATCGGGATAATATGACAAGGTCATGATTATCCGATTAAAGAGACTAGTTGCTTGTGATCCGATATATGCTTCGTACGTGGCAGACACTATTCCAGCCCCAGGCCTTGCATGTGACATCTGATACTGGATCGCAATACGCAATACTACGTATACTACGCCTGTTATAGATTATATATTCCTTAAAGAATATTTCTGGAGAATTGGGGAGACACGGCGCTTTGCTAGAAGCCAACCACAACCATGTCTTGTAAATCGATAAGAATGTGGTACCATGTACGCTCGTGTTCGGATAGTACGACGACCAGATTTACTGCCAACATATCCAAGGATCTCATGGGTCGCTTCCCGAAGATTCACCGATGACGTATGACTCGAACATAATTAATCTGGGATTAATTAGAAGAGAGAGAAAATTAATCTAGGATTAATTGCGGCAAGATTTTATCTCGGATAAAATTCAATTAATAGAGAGAGAACGATTAATTCGGAATTAATCGATAAAATAATATATTCGATATATTAAATGAAATTAGATTTCATAACGGAATTAAAATTGGATTTTAATTCGAGCGAATGAATTAATTTAGAATTAATTCGCGAGCGACTTTAATAGTAATTTTGCTAGGCATAATTATTTAATTAAATTTGATTTAATTAAGTCGCAACGAAAAATTCGTTAATTCGGAATTAACGAACCCGAGCCCGGAATGTGTTTGCGGTCCCACTCGGATTTTGAATTAAAGTGGGGCCCACAAGTCACATCACAACTTACATCACTTGTCCATCAAGTGTCAAAGTTGATTGATGGGAGTTGTTGGAGGCATTAAATGCAATTTTCCCCCCAAAACTTTGCTTAGCCTTTTCGTAAAGCATATACCAAAATTTGAGTTTGACTTTTGTATATTGGTAATTGATTTTAGAAATCAAAATATCAAAAACCAAAAACTCTCTCGTCTCATCTCTTCTTTGCGTGAACTACCATAGACCAAAGGAAGATTTTTGTTGCAAATTTATTCCTTAGCTAGCACTTAAAAGAATTATACAAAGGTGATAGGGGTCCATTGAGTTTGGAATCTCATTCACCAAGCTTGGAGCTCAACATACAACCATTCAAAGATGAGCTTGGAGCACTTCCAAAGGAGCAAAATTTTATTATCAACACATCCAAGAAACCGATCAAAGTGAGTATAATTTCTGCAACTTAACTTTGAGTATTCACATGTTTCATTCTTATATGTTCTTGGGAATGATCTTAGAAACCCAACAGAACATCACACGAACGCAAACTCCTTGGAAATATTTGTTCGAAGACGTTATCAAAAGCCACATGAACATAAACTCTTTGAAAAGATTCGTTCGAACGGTTGAACGAATGTGACACTAACGCAAGTCACATCTGGGAAATTTTCAAATTTGAATTAATTTTAGTAAATTAACATACATAATTTAGTTTGCATAAATTCACATATTTAAATCAATCTAGTATCTAGTTATTTGTCATATTTATTACACATTTCGATTATAAAAATTTGATAATATAGACATAATTTGAATATATGTATAGTGTAATACTAACTTGGTAAAAATCACATACTGAACTTTTGTAAACTTGATAGTATATGTTTTAGTTAATAGTAGGGTGTTCAATTATCACATTCATGCACCTAGTCCATTATGTGATAAGTTGAAAATTATTTAATCTTATTAATTGATTGTTGCATACTTAGTTGAGAATTTTAAAGTGTATCGTGAATGACTTGGTCCGAGTTATACATAAGTAATTCCTTCCAAGCTTGATTTACCTTATACCTTATATAATTGTTATACTTAAACTTGAGAATTAAAGTGTAACACTAAGATTGAATGGATACGATTTTCTATTGAGAAAATGATTAAGGAATATTGTCAACAAGATGATAAGAGCCTAGGTAAGCATGAATTTAAGTGTTTACGTTGGACCCCCCCTCTCCTCTGCGAATTTTCCTTCGTTCACTTATCATAAGAAATTTTAGTTATAAATTCGAGGACTTCTATTATTTAGTACTACTGTCCAAAATAATAACAAGTGGATTTTTAATGTAACACTTAAATAGGATCATACAGTTGATCCTTGTGTGATATGTCTTTTGTAGACTTATTGGATATCGTTTTATTTCCAATTATACATGGTTAGTGGAAATATCACAGTATCGGTTGCTCAAGGAGAGAAACCAGATAAGTTTGGTGGAGCAAACTTCAAACAGTGGCAAAGTAAATTATTGTTCTACCTGACAACACTGTAGTTGGCTAAGTATCACAAGGAAGCTCCTACTGGACCTGTGGAGGAGAAACGAAAATAGCTAAGCAACTACAAGTTGAGACATGTTCGGAATGAGACTTCTTGTGCAAGATCTACTTCTTGAGAGGACTTGACAATACCTTGTAAAATGTGTACCAAGACATGACTTCTACGAAGATTTTCTGGGAATCTATTGAGAAGAAGTACAAAACAGAAGATGTCGGACAAAAGAAATTTTCGTGGGTAGGTTCATGGACTGTAATAGTAGATTCAAGGACTGTAATGTCTCAGCTGGGTGAACTACGGCTGATTATTCATTAAATATTGGATGAAGGAATGAAACTTTGTGAGACATTTCAAGTTGCCACAATTAAGAATTCCCTATATCATGGAAGGATTTTAGGAGTTATCTGAAACACAAGAAGAAGCAGATGAGTCTTGAAGACTAGGAGTTCGATTGCGAATTAAAGAGGACAATAGGAAGTCCGAGAAGGCTAGCTACAAGACTTTGGAGTTTAAGGCCAACATCGTCGATGGTGGAAAGGGTAGCAAAAATAGAAAGAACATTAAAGCTGATTCTTCCCAAGCAAACAAGAAGTTCAATGGGAAGTGCAACGTTTGTAGGAGAAAAAGAACTACAGAAATAAGAAGTCTCAATACCAAGGCAAGAAAAAGAAAAATGAGCTCATATCACTAAAGATGAGCTATTAACTAATGAGATCTCATAGTTGAACCTCTCAGCAGTTGTAACTAAGGCTAACTTGGTTGGAAACCCGAAAGAATGGTGGATAGAAATTTGAGCTACTCACCACATATGTGCAGTTAGAAATATATTTTCCTCATATCAGAAGGTCGATGGTGGCAATCATCTGACCATGGGAAACTCGTCAACCTCCAGAGTGGTTGGACAATGTTAGGGTTGGTGATCGGCTCACCAAATTTTCTTGTATTTATTGTAAATACAATGTAAATTTCTATTTTTTATGAATAAAATTTAGTAGATTTCATAAATATAATTCTTTTATATGGTTAAGGCGTACAATAACCTTGGAATACATAGTTGTGACGTAATTGCAAAAGCGCCGCAGTTGTCACTAAGAATTGTCACAATATAATTCATTCTTAAATTTGTTCTTGGTCAAGGTTTACATACCTGGTTAGTTAGTAAACCCGTAAGACCGGTACGTGTTGTATATTATAATTATTCTAATGGTTTATCTCAGTAAGCCATGAGTCTTGGGAGACTCATATAAACACGTAGATATTTATTGGAAAAATACTGATCGACTCATTCGAAGATTCCTGATAGATGGTACACCAACGTCAATAGGAATCTTTATGAGTCGAATAGTATATTAGCTCATTTGACTTGTGATACCACTGTGGATATGTGAGATATCATCCACACTGTGATGACAGTCACGTCAATGATCTTTTAAGATCAGACCTCCGCCTGTTCGTCGGGTATGGACTGATACTCATGATATCTTGTGATGTATCTAGAGAGAATCTGTCAGTCCCGTGTACGGGATTTAAGTCTTCAATTTGTGATTCTTTGAAATCCTTGGCCGAGGTATGATTCGGAAATGAGTTCCAAATATTTTTTTAAGAATCATAATTATGTCGCGAAACATGAATTATTCATAGCGGAGATTTGATGTTTACTCTATATCTCCGGAATAATTCGGATAACCTATGACATAAAGATTACATATATGCAATGACTTGGACTTGGATGGTTCAACTTGATTATCTGTGGTCATCGTAATTTGTGAGTAGATAAATTACGAACATGAAAATTATTTCCGTGACAGATAAACTTGAACCTAGAGAGTCTCGCAATATAAAGTGTGCTCGTTGAGCACTTGAGCAATTAATTATGGATAATTCGGGTCATTCATAATTTACTCATGCATATTAAATAATGTGTATTTGTATACGATACATAATTTTGATTAGATACACATTAATGATCAATTATATTTTGACACTTGTTTTATTATTATTATTAATTAATTATTAATAATGATAAATGGAAGAATATTCTTGGAATCTTTTTCCATATTTTTATTTTGTCTTTTTGTTAATAAGATTAAATTAATTAATTAATTTGTTAATTTATTTATTTTTTGGATTAAGAATATTACATGAAATATTATTAATATTTAAATTTTAATTGGCTAAACCATGTGTTTTTCACACATGGATTTATTAATAAAATATCAAAATAATTATGCCAATTTGGTTAAGATCAAATTGGTGTCAAAATTATGGCCATGAAAATTGTCATTTTTTGGCTAAAATATTACCTAATTTTCGGCCAAAGAGGAAAAAACATATATAAATGAAATTGTTTCATTTTTATAACACCCCACCAATGACAGGATGCTACCAGCAGGAGATAGGATTGACCCATCTCCATAAGCCTCTAAATTTACAGAAAATCCGGCATGATGTATCCTAAAACTGGACAACCTGGATCATAGTCTAGCATTCAACGGAATCTAAGAAAACATCAAACAAATAAAGGATCTCAGGTCCACACAAAACTCATCAAAATCATATCCTAGGGGCTTCGTGTCCACATCATCTATCAACAATCAAGGGCTCTATGCCCACAACATCATAAGCAATCAAAATATTTACTTAATATATACAAACACCGTGCTCGGCATGATAAATAAAATATTGTTCACAAATCCTAGACCTCTAAAACTCTTCCCATGACTCTTGCGAGGGTGACTGCAACTTGGGTGATCAGCATCTCGAGCACGACTTTCAAAGCTGAAGTGGTTGACCAGTCTGGAAGTCAACCTGCATAACTAGCAAACAGTCCATAGCATACAAAGCAAAAGTTTGAATATCGACAAAGTACGTTATTAACATCGAATTTGTTTCAATCATATAAAACTTGAAGTCACATTTCTTATACTTCATTACCAAACCACAATTCTAAACCAACCAATGCAAAAGCCATGATACAACATCATCAAAGGCACAAAACTAATTTCCCAACATCAACATATTGCCCTTCACATACTCAACAACCTCACCAACTAGAGCCAAGACTATTCATTCACATATACTTACACATAAGTTAAATTATTACCATCACCATGAGGTGATTACCTTGTTATATTGTTATCAAATGCAAATCACTAACATGGCTACCAAATGGAACTTTCGGCCACCAACAACAATAGACCTCATCAACCTAGCATTACTTAGTTATTAATCATGATTTTCAATTAATGGTTTATAGAAAAAAAAAAAAGTTAAACAAAAATCTCCCTCTACATGTAACCGAACCACCTCTTCCACCGAGGCTCAAATTTCTTTTTCAAAATATGACAAAATAGTTAGTCATTTTCACCAGAACAACCATCCTCCAACAGTCGCCATATCAACCCATCATCAATTTAAAATTTCTACTAAATACAATAAACTTGAACCATTTTCTCACAAATTGGGGAAGAAAGATAAAGTGGTTCACGCAAATCCATTTAAAATGCATCTTACTATATTTGAACTTGGGATGACCACAGTAATAAGTATAAGATATTATCCTTTATATCGTCCTGAATAGTCTATCTCCGAAATTCAAACATGTCATGTTTTGTTCCTTTCTGATATTGTCCGACACAGAGAGTTCATCACAAAGTTTATCAAAACGTCTTAAATTAGTTATTTTATTTATTCTTGGGCATCTTACGCGTTGAGGTACGTTAGTGCAAATAAAAGCCTATAAAACTAACTCGTAATTCAAGAATTGAAGATTGACTTAAATTTATATTCTTAGGACATAAACTATTTAAGTCAATGTTGAATAATATCCTGCATGTCCCGTACTTACATTGGTTTTCATTAATCATCATCATCAATCTTAGGGGGTGGCATCGATCTTTCAAGTCAAGTACTGTCGGTTTCAAAAATATCACCATTCTCTCAAAGATCTTATAAATTGATAGTTCAACCACAACCCTATGGCATGGTATTATCCTTTCTAATTATTGAAAACAATGAGAAAACATTTATATAGATGGACTAATTATTCTTCAGACACAATAATTATCCTTTCTAATTATTCTTTAGACAAAATAATCGTCTTATGAAAACCCTATTTGTTGGTTGTGCATGTTCCACGAAACAATATTCTTATCACACAATTAATCAAACACTTTACGGGCATTCTCGATTTGGCCTAATCAGGCAAACCGAGAAATTTGAGAATTAGCAGATAAGGCATTGCTAGTACAATATTGTCTATATGGGTTTAATAAAAACTGCATTGATGATTAAGAAATTTAAATACCAAGTTAAATTAAACGGCAAAGAATAGGATTTTATTATTTGGTTATTAGTGATGAAGAAAGGGTTTAAAGATGAGGATTTAGATATTCTCGACAATCGACAAGAATAAGTTTTTTTTTTTTTTATTTCTTTTTTTCCACTACATCGTAAGGGCGACAATAAATCCAAATACATCCCTCTAACACTCTTGAATCAAACAATCTTGGACTACTCAGGGATTTAATCAAACTAGGCTAATCCATTACAAGAATTTAATAAGATAAGTCTTAATTCACAAACCCAGGCATAATAATTCAGATAGCAACTCAAAAGAAGTAAAGGTGTAAGAATCATTACCTTACAAATCTGAAAAATTCAGAAAACCCAAAACTCGCACAAGTGAAGCATAACCAATTTCAAAAGAGCTTGATGAATGATTGATGCATGAAAGAGGCCGAGAAATTCGAAAATGGCTATTGATGAAAGAAAGTTTAAGAATGCTTAGAGAATTACCCTTTCACGGTAGAAGCCCTGATCGTGGGTTGAAAGAAGCAAGAAAAAAGATTTTTTGTTTTTCGGATTCCTTCTTCTAGAGGAATGTGGGAAAAATGGGGCCTCCCCTTCCTTTTCTTTATTTATTTATTATTTTTTTAGGATTAAATATTATTATTATTATTATTATTATTTTCTTTAATTCATGTGAAATTTCTAGAATATTCATGAGGTGCTACAGTAATAGCGGAAAAGTATTAAACACGAAGGTTGTAGATCTTCGTCTTAGCTTTCCGACAATATAAAGTTCACTGAAATTGGACATTGTATGATAAAGTTACGGCTAAAATACCAGAGATTGTCTGGATCACGTCAAAATTTAAATACAGAGCGAAACTGAAAAAAATTCCACTTAGTGTTTCCAAAAAAAAATTATATAAGTAATAACATGCTAATGATGCACGTTTGAATGCTTAAAGATGCCATGCAACAGACAAATAAATTTCGTAATTGAACCACGAAAATCGGGCTATTAAATTCTCATCTCCTTATAAAAATTTTGTCCTCGAAATTTCTCTATCACTATGTCTAATCATTCGGAATCGAACACACATACGTTACAATCTTACCCGTATTCGGAAATTTCTCACTTTACATATTTTCAAAAGTCACGTATTTCATACATCATTAGAACTCATGCTATTTCAAAACAAAACACATCGAATTAAACATTTCATTCCAGAATCAAGCCAAACTTGTCATTTCAATTCACATTCATTCATAAGAACATGCTCAAACCGTTTCAAGTTCATCCATCAACAGAAAAAGAAAAAAAAAAGACGAACTCAAATCCTATACAGTTAATTATAGTCATCGTAACACAGGTTCCTTACAGGCAATCAGATACAATATCAAAAGGGAAAATATAATATGGACCTCATACTATCTATTCTGTCAGGTAATCTGAAACGGAACTCATTTAATTCATATCATATCATATATATAAACGATACCAACATCAAAGTTTGTATACGTACATATCCAATCACACATACAACACTGTATGGCTGACTATATAGCATACATAACCATCACAATACTCAAAAGATATGTGACTAACCATAAACTTACATACATTCTCTTGTAATGAACATAAACTTTTATACAAACAAGTATATTTATCGTTACAACCAGAAGTGACGTATAATCATACATTCTCTTATGATGTTGATAGTCTGAAATCCATCAATCTCTGTCATCATTACATTGGAAAATGTAAAACGATCTCTTTCAAAAACCATTTCGAAAATACATTTGAAAAACTCTTTTACTGTAAACAAAATCAGTTTCAAAATCCATTATCATAAATCCATATCGAGCATCCAGCATAACGCAACTGGACGAAACATAAACAAGCACCCAATGCCCAAATCGTGCACACAAATCGGACAATGAACGAAATGATCCCCTGTCGACAGAGTGTCGGGTCGGCCCACTGTAAATGAGCAAACCCCTATACAAGTATCATGGAGGGTCAAAAACATAAAATCATCAAGAACCATGACATAAACATATCATATCGTATAATATTATAAACAATGTCGAAATGAATCAAAATCAAAATGTAATTATTTTGAAATCATTCCCAAAAAAAAAAAACATAAATATGTGTAATCGAAAATAAATCTTTAATGCAAATTTTCAAAATATATATCGATCGTCCACTGTTCAGTCGTGCGCATAGACCGGACAGTGTACGGACCATGTCGACAAGTTAGTAGGCCAGCTATTTTCTGATTGTATAGACCCCATAACAAGCGCCCCGGCCAAGCCGACACGAAACATATACAAGCATCACGGAGGGTCAAAAACATAAAATCATCAAGTATCGTGACAGAAATAGATTTTAGAGCGTCTCGGTGGAAACAAGTTTTACAATTTAAAAATATCAAAATCTTTTTCGAGCACCGAGATGGAAACATATTATCAAACACCTATACTTAAACATATCGTTAATAAAAAAACATGAAAATGTTAATTAAGCATCGAGACAGAAATATTTTCTTTATCCTTTATAATCAAAATCAAAACCTCTGAAAACTTTATTTATTTCTTTTTTTCCTTTCCTTTTTCTTTTCAAAATACTTTTATGCCAAAAATCAAATACCAAGTTTTCAAAACATGGTTCAAAATATCAGTTCATAATCAGACTATTAACATCATAGAATCTCTCGTACCTCAGAACATATTGAATTCACATTACTTACTTATACATATACCTATACAATCCACATACGTTAACTTAGTACACATATACACATACATATATTCATAGTACACAAACATATACAGATAATTCAAATCATATATATCAATCAAAACCATAGCATATTATACCATTTACCAAACCTATATCTTACAATATGAAACCTATATGATCTATACGTAACATAAAACTTACTCAGACGATCGGATACCCTGTAGCTACAGTCACCGACAACCTAAAAATGTTCTCTGATACCACAACTGTAACACACCGTCAAAGACATGATGCTACCGGAATGAGACATGATTGACCCATCTCCATAAGCCTCTAAATTTATAGAAAATCTGGCATGATGTATCCTAAAACTGGACAACCTGGATCACAGTCCAGCATCCAACGAAATCTAAGAAAACGTCAAACAAATAAAATAACCCCAGGTCCATACAAAACTCATCAAAATCATATCCTAAGGGCTTCGTGTCCACATCATCTATCAACAATTAAGGGCTCTATGCCCACAACATCATAATCAATAAAAACATTTACTTAATATATACAAATAATGTGCTCAGCACGACAAATAAAATATTATTCACAAATCCTAGACCTCTAAAACTCTTCCCATGAATCTTGCGATGGTGACTGCAGCTTGGGTGATCCGCGTCTCAATCACGACAATCACCTTCACAACTAGCAAACAATCTAGAGCATACAAAGAAAAAGTTTGAATATCGACAGAGTACGTTATTTAACATCGAATTCATTTCAATTATATAAAACTTGAAGTCATATTTCTTATACTTCAATAATCAAACCACAATTCTAAACCATCCAATGCAAAAGCCATGATGCAACATCATCAAAGGTAATTTCCCAACATCAACACATTGCCTTTCACATACTCAACAATCTCACCAACTTATGCCAAAACTATTCATATATACTTACACATAAGTTAAATTATTACCATCACCATGTGTTAATTACCTTGTTATAATGCTATCAAATGCAAATCACTAACATTGCTACCAAATGAAACTTTCAGCCACCAACAACCAGAGACCCCATCAACCTAGCATTACTTAGTTATTAATCATGATTTCCAATTAATGGTTTATAGAAAAAAAAAACGTTTAACAAAAATCTCCCTCTACTTGTAACCGAACCACCTCTTCCACCGAGGCTCAAATTTCTTTTTCAAAATATAACACAATAGTTAGTCATTTTCACTAAAACAATCATCTTCCAGCAGTCGCCATATCAACCCATCATCAATTGAAAATTTCTACTAAATACAATAGACTTGAACCATTTTCTCACAAATTGAGGAAGAAAGATAAATTGGTTCACGCAAATCCATTTAAAATGCATCTTACTATATTTGAACTTGGGATGACCACAGTAATAAGATACTATCCTTTATAGCGTCCTGAATCATCTATCTCCGAAATTCTAACATGTCATGTTTTGTTCCTTTCCGATATTGTCCGACACAGGGAGTTCATCACAAAGTTTATCAAAACCTCTTAAATTAGTTATTTTGTTTATTCTTCGGCATCTGACGCGTTGAGGTACGTTAGTGCAAATAAAAGCCTATAAAACTAACTCGTAATTCAAGAATTGAAGATTGACTTAAATTTATATTCTTAGGACACAAACTATTTAAGTCAATGTTGAATAATATCTGATCGGTGATAAACACACACATTACGCAAGCATACGTATCGCTCATGTAGTATAAAATATATCGATCTCATGAGGACTTAATACATTAGCTATTAATTTATTGAAGCTAAATGTCTACGAGAATCTAGTTGATTGATTTTTGATTGGATGATGATTTTTATCTAAAACAAGTAAATAAAATAGTGTGAAAGTAAATTTAAGGAAAAATTAATATTATAAAGCTATTTAGGGTTATGAATCCCTCCAAAATCTTTTAAAGATGAAGTGATTATCTCATGTTTGTGCAATATATCGGTTTATTAACCTGAAGCACAAAAATAGGCAAAAGCCTCTTCCGATGGTCTGATGTAAATACCCAAAGTAACCCAATTAACTATATTCCTATGTTAATAAAGAAACTCTGAATTCATTAAATTTAAGTTCCAATTATGGCTACCCCCGCCCGACAAGTATATTGAAATCTACCTAAGAGACATTTACCCCAATGTGAGATCGTGAACTATTGAGTCTAAGGCTAAACCTAAAATCCATTTTCCAAGTTTATTTTAAGTTTACCAAATCAATCTTATTAATGGCCAGTTAACAAGAAGCATTAAGACTAAGACTCAATAAATAAACCAGTATATCACCCAAAACACGAAATAACCAACTTATAAACCAGTGATATTGGAATTCATCACAACCTTAGATAATATGTTTAGTTACAAAACATACCTAAAATTACAAAATGCATAGTTAAACAAAATAACATAACAGAAAATTAAAAAGTAAAGAAAATTACGACAATAAAAGAAAATGCTGGAGCTAGGGGTTTCACTTTTAATACTTCAAATATAGATTTAATCATTTCTTGAATTAATTATATTTAAACCAACCATATAGGCGGTGAATGTCATTTGTCCAAAGTCCAACCGTCCATATAGGCGATAATAAAATCATATAAACCGACCATGTATGCGGTAACAAGGTTAATACCTAAACCGACCATATAGGTAAAAACTAAGTCCAATAATGTAAAACCGGCCATATAGGCGGTAAATAATTAATTCAAATTACTTATTTAAATTAAGGGAGTGAATCTAAATTATTATATTAAAAATTTCACCCCAGACTCCAGCAAAAAGAGATTACCTACTCATTATGTAATTAAAAACAAACAAAAATTTATTAAATAAATAAAAAAGAAAATAAAGAAAACTTAAATAAGCATACAAGACATTTTCATTTAGGTTTTCATGGAGGAATCTCCCAAAGAAAACATGAAAAATTTACAAAGTTTGGCTTGGTATTTATAGGCAATGTTTGGTGGAAGTTTGACAATTATACATTGTCATTTTTTTTTTGATAATGACTTTAGTAATTACTCATCACACAATTTCAGATTTATCATCAATTTCGGTAATGAAAACTTCAGAATTCAAAAATCTTATGAACTTCAAATTGTAGATCTTTGAGTCTTCTTTAATCTGAAACTTGAATCACTTCAATCCGATATCGGAATAAAAAGTTATGGCCAACATAGGACAATTACGCAAAGTTGAAATTTCCGAAATTGTACTTCGTTAGAAAGCCATTTCAAATTTCCAATCTCCAAAATCAAAATATTAAGTCCAGTTTTTGCCCTTATTTATTCCATATTTCGTCCTGATTGATTCCATTGAGTCCCGATTTTATTTTATCTGCAAAATAAACTAAAACACATCAAAATATTCATAAAACTCGAGAAACTATACAAAATATTAAGTAAAAGGGACAGTAAATATTGATATATTTTCCGCTCATCACACCCCTAAACCTAACATTTTGCTAGTCCTCGAGCAAAACAAACAAAACAAAATGCAATAAACAACTTTAAAAATAAAATTAAACTAAGCCACTTTCGTAGGGATCACGGTTGCATTTAGCGTATGCAACAAGCCTTTAAACCCATATGTGTCCCTAGTGGACGAGTTGTAGTCTCGTGAGGGCTTACAGTGACAATATCCATAAACGTCTATTAAATGTAAAATCGAACCCACAAAACAAGTTAGTGACTAAACAAGTGAAATTCTTATCCAAGTTAATAATTGTTTTCTTTCTTTCTAAATTACCTAATAAGTAAATTCTCCATATACACAACCAACAAGGTATTAATCAACTCATTGTGCCCACGATATTAATAAGTTTAGTTGAAAAGAGAGTAATATTTTTGTCCTAAAGTTATATCAGAATTCACACCTTTTTAGCAATGGATTTTTTTATATAACATCTTCAATCCATGTAGCGATCTTTGAACCAGTAACTCCCAAACCACTTGATTTTTTAGCACTAGGTGTTACGATATCCCTACGTACTTAATTACTCAGATCTCAGATGTTTAAAGGTTCTATCGTTTGACACGAACAATCTCTGCTTACTTAGGTAAGACGCCCGGTTACTAAGTAGAAACTTTATTATAATTAACTCAAGATTTTACCATTTGACGCGAACAATTTTTGCTTACTGAGGCAAGACGCCCGGTTACTAAGTAAAAGCATGGTTAATTATTTATATACACTTTTTTTTATTCCATCGCTTTTAGATGCTTCTTTCAATAAACTAGAGCACTGAATATTACAAACATTTCACTTACAACTCATGTCTGTAAGTTATCATGCATGCTGATAATACCTGTCAACTAAGCATTTGAAGATCCAATTTAGTCAGTATTATGGAGAATTCACAAATTTAAATAATTCAAAAGGAAATAAACAAAAATTAACTTGTTACGAAATAAGCTGAGATACGTCTCAGGAGTGGAAATTTCTTACTCGGCTATCTCAAACACCATTCCACCTGGTAAGTCAAGTTAAAAATATCAAAACAACTTTTTTTTATGATTGTTTTTTAAAAATTTTTTGAAATTTTGACTAAAAACCAAGTAAAAACAACACAACGAAAAATAAAAACAAGATACTAGTCAACTATTCCCCTCCCCCAAACCTAATTGAGACATTATCCCCAATGTCTAAAAAAGAAGAAGAAAAGTTTAGAAAACAGTGTCTGGTTAGCGTGGAATCTTAAAGCTAAAAAGAAAACTAAATGTTAAGATCTAGATTTATCCGACGCTTCTTACCACGATCATTATCGGACCAGTTTATCCAGGAAGTTGCTGATGTGGGCATTAGGATCTTCAGTTACACTCCCCCCAAGCTGAACTAATTACTGTATTATCTGAATGCATGTTTTGATGTCACACACATTTGCTGGTAAGGGAGGAAGTACAATGCATGATATGAAGCCGTCAACCACCGGAATTGTTCTGTCTCGAATGGGAATTAGTGGTGCAACCTCCAAAGGTTCAGACCGAGCAAAATATGATGTAGGCCGAATGGCCAAGTCCCAAACTATGGCCGAACTCCAGAAATTGAAGGAGCAAATGGAGTCGCACAAAAAATGGAAAGCAAACACGAAGACTTACTTGACTATGGCACAATGCCCTTTGAAGAACAACTCTCTTCTGAGTTCAAGAAGCAGCCACCCTTTGGCTTATTGAAACTCTTCTTGCAGTCCCACTTCTTCCCCTTGTCACGATGCGGTTTTCCCTTATCATCCCTATGTCAGTGTTTGCTGCGACATGAACTTCGACAAGAAAAAAGGGAAGCGAATAGAAATCCGCGACACAAAGGCACCTGATTATTAATATTCAATACAAAAATTTGGATGTTGGAAAATAAATGTACAATACAAAAATAAGCCTTCCCATAACTTTTACAAGGTCTTAACAGTTGTGATATAATTTAAAAAATCTGAGTCTTCCCATAAATCAACCACAGTACATTGTGCATACAAATAAAGAACTTTTGGAAGGTCTAACAGTTGTGATATTGAAGGAAGGAAGGAAGCCTTCCCAGAACAGAACTGTCACATAGGCAAAGCAAGTGCAGATGTTCAATTATGAAGAATCTTAGAGCAGAAATTCCCAAAATACTCGGTGGAAAATTATGATCTTAGTAGCGGTGTATAAGTTGCCTGTATGCATCCTTATTTTCGGAGTAGTATGTGATTTCAGCCTGCAAAACAAAAGTCGTACTCATCAAGGTAATTTATCCGATCAACTTACGACTAGACTGAACAACAAATCAAGTTCCTTCCAGTAGTCCCTATAATTCCAATATGAATATTGGTGGTTTCCTAGCCAAGAAATAAAGGCGGCTTTGCATAGCTCTGTCTATCTTATGTTGGTGGAAATTTAGCTGTATGCAACCAGACAATTATGCATGGGGACACTATCCCAGGCTCAAATAAGTTGATATGTGAAATATAAGGTAATTAATAATTAAATTTGTTTTTCTACACAGTGGCCACCAAACTGGACTTAGACCTAAGTTATTATGCAATCATACATATGCATATTGCAATTAAATGTTTAAGAAAATACAGGAATAGATCCAATATTGAAAAGCTACTCTTATAAACAAACATGGGATTCAATTATTGAAAAGCTACGTTCATGTCTCCGTCAGTGGATACATCCAATAAGGTTGGAACCAAAAGGATATAAAGTTGCTTACAGAATGATTTATTATTTTCGGCTATTAAAGAGAACAATATTCTAAGAAACATTAAGTGGCCGGCGTACGATGGAGTCCCTAGGCCTTCTAGGTGCCGCCTAAAAGAATAGGCTAGGCGGCGCTTGGCAGTTTTATTTTTTATTCAAAAAATTATGAGTAAAAAAAGACAGAAATTTGGGGGGAAAATGTACAGAGCAGCCTAGAACTGTCTAGACGGCCACCTGACCTTCCTAGACCTGCCTAATTGGCTGACACCACCTAGCAACCGTTTTTATGCATAATCGGAACGGTCAGACGCCACCTAGCGAGTAGGGCCGCCTAGGCAGTTTTTTTGAACGGTGGAAGAGAATAATATAGAAGACAAAAACAAATGAAAGAGCAAGTAATAGAGTAGTATTATAAAAATTATGAAAATGATGTGAAATCTGCAATTATAATTTTTGCTGGAAATATAATGGTAGTTTTGTAAAATGTTTTTGCACTTGTAACGGGGAAAAAGTCTACATCGTCTACAATGTAAATAGATGGCTGTTTTCCAATTTTTCAGGAATAAATCAACATCATTTCTTAATTTAACAGCCGGCCAGAAAGGAAGAATTTTCAGTCATAAATCACAAAAAATGCTGATAAGCTATCGTTGGGTTAGTTGGTTTTGAAATCATCATTCAAAAAACCATATTTCAAGCATACCTTGCGAATTCCTTTTATGGCAACCAAAAGCTTTTCACCAATTATTTCTCGCAAGACATCATCTTTTTCTAAAGCTTGTACTGATTCTGAGAGTGATGTAGGCAATCTTTGAAGTTTCCCCTCAAGACTGGCTGGGTTTGCATCTGTTTATCAACATGTTAACTACAGTATAAGTTTCACAGAAAGATGTTACAGTGGAAAAGTATTTGGTATTAAAATACTATGAATTGTAGGTGCAAAATAGAGAAGACCAACAACCACAATATAAAATGCTCCTTTCGGCTGCAATTCAAGTCTTATGAATACAATACGAAGTGCGCCCTGTCTTTGGAAGCAAAAGCTCGTTATTGAGGGAATTGTTATCGTCAATAAAAAGAAATCTAGAAAACCGTAGATAGTGAGAAGGTCAAAGGAACAGAAAAATGAGGAATAAAGAGTGACTATCCTATTATTGAAGAATAAATAGATGATTGAAGATGCATATGAGCAGCGGGTAGGGGGAGCTGTGTTCCATGAGAGAACTAAAAAATTTCAATCTTATTATAGGAATTCATGGGCATAACTCAACCCAAAAACTAATTTAAGACTTTGAAGGTTGTCTAAAACTTATATTTTAAGTTCATTCACTTTTCTTAGCATATTTTCTCCAACACGCTCCCTCAGGTCCAGGTCGGATCCTTTGCTTGGTCCATGTCACGTGATTAGGCAGTGGGGGTCTACTTGTGCATGAGTGCGGCTCCGATACCATGTTAAAATCTATGGGCCTAAATCAACCCAAAAGTCAGTTTTAGAGTAGAGGGTTTCCTAATTTAATTACTTATATTTTGAGTTTTTTCATTCATCTCAACTGATGTGGTATCATTTTCTCAACATCCCATCTCATGTGCAGGCCGGTCTTTTTCTCGGTTCGTGTCACATGGATAGGTAGTGTGGGTCTTCTCGTGCATGAGTGTGACTCTGATACCATATTGAAATTCATGAGTCTAACTCAGCCCAAAAGTTAGTTTAAGAGTTGAGGATTGCCCAAAGTTTATATTTTAAGTTCGTGGTATATTTTCTCCAACAATCTACCTCACATCCAGGTCGAGTTTCTTGCCTGGTCCATGTCACGTAAGTAGATAGTTTAAGCCCACTCGTGCATGAGTATGACTCTAATACCATGTTAAAATATATGGGTCTAACTCGACCCAAAAACTAACTTGAGAGTAGAGAGTTTCCCAATTTAATTACTTATATTTGGAGTTTATTCATTCATCTCAACTGATATTTGAGATATTTTTTTCAACACCCCCAAGTGTAGACCGATCTTTTGCCTGGCCTGCCTGTGTCACGTGAGTAGGTAGTGTGGTGGGCTCACTATGAGGCTTATATTTAAGTTCATTCACTTTTCTTAGTCAATATGGGATTTTTTTTTCCAACACTTGAAAACTTTCAAGTCTAGAAAAACAATTACTAACAATGGGAATTTTCAGATGATAGCCTTAATAACGTACAATATAGCCAATTTAGAAACAATATGAAAGTATTATTGAACTTTATACATCTGGTAATATGGGAGAGAATACCTATAGGTTCAGGCAGACGAAGATGCCTCCGAAGTCCATCTATACCACTAGCAATTATAGCAGCCAAGCCCAGGTGTGGATTGGCACAGCCATCAAAAGATTTTATTTCAAAGTTGCTCACAACACCATCTCGGACGCCGGGCGGGCATGCAGTCCTTAATGGAGCTTCCCTATTTTCATTTCCCCAGCATTGATATGCTCCACTCCATGTATTGGGCAGTATTCGATCATAACTATAGACCAAAAGTAGTTGAAGAAGTGTAACGATCACAGTCCATAGAAAACATATTTTCATTGAACAACATGAAGCCATCCCGTTGTAGAAGTCTATGAACATTCAATTAAATAAAATCAAAAGTTTAAGTTTAAGCTATAGGAAATGGACCAATTGTTTATGTATATCCAGCACAGGACATAAACACAGGTATGTCATGAGATAAGTACATAAGAGCTAAAAGCGAAAGGATGTGAGATTAAAATATTGGGGTGCATACATTATAATCTAATAGTTCACTGATTTCGAATCTACATGTAAAAGATATAAACAAAACCCTGAAAGTAGTGTTGCACAATTTGTGTTAAAAATTGGTCAACAACTAGAGAGTGCTGGAAATTCAGATTCAAAAAGTAACACATTATCAAACTACATGTTCTTTATTAATTGATACAAGTAAAAAACTATCAACCACATTCCTACCAAATGTTTCCTCAGAATCAACAAAGAGGACATGCCTACTATGTGCAAATGCAACAGTAAAAATAGTTCTTTAAATACCATAGGCAAAATGGATGAAAAGAGAGTATCACGATTATGATTATTCTGTACATTAAAAATTCAGTTCAAATATTTTTTAAGAAATGTAATATAAGTTTTAGGCATGATATAAAATGAATCCTACAACTACAATAAATTTCATAGCATTTAAAAGTTGAACTCATTTTTCATGAATAATATTCATCGATAAGATCGCAATAGAAGTCATAGCAAGAACTAAAAACTATATTGCAATATCTATTAAAGCAACCTGTTTGGTACTGGGGCTGTAAACGCCAAAATGGAAGGAAGATGATGGAGAACGCCTGCCATGAACTCCTCCCCGACAGGGGACATTCCATGTTGAGAAGGTCCACCAGATGCCATAAAAACATTTTCTTCATTCTGCCACAAACTGAGATGGACGTGGGAACCAGAACCAATGTCATCTAACGCAAACCTACACAGAACAAATAGAACATATGTTATCTGATGAAAAGTTGTAGGCTAAAACAGATGGTTAAAACCCCCAAGTGCCGGGACATGGTATTGACCCAAATGAAAGCAAAAGTTACATCCTTTGATCCATCCTCAACCAAGTATTTATATAAGATCACAGATGCATATTTGAAGCAGGTTTGCAGTAACTTATCAAAAGCAGAATATACGCTCCAATGCAACAGTTAAAATATTACAGGACAAAGCTAAGTTTTAAATGCAACTTCAAATCCATGGGTGTCCCCTTGGACGGACACTGTTATCATTTCATGATAATGGTCTTTCTACCAACGTTTTACTTTTCCCCGCAAGTTCCAAAATTTAAAAATACTTCTAGGACTCTTTAGAATTTAACATCACTACAATTAGAAAACAAGTATATACCATAGTAAGACAAAATCAGACTTTAACCACTGCAGCAAAAAAGAACAAAAAGGAAATCAGGCACCTACTTTGGAACGAAAGTTGCCAACAGCCCATGTTCCCGTGCAACAGCCCTTACAACTTCACGAGTGAAAATCAAATGGTCAGCAGCTTTTGTACAAACAGTGTGCCCCAAAGCAATTTCAAACTGACCTTTCCCAGCTTCTGCATGTAACTACAATAGCAGGTAATTGTATAACCAAGCTGCAGAGTAGAAAAGGATGAACAAACATGGAAGAGAGAGAGAGAGAGGAAAGAAGAGAGAAATATAAAAAAGATGATCTAGAATTCATCAAGTTACATAGATAAGCAGTAAAAGTACAAACATAGGAAAGGAATATGCAAGTTGAACTTACCATTGCATTATATTATAAACAGACCAAATATACTGTTCATTAAAGGACTGATAAAAATTTATGTAAATATATCAGCATAACACTTTGTGATAAGCAGTAAAAGTAGTAAAAGTACAGACATAGGAAAGGAATGTGCAAGTTGAACTTACCATTGCATTATATTATAAACAGACCAAATATACTGTTCATTAAAGGACTGATAAAAATTTATGTAAATATATCAGCATAACATTACGTGATAGTTGGGCATATCCAACGTAGAACTTTAAGTGATCCAGTGAGCAGACAAGTGTAGACTATGATAGAAAGTCAGGAGAATCAGGAATCGTTGGTCACCAGACACTCGCTAATGAATACTGCGTCTTCCCAGTGAAGGAGAGCCGTGGGGATAGTGAACCTATTGTTCCCTTGTTTATCCATTGGATATAGCATCTAGTGGGCGTCTCAGCCAGAGCTACTGAACTTGAATCAGATCATAAGCATTGATTTGCCAAGATATTGCAATCAGCAACCTAGTCGCTCTTTCACTTGACTTACGGAACTTTCTTTCCTATCTCTAGGACATTGTGTTCTGGAGGTAACTCAAACAGCCCGTGTTCAGTCTTCCAGTCGGCCTTACTTCGAGCCCATAGATCTAAATCCGGGTGCAAAAAGCATATTCATCTCGATCTGCAACTCAACTATCTAAGTACACATTTGTCAAGCGAGGAAGGAGAAAACCTAAGTTGACATGGAAAGAAGCTATAAAAAGAGACCTAGGTTTTATAAGGCTTGATAAATCAACGATCTCAGATAGAGCACAATAGCGTCAAAAGATCCATGTAGTCAACCCACCTAACGAGAAAATGCTTTGTTTGGTTTGGTTTGGTAATATCAGCATAACATTATGTGCATATTGTTCATAAAATGACAACATCAATTCTGGCGTTATGGATACAGAAATACACTTCATTGTCAACAACCAATATAATGCTTCTTTCGCTACTGATATAATCCATAAACTTCTGAACCACATGAAATTATCATATGAATGCAAAATATGCACACATGGACATGCAACAATCTTTTAATATGAGTTGCCAGTCTCGCAAATATGAATAAGAATCCACCTTCCCCCAGCATGCAAATGCTACTTTTAAATCCAAAAGCTTATATTCAGAATTACATAAAACAAAATCTCTCTATCTGGATATTCAGGAGTGCTAATTGGCAAACTTGATTTCTTCTGCAGGAAGGAAGAAGAGAGACATATTATATGAAGCACATATACTTGTAAACTTATTGCATACTGTGAGGATACCCTCTGATACTCTTGGATACATATCAGATACTTTTTTTAAATTATTTTATGTTTTTAATATTTTTTAAATTTCCGATACATATCGGACACTTTAGGACACGTGGAAAAAAAAGAGTTCTATTGGTAAAGTATTTTTACGTAATAGATAATATTCATTAATAATAATTTCAAAGAAAGTAAACATGGTCTAACATAATAGATAACTACACATTTTACATTTATTATTAGAAATAGATATAATATTAAATAATGGACAACTAGAAGTTTAAATTGTTTGACAACTATAGTTTTAATATTGGAATTAGATAATAGTATTAAAAATTTTAATACATGTAAAATTGTGTTAATAATTGACAACTATAATTTTATTATTAGAAATAGATAATGGGATTAAATCTTTGAACATATATAAAAATGTGTTAATAAAATCAAACTCCACTGTATCTAATATCTTCAAATAAATGTAATTATATATACATACACGTTCCGCGAATCCTAATTTTTTTAAAAGTTGTATTGGCTTATTTGTATCGTATCATTTCCGAATTATGTATCCAAATCCGTGCTTCTTAGGCTAAGACAAAATAAATCAAAATTTAATATTGTGAATCACAAATTGATATTGCAATAACTAAAACAATACCTTACTTGCACATGGTGAAATTTGAGAAAAGAATCCTTGCAATCACTTCGAAATGTGATTCTATAGACACAGGAATAATACTTTTCCCAAAGGGTCTTGCCTACATTTTCCCATGACATTTGAGTTTTATAGAGAATTTTTTAAATATTTTATTTAATAGTAAACTTCTCTAAAAAGAGATGCATCACTCCAAAGGCCCAACAAAGTTAAACCATGAGGAAATTCAATCTAAATGATTATGATAAGCCAAATCACAAGTTTCTTCTCTTACTAACACAGGAAATACCCTACACACTTCAAATAAAGATATTATTGACACAGAGGAAAAATAGTTACAGAAGAGGCTTTGGCATGCAAACAATTTGTCCATAAGATTTGAGTTCTTACAGAAGATATTTATTTTATCTTTCCCAGAGTCACTGCCTCTCTCCAGTGTAGATGCATGATTTCAAAGGCCCAACAAAATAAATCACAAAGTAATTCTATCTAAAAGATCAGGATCAGTAACATCAGAAGTTCCCCTCTTACCTGTTCCACGGAAATATTCAAGGAGTGAAGGTCAGCAATGACTTCATGAAACATAGGGGAAACAGCATCATATCCTGATGTAGAGCAGTAAGGTGTCAAGTCAATTGGCACCAATTCTTCTTTCCCTTCCCTGCACAAGTTTGTCAAACAAGTTCAATTACAAAGTTAGTGTACCTTAAGGCTGCTCCTATGATGAAAAGCGGCTTAGATAACAGTAGTTCACATTACCTCAGTACACTTTTTAAGAGATAAAACTCATTTTCAAATCCCGCGTTCATTACCTGCACATATCACATTATCAAATTAAGCACCAAAGAACATGGCTTTCACATGTAAGGCATAAAAAATGTATATACCAAATTAAACTCCTCTTTCAGAACTCTTGAAACTCTTCGTAAAGCCTCTCTTGGGCAATATTCCCATGGTTCACCAGGTTTAAGGTGCATGTCAGCCATTACCATCTCCTCTTGTTTTTGCCTATTGAAAAAGAGAATGGAATCAATGGTAATAAATGTTAATAACTATCTGACAAAAGACAATTTCCAGGCAACTAGCAGTTAAACATTTAAATGTGTAATTAAACTATATAGAAACCATTAGATACCTTAAGGGTTAAAATTCTACATGCCAAAACTAAATACCAACATTAGTCTAGAAGCATACTGTACCATGGAATTCTCCTTCTAGTCGATAAATCAGGCATCAATCTGATCTCACCAGTTCCAGTCAGATTTGTCCCATCAGCTGGACCATCAACAGCTGAAGTCATTCCCATACATGCAAATGTCAAACCAACACCATATTTTGTAATAACATCATTGAAACGCTTTACTGGAACCACCTGTAATGATATAAAACAAATTTAAGATTCATATCAAACAATAAAAAACTTACCCCATTGGTTCTAAATTGTAATGTAAAAATTTCTTCAATAAGTGAGACTATGAAGTCTACAAAATTGATACAGTATCTAGCACATGATAATTCAGTTAACTACAAGAAATCATTGTTGAACGCGCAAGGTGCCATAGGGCCTACTAGCGCGCTTGATGAAAGTGAGGCGCAAATTGAAAAAAAAAATATATATAAGTATTCAGTCAACTAAAACAAAGAGAAATCAACATGGTATCAGAGACTTGCTTGGTCTAATATTTTTCTTACTTCCACCGGCCTTTATTGTCATAATAGTGCCTTTTTCTAGTGGCCTTCAGAGCCAGTTAAGATTTTGTTGTTTCACTATCATCCCGGAATCACTGTTCATCTCAGAACATTGCTCATTGTTGATCTGCACATCACCAAATAGCAGATTTCCGGTTATGTTTCCGGCCAACTTTCGAACACATCTCTTTTTTGGGTTTTGTTTTGGTCGTACATTATGAATCAAATACATTATTCTTGCTCATTAGCTCAATCAAGTACATTTTCTATCACTTTCAATATCGCTTGCCTTCCGAGTTATCCTTGGATTATAAATTCTAAAGCTACAGATTATATGACCAGTCACTCTAATATGTATGTTTCTTATACCCCTTATTCAGGTAGAGAAAAGGTTAAAGAAGCTAAAAGTTCATTATCCCCTGTTGCGGGAAAGGGATATATTCTTATCTCCAAAACTCTCTCACTTGTCTCTATGATATTTGGGGACCATCTCATATCAATAATGTTTCCAGGGCTAAATGGTTCACTTCATTCATTGATGATCATACTTGTGTGTGTTAGGTTTATGTGCTCGAGGAAAAATCTAAGACGACAAATACCTTTCAAAATTCATAACAAGATTAAAAGTTTAAAACTCAATTCCAAGTGAATCTTCAAGTCATTCGGACTGATAATGGAATAATATTATTCATCAATTCTTGGTTCCTATCTTACTGAACATGGGACTGTATATCACTCTTGTGTAGATACATCCCAACAAAATAGGATAGCAGAGAAAATAATAAACACTTTCTTAAGGTAACTAGAGTTATAATGTTTATCAATTCTTAAATCTTTTTGGGCAGACTATTCTTACAGCTACTTATCTTATCAATAGAATGTCGTCAGGGGTTTTAAATTTTAAAACACCACTTGATATCTTTTAAAATATGTATCCATCATCCAAAATATTTTGTTCTTTTCCACTCAAAGTTTTAGGGGTCTCATTTATTCATATACAAAGCCATAACAGAGGAAATTAGATCCAAGAGCTCTCAAGTTTTTTTTTTTTTTTTGGGTTATTCTCCTACTCAAAAAAGGTTACAAATGCTATCATCCTCCAACTAAAAAGTTATGTGTCTACGAATATTACCTTCTTTGAAAACACTTCATTCGTTCCAAAAACTTCTCTTCAGAGGGAGAATATTCCGATTGAAGATCATTTTTTAAACATTTGTTCTACTTTAACTCCAGAATCACCTATTGTTATTAAGTCCTCCATTGCCTCTGAGTCCATTATTCCCCCAATTCATGTTATTCCTAAACTGTCAACTATTATTAAATTACCTACTGTTCATAAGTCTCCCGTGGGTCAATCTCATGCTCCATCTACCATTTGCAGATTTCAACCTTCACCTTCAGATCCTGTCACTCCACTTACATGTGTACAAGATAGAAACCTTGAACTAAGGGTTTACTTGAGAAGGAACAAGTCACAACTTCCTCAACATTTCCAATTACCTCAACCTGTCACACAGACTCTAGAAAACACAGGTAATCCCAATGTTTCACAAGATCACCTTGATTTTACTGATTTTTATGATCTTGATGTTCCCATTGCCCATAGAAAATGTGTCAGATCTTGCATTCTGCATCCTATTTCTAATTTCATTTCCTACCAAAAGTCGTTTCCTCATTTTAGAACCTTTACTACTAATTTGTCTTCTTGTGACCCTATTTTAAAGACTATACAAGAAGCTCTTAGCATTCCAAAATGGGAAAGAGGTTGTTCATGCAAAAAAGAAAACATTGAAAAAAAATGCATGGAAACTAGTTGATCTTCCACCAAAAAAGAGGCTAGTTCGATGTAAATGGGTGTCTACTATCAAACACAAGGCTGGTGGGATAGTTGAGAGGTATAAGGCGAGACTTATTACAAAAGGATACATACAGACTTACGGAGTTGACTACCAAGAAACCTTTGCTCAAGTAGCCAAGATGAACTCGATTCGAGTTCTATTATCTCTTGCAGCAAGTTTAGACTGCCATAATGAGTAGCTTGTTGTAAAAAGTACAATCCTGCATGGGGAATTAGAAGAGGTGTACATGGAATTGGCACCTGGTTTTCATGATATGTTTGGTAGAAAACAGTGTGCAAGTTGAAGATGTCCTTATATGGACTAAAATAGTCACCTTGAGCTTGGTTTGAGAAGTTTACTGGAGTAATTCGTTGATTTGAATATAATCAAACTCAAGGTGATCATACCTTGTTCTTAAGCACTCCAAAGATAGGAAGATCACTGCTTTGATTGCTTATGTGGATATCATTGTTACCAGCAATGATTTTGACAAATTAAGAAGACTTAAAAGAATGCTCACTGAAGAATTTGAGAAAACTGAGATACTTCTCGAGAATAGAGGTTACAAGATCAAGTAAAGGAATATTTCTTTCATAAAGGAAGTATGTTCCAAATCTTCTCCAAGAGACAGGTATGTTAGGCTACACCCTCAATTACTCTGATTGATCCTCATCAAAATTTGGAATAACGAGATACTCTGATTGATCCTAATCAAAATTTAGGGAGCTATAGTTGAAAGATATTCAGTTGACAGGGGTCAATACCAAATATTGGTAGGAAAACTGAGTCTCATACTAGGCCAGATATTGTATTTGCTGCCAATGCAGTGAGTCAATTTATGCATTCCCCATGTGAAGCACATAAAGAGGCAGTTTTGAAAGTTCCAAGATATTTCAAAGGCACCCCTGAAAAAGGTTTACTCTTCTTGAAGAATTACTGTCTTCAAGTAGACACATATACAGATGTTAATTGTGTTAGTGTCTGAGCTCAATATAACTCAAGTAAAATGTGATTGTACCCAAGCTCAATATAACATAGGTAAAATATGATTATGACTTAGCTGAATGTGATTTAAGTAAAATATGATTGTGATTGTAGGTCAACAATGTGACTAATGGTAAACAATGTGATTGAGATACATATAACAAAACTTTCAGTCACTAATATGAACGAGGTAAAATATGACGTGAATGAGGGTCAACAATGTATCTGTGACACACATAGCGTAATTTTCAGTCACCAATAGAGTTAGCTAAAATGTGACCGTGATTGAGCTCATTGTGATTGCAACTAAAATTAATGTCGCTATGACTGAGCTCAATAGTACTTAGGTAAAATGTGATTGAGATTGAGCTCAATATGACTGTGACTGAGCTCAATAACAAACCATTTTAGTACCTTCTAATTCTGATTCCGATTTATGCTTATATTCGCTTGGAATTAGTCTTGGGTTCTTTCTGTATAGTTGATGACCTCTATGATATGATTTTATGAGTTTTTACATATTATAAATCGAATGTCTAGGCAAAAGAATTTGTACGCTTTAGGAAAAATCGTCAGGGATGTATAGTATGTGCAACACAATGATTTAGGGCTAATTTCAACCTTACATAAATCCAACTCTGAGAGAGGTTTGTTGATAAAAGTTGCAAGTATGGATGTTAAGTTTATATGGGTGGTTTTTTTTACGACCACCCTTCCTACGAGGTCATTTGTTCGCTTTGAGTACTCGATGAAGGCGCTCAGGGTTGCTCTCCAGACGGTCCCGCACAGTTTTGTCTCCGTATGAAGTCTCACCCACGTGAGAGGCGATTGTTGGGCATGTCTAATTCTCATCGTGGCTCCTCGGAGCTTTAGAAATATTGAGTGGCATATGGACCCTTGGTGACTCTTCGTCTCATTACACTCTGCTTTGATGCTCACTTCCTCATTCTCAACTTGTTGCTGTGGGTCTAAATGTGCAATTACATTGGAAGTAGGATCGTCCTCATTTGCGATCACTGGCTCTACGGCTCCAACTTGTTCACTTCGCTTCTCATCAATTACTGTTCCACTCTTCCCAATACTTACTCCCTCTGGGATCGACCTGATGGCACCATTATGCTCAACCTTCTCACTCTGACACACGTGGTTCGGGTGGAACCTCTCATCACATCTGAAACATAGGCCTTTATCGCGCTGAAACTGAAAATCAACCGTAAAGAGTTGCTTGAATTTTCCCGATCGGTTGTTTGGAAGGTTCTCAGATTTTTTCTCATTTTCTTTTTTCTTTTTTTACTTTTTTGTCTTTTTTTTTTTTTTTTAACCAATCCAACAATAATAGATGCAGGACTAAAATGCATGAAATTGAAATTGTCTGGGCTAAATTGTAAAAAACAGAAACCTTAGGGGTAAAAGTATAAATAACCTGCCGATGGTCGGAAATGCAAAGGGGTGGTCGGATCTGAGAGAGGAGAACATGCTGAGCACATTGGTGGTGGCGGCGACGTCAGAAGCTCGCCATAGGCGGCGGATCGACGCGAAGAAGCAGCGGCAGTTGGTGGCTTTTTCTGGTGTTTTCCGGCAATTTTTGGCTTCGAAGGTGGTCTAGTTTTGGTCGCCGATGTGAGAGCAGTCTCCCGGTGGGCTTGATCGACGGCGGCTAGGGCTTAGTAGCGGCGGCGATTCGTCATTGCCATGTCTGTCGCGGTGGTTTTGGGGGTTTAGGCGTCAGTGATGGTGAGTCTGATCGTCGGCGTCTTCTAAGTGCAATGGGGTTCACGGCCGACGGCGATGGTGGTTGTGGAGGTGGTGGTGGGTGGCAGCAGTTAGGGTTAGGGTTATCTGATTTTTTTTTTTTTGGTTGCGATAGTGATGAATTTTTTTTTTTTTTTTTACAATTGCTTCTTCTTCTCTTTTTTTTTCCTTTGATGGCTGCTATTTATTTTTTTCTTTTTTTTTGGCTTCTTCTTCTTCCTTTATCACGCAAATTGCACTGCGTGATAAAAAAAAATTTTGGCCAACAACAGTTTAACGTTCAAGTTCTTCTTTTTCAAGTATTGCCCTGGTGGAAACAAATCTCCTCTGCTCGAATGTTAACAGTTAAACTAACTAGCGCTCACAGTTTTACTTTCAACTTCTAAATATGTAACCAAAGTTTTCCCATAGATACCCGATAGTCAAAGAACAAGCTAAATCAAGAGCAATTAAGAACAAAAGAAACTCACACGACATCTGTGTTGTCCAGAAGCATCAACCCAGATAATGCGAACAAGAGAAACACCACTTTCAAAGGCATCAGACTTCTTCAAATAGGTTTGATGCACAATACCCTTTGCAGCAAAGACTTTCGCCCCTAAATTGATCTTGTAAAACTGAACAGCATTTTGAGCAAAAATGTCTTTAGCTGCTTCAATAGCTTCGTCAACCGAGAGATCCCCATCAATACACGCATCACGTAGAACAGAGAAGACAACTTCACGTGCTCTTTCTGCACCTAAAAGAAACAGCAGTAGTCTGAAACAATTATATTTGCAGGTCATATTTTCAAGCAAATCTGAAAATATAAAAGCAAATCAATGAATTCATGAACAAAGCTAATGATCAGGAATCTAGGACTGTATTATATATATGCAGGACAGGAACAAAAGAATCAAGAAAGGCAGTCTTAAGGGTTTATGAGTGTGGCACAAAGGAGAATGCAAGAGATTCAAGGCATAATGGAGTACACCTCTCACACACAACTATGAAGCAAAAGTAGGATTACCATCATGCCCGGGAAAGATATAAATAGATATGATACTTAAACAAACCTAAGTAATAAGTTTCTGGAGACGCATAGGCATCAGTGCTGAACATGACCTGCAATTTTGTTTATGATAGATTAACAATAGTTGTTAGTAGAAACTACAAAAAACTATGAATACATAGATTCACAAATCACTTTTCATCACATTATCAGAAGACTTAGGACATGACTGCTAACAACATATTCAAAACACGCAGGGAAAAAAAAGAAAAGAAAAAATAAAAATAAAAAGTTCGTACAAAAAAATATATAGCTTTGAAGTAAAATATTCCATGATTGACTAGAAAAATAGTTATTTATCATTGTTAAAGAAGGTATCTTTTACACAAGCTCCTGCAAATAAATATCAATATTCTCTTCAAATATACTTTTCAATGAAAACGTTGTCACCTTCTTTGTTGGGGCTAGCTCTAAAAGTTCTTTGATTGAAGATATCATTCCATGAACACTAAGTTTAGGAACTGCCAACCCAAAGTCAAGGTACACCTGAAAATAAAGGCTTTGATTTATTTGCCAGAAATTTGCAACCCGAATATAGCAAACCTTTTAGCAATGTAAAAATGATTCATTAGGTACTGAAAGATTTACCTGCTGGTAAACAGAAGCTAGATATGATGCTTCCTTTGAAAATGGGTACGATGCATGTAATAACACAATGCGACATTTAGAAAACCTCTTGTCTTCGAGAATGGCTCGGAGATGAAGGGGATTGGACAACCGTAAATCCAAATCTTTGTCTCCAAAGCTGGTTGTGGAAGAGGACAAAAAGTAATAAATGAAGATCCAATACTGAATATGGTCACATAGATCAGCATATTAATATGATGATAGCTTATCATAGGAAAATGAAATATATCTTGAAAGCTAAGAGATGTCTAGGAACACATAAGAGAGCAAACTCAAATTTAGCCAACCTCCCAACATAATTGACCTTGTATTCTGGTCATTTAGATGTTTCCTGGAATTCGTTTCAACATCCACGCAAGAAAACATTCCTTATAAAATGCTTTAATTTGGAGCTTAATTACACAGAGACCGAATATTCAAATCTCCCACACCAGCCTCAACTTCTTTCATTTCATTTCTATGTAAAAGTACAAGGGGAAGCAACTTAACAACATAAAAGTTTTCTCTTACCCCGTGTGTATTTGCATTGGCAAGTCAAAGAATTGAGCAACCTCCAAACTACGAATGAAAATGTAGTCAATAAAGCTTTTATTTGTGATGCGGACGGGCTTTCCAGCTGGAGAAAGGAAAAAAAAATTATTATCATGTCCTCCAATGAATATGGAAAATCCTCAATCAACAGCCTATACTCACCGCGTAAATCTTCAGCAAGGCCTTCCTCGGCATCCTTTTTAGTGACATGAGGATCGATTTCTAAACCAGTACGGTAAGCAGCTATACTTTTCAAGCCAACAATTTTATCAGCAACTGTAGCAGACTGTAAGGAAACCAGTGTTCTAAAAAACTGAGCCGTACCATTTATGAGGAAATTGGTTTGCTAGGCACTTTTTGTTTCTAATAGAGAATATCTAATAAGTAATACATAGCTGTCAATTTTTTACATTTATTTTTATGGGGAATTGGTGGAGGCCATGGTTTTTTCAATTTTGGGGAATTTTTTTATGAGTAATTGGTTGACACACAAGGGATTTGCATATTTTTAATATTAAAATGCCTTGAAATTGTAAATAAATTGTATGTGCATCACATTTTTCCCATGAAATCAAAAAAAAAAATATATATATATATATAGGATAAATTAATCTATGTTTCTCTATTTGCAATTTTGCATCATAAAGTACCTTAATCTTAGGGTGGGCAAAATTGAATGCCATTACATTTTCTAGAAATCTACTTTGTAAACAGAAAAATTAGCAAAATTGAGAGCCGATCAGTGGAGAAAATTTTGAATTGATCCCTATTATTGAACAACTTATTTCTTCATCAATCATTACATGATTATAAAGAAATTTATAAAAATATTTAAATAAATAAAAAAAAAAAATCGCTTAACACCACCTAGAAGGCCTAGGCCCTATCCGTTCCTTCACCGTACACCTACTGCCTAGCATTTTTAAGAACATTGAAGAAAATTAAGTAGGGAAGCTTGATCTTCCTGTCTAATTAAATTAACTAAATCTATTGTTAGCAGATGATACATACATAATTGCTAAAAGTTAGCTAACTAATTAAGAAATCTACTTTGTCAATGTAACTAAAAGGATATGACCTCAAGTGTTCCAAGAATGTTTCAATGAACATATCCAATGTCCAAATAGACCCATCTGGACTCTCCTGTAATGACACAAAATAAGAATCTCGCAATGTGCGGCAAAACTGTAAAATCTCATATTAAAAGTAAGAAAATTGTTAATAAAAGTAGCTCACTTGATCAAGAATCTCCTCAGCTTGACGTTCAATTCTCAAAATTCTGCCCACAAAAGGAACAAAACTTTTATGCCATTCAAGGTCATGCATCTTGTCCCACTTGAGTCCGTCGTCAATTAGTACAGCAGAGATGTTGGCAGCTTTGAAGCATATTGAGGAAATGGATTGCAATCCTGCAGTTTTGCGAAATTCTTCAACAGCTTGCAAGGATGAATCGCAGCCGTACAGCTCAGCAATATTTCTCAAATTTCTCTGCCATAAAAAAGGAAAATCAAATCAGATAAGAAAACGAAACGACAATAAAAGAAAACGCAAGCAGAGCGGAGCAGTACCTTGAAGGAGAGGGAGTGAGGTGCGTAGGATAAGGCGGGACCGACGGCTTCAGAGAAAGATTGGATGAAAGGGAAGTTAGAGTCTAAGGAAACTATGTTGTGCGCGTGGCCATCTACTAACTCTATCTTCTCCACGGCTTCTCTTAGATCTTCAAACTCCATGCCTTTGTTTCTTCTTCTGTGAGTTCGGATTCCAACTCTGAATCTTGCCATTTATTGAGGTGAAAACTGAAAATGCCGTGCCGTTAAATACGGAATCTGTAATATAATATTTGCATTGACTTTTTTTTTCTTTTTTTTTTTTAAATATTAAAAATCTAATCGTGAAATCATCGATATCATTTTATTGGATAAAACTTTATCGATCTCAAATTTTTACATAAAAAATATATCTCTGAAACTTAACCACCAAATTATAAACTTCATAACTGTTAATTGGTAGTTAAGAGGAAGAATATTAAATGGTCATGGCTGGCGTCATATCCTTCTGACAATTTTGAATTCGTGCTACCTTACACGGACCAAAATTGGAGACACCCAAACAACAGGTCACGCCTTTATCCGTGGGAATTATTAAATAGTAGTTAAATTTTTAAAATTCAGCTGTTCTCCCGATTAGAGAGGGTAGAGAAATCCGGACCAGATCCAATCCGATTCGGATCATATTAAGTCCGGATCCGGTCCGGTCCGGCTTAAATCAAAAATATATTTTAATATGTTTATAGCATTTGTATTTGTTTATAGTATTTAGATTGTTAGTTTATCGATGAAACTTTTGATGTATTTGTGAATTTATTTGCATATAGTGTGAATGTATTTTGTATTTATATATTTTTAATTTTTTTTAAAAAAAAATGGGCCGGATAAAGCCCGGGCCGGGCCGGACTGAGCTTTCCCCGAGCCCGGGCTAATATTTTCCTTTTCGGGCTAAGACCGGGCTTATTATAGCCCGAACCCGGCCCGACTCATTGCCACTGTTACTCCTTATTTTGGCGATTCTATTTTTATTAAGCTTTAATTAAATGAATTAAATGTATAAAAGTCTAATCTTTTGAGTTCATTCTGTCATAAGTTACTCATCTTCATAACTTCAATTAATTAAATGAATAAAATAAAAGTCTAATCTTTTGGATTCTTTCTAGGAGTGTTAACGGGTCAGGTCGGGTCAGGTTTTTTTAATTTTCTTAAACCCGATCGAGTCGGTTCATGCAGGTTGGAGGACCCAAAACTTAAAATTTTAAAGTGTAATCTGCGCGGGTCGGGTCAAGAAAATACGAATCGAGTCGGGTCGGAAAAATGCATAATATATATTTTATGATATAATTTTGATATGGTTTGTAGTTAAACCAAATTATAATAAATTAACTAGAGAGGAAAAGGGAAAAATCATTAATTGATGGTCGGGTTGTGTCAAACCCGATTTTTTATATTGAATCCGCGACCCGATTTCATTTTATGGGTCGGGTCTAGCCCAATTTTTTTTTTTTTTAATTTTACAACCTCGACCAGGTCGGGTCAGATCGTGGGTTGACCCAACTCTATAAACACCTCTAATTCTTTCTACTATCAATTATTCATCTTCCTATATATTATTATCACGGGAAGTTTGATATTAACTTATACAAAATGGAAAATTTTCAATTATTTTACTGAAAAAGTGGGATCACCAGGTGGATTTTACTGCGGGTTTATATATACCAAACTTATCCACACTAAAAAAAAAAACCTCAAACCCACCTATTATTCACTTCAAGTTTACTTAACATTACAAAAACTCATACACACTCAACAAATAAAATATCAAACACGCAATAAAATAATGTACTGGTCGAACCATCGAGTAACACTTTACTTTGAGGTTTGAACACTCTTTTATCGTCCTCCTCAAGAAATGTAGCATTTGTCGATACATACATTTTATTATCTTCTGGACTATAGAATAACCCTCCCTCAGTCTCCTTAAGATAGCCTACAAATAGGCACACCTGAGAATGTGGCTTCGACTTTGTAGTCTTATTCTTCAGCCCATGTATTGGACACTCTATTTTCGAAAACATCATAAACTAGCTTTACAACCACTCCACAACTCTAAGAGAGTCTTAGGAACAGACTTAGATGGAATTACATTAATGATATTCATTGTTGTTTGCATATCCCCAAAATTAACTTAGCAGTGAACTGTAACTAAATATAGATCTTATCATGTCTAGTAGGGTCCGATTTCTCCTTTATGTAACATTATTCTTCTGTGGTGTTCCAAGTATTGTGAGAGAATTACTCGAAATCATTATCAAGGTATTCTCGTCCACTATTCGATTGTAGAGTTTTGATCATCTTACCTAATTGGTTCTCAACCTCAGCACGATATTCCTTGAAATTTTCAAAGGTATATGACTTGTGCTGCATTAGGTAAACGTACCTTTACCTCGAATAATCGTCAATAAATATGACGAAGTATTCATAACCACCCCAGACTCTTATTGTAGGCACTGCATTTTTGCATATAAGTCCCGATGATGAGCCTCGAACGGAGGCACTACCTTTTAAGTTGCGGAAGTCGTGGGAAACGGACGTCGGAAGGGAATGTCAGAAATTGATACCTCGTTGGATTTGGTTCGCTCGTTTAGCTTCGGGTTTGCTCGTTCGATCTCTGTTTTAAATTTATTCCCGGCCTAAATCTTAAACAAATTCTCGGCCTCGCCTCTCTCTCACTAAACCACCCCTCACGCCCATACACCTCATTCACAAAATAAAACAACAAAGCCAAACCCCCATCCCCACGTGAATAACAAGAAATAAACCACTACACCCATACAAAGCCACCAATCATCATTAGACAATCACAAACACTAACCAACAAAACTAAAAGACCAAACACTAAACACAAAGCAACAAAAACCCAAACAACACCCCATGCCTCACGTGAATCATCTCAAAACAAACCAACAAAAACAATAACAAAAACCAAAATGATCAAACCACTCATGCACCTTACCAATGCCTCACGCCCAAACACAAACATAAAATGAAAACTACCCATGCACCCTCCATGCAGACCCATAAGCACCCATACGTCTCTCTCTCTCTCACACTTTAAGAAACAATAAATATAAACCCTTAGCCTCTCTTTCACTCGGCTGGACGACCCTCCCCTCATTTCATCAACATCATACACTCAGCTCTCCCCCTAGACACACGGCAATCCAGAAGAAACCCTAAGCTTCCCACCTTCACGGCTCTACCCTCTCTCTCTCGAACACCACAGCTCCATCTTCCACCTTCACTGCCTTCATTCACACACAAACCAAAACACACTCACGCATAAGCCCCTCTAACCTACATCCTTCACGCCACTGCCCCTGCTTCCAACAAGCTAACCCACAACCACCTTCTTCACCACGCCAACAAACCACAACACAATCTGCCCTCATCAAACACACCAACGGCACTCACGCTAGAGCCTTCAAAGTGACCTTGGATCCACTTAGCAAACATCCTTTTACCATGCCACTGACCACCTTCAGCAGCCCCTTCACGCATATACTCCCTACACAAATAGCCTTTCACGCGTAAGCTACCCCTATCTCTAAATCCCACTCACGCCCAACACTCCTCATTCAGCCTCCTTCATCACGCATAAATACCCTTCATTCAGCACCCCTTCATCACGTCATTACCCTTCACCATCAACACCAGCCACCGTGACCATCACACAGCCACAAACAGATTCCCTACTGACAAACCCTAACAGCCTCATCTCTCTCACCAACTGCCCTTCATTCACAGAAAATAACCAGCCACAAATCCCTCATCCGATGCCCACTGGATCAGCCACCAACGATGACAAACAAGGCCAACAAACCCTAAGCAACCCTACGCACTAAACCCAGCCTACCTTCACGCATCAACCCTTTCAGCCAATTCTGTGGACCACTCACGCATCAACCCCCCTCAGCCAACTATGTGCACCACTCACGTATAAACCTAGACACATGCACGCCACTCTCCATTCTATTCCTTGATCTCTCATGCATGTAGCCCCCAAAGACCACGTGAACAGTAAGCCAAACAGTCCAGAAAAAGTCTCCGAATTGCACCCTCAAATAGCCCAAAACAGTAGCCAAAATCAAGACAGTAAATTGCCCAAAAGTTGTCCCAAAATCGGCCCAAAAATGGACTGAAAATTGCAGTAAAAACCGAGAAAATAGCGAGCGGAAACCGCAAGTGAAAACGGACAAAATAGTAGAAACAGTGGACCAGTGAAAACAGTGGAAACGATAACCCTTCCGGCACCGTGAAACGCACTCCCGAGAGACGACTAAAGAGGTTAGACCTGAGGGCACCCTTTTATTTATTATCCTTTATTTTTAGTTATTTTATTACTTTATTTCGCATGAGTATTGTGAATTGGTGTATGATGTGATTTCCGGGTGAACGGAATATGTGTTTTCTCTTGTGGTATATCGGATGGAAACCCGAACGTAAATTCCGTAGCCGAATCCGAATGGACGGTATTGCGGTTTTCACTCGGGATACAATGCCACGTACCAATTGAGAGACACACCTATTTCGTTTCGTCCAATCTTGTGTTTGAGCATGATTAGTCGATAGCATGTTATTTATTTAAGTCGTTAGTATGTTATCTATTTCTAAGCATGATTTAGTTGTTAGTATATTGTTTCTTTATGCATGATTTAGTTACTTTCTTTCGCATTTGGAATTTAATTTATGTTTACGTTTATGGTGTTATTTATTTTTCGTGTTTGATAATTCAACATGCTTATGAGATTATTGTATGATATCGTATGTTTGTCGTTGTGATGTCTTACTTTTCAAGCATGCAAACTTAGACATAGGATTTATCTTTATAAATGCGAACTAGATTTAGGTTACTCTTGAGCATATGTGTTGCGTAGACTTAGTTAAATTATTGCACAAATCCGTTCATTACAAGTGGCATAAGTAAGAGACCATTCTGAACCCAACGGTTTGAGGTCTTCCCTTGCGAGGGGTGAGTGCGGCCTTAAATCATTTTCCCGGTTCACACCAGGTGGCGACTCCATTTTATTCTCCGGTTTAGTCCCCTGCGGGCTACTCCGTACTCCCGACCGGGCCGCGAGCCCGGAACAACATCGTCCATTTCTGTGTCCTACAGTCTGGCGACTCCACTGAGGATTGAGAATCGGCCCCGAAATAATGTCTTGTAATGTTTGTGATTTGTGCTTTAAATTAACTATGTCTACTGTGGGTTTATGGAGTTTAATCAAAGGCATTATTAAAGCTAGGTGATGGTTTGGTGTCTTCCATCACTCACTACCTTTCTATAAGGAAAAGCTGTGAAGCACCTAGATAATCATTTACCGGTAGCTCATTGTGACAGACTAACTTGGAGGACTTATTGTTTATTCCTGTCACCAAGGCGATAAGAGCCTAAGAGGCTTGGGTATTTAAGAGAGCTTGCTCCACCCTCCCTCTGGGGAATCTACAATAAGAAATCCATTTGACAGTTAGTCACATACCGTAACTCGTTGGCACGTACCGTAAGGTATAAAAAGGGTGCGCTCACTTGGTCGCTTGAAACCTTGAGTGGGGAGTCCTAGTTGTGAGCAATCCTTCGTCGGCGAGAGCCTTTGTTTAAATTCCTTTAAACCTACGTATAAACCATAATTGTACGACCAATAAAAATTATCTCTTTATGTTTGTGTTTAAGGACCATTGTCATTTGGATTCAGTTAGACTTTTTGTCAAGAGATGTGAACTTGTTGGGCCATTTAAACTGAGACGAGTTTGTGTTCTTTGACAATTGGGTCAAAAGTTTCTAAAATGTCGATGGGCCATTTTGTATTTGGGCCTCTTATCATTTGAAGTTGTTTAGCCATGTTATCGCAAAAGTATAAACTTGTTGGGCCTTTTCAACTGGGACAAGTTTGAACCAAGCGATAGTATGATTGAATGTTTTAAAATGATAATAGGCCAACTTATATAAACATTTTGATAGACTTGTGTATTTCATGCATTACATGCATACATGCTAACATGCAGTTTTAAGAGACATCATAGATACCCGTTGGGTTAGGGAAGATGGAAGACTTGTCAAGAGGCCAATAACAAGCATGAGTGAATCAGTTAACGAAGCATCCCGTATGAATGAGTTGGAAGCTAATCTCGCCAAGGTTACCGAGCAACTGCAAGCTCTGACCACTGCTATGACAAATCTGGTTGTGCCCCGTGCCGCGGGAGGTTCTGAAAATGAGAGGCGTGAGGAGCCTCTGAACAGATTGAATGATGATATCCCTATCTTTGATGATGACATGACTGAGTATGTCGTTGGGAGAATAGCCGGGTCTCAGGCCGAGATACAGAAGCTCCGTGATCAGATAGAGTCGGTTACCCGTAAACTGAAGGGGAAACATGAGGACTTATTGGATTATGAGGCGATGACCTTCGAGGAGCAGCTGCCAGCTCAGTTTAAAATGCCCGATATTGCCAAGTTTAATGGGAATGGGGAGCCGAGGGTCCATCTGCGGCAATATGTTTCGTTGATGAGTTCAGTGGGCCTGTCACAGTGCCAAGTCCAAAAGATGTTCGGGATGTCGCTCGAGGGTGCACCCGTAGTATGGTACCATAGCCTTGAAAGAAAGGTTAAGGAAGATTGGAGGGAACTGGCAGATGCCTTCCTGAAGCAATATGTTACAGATTTGGAAATTGATTTTTCACTCCATGATTTGGAGAACACTAAACAGAAGCCGGAAGAAAGCTTCAAGGAGTATGTAGACCGCTGGAGAAGCCAGCTTCTGAAAATGCAGACTCGGCCTTCGGAGAAGGACCAAATAAAAATGATCATCAAAGGTACCAAGCCTTCCATCTATGGCAAGTTGAGGAGGATGACTTCCATGATTGCAGATTTCCGACAGCTGATGGAAACTGTCATGGACATTGAAGAAGAGGAAGCCGAGAACTGGAAGTTTTATGGCCAGAATAGGAGGAATTTTGGGGGGCATTCTAAGACCAAGCCCGCTACTACCGAGGTTGCTGCCATAAAAAACCGGCGTTTCTCCAACCTGAGTAGACCCTTGTCCAAAGTGCTTGAGAAGCTGACCAAGCAAGGACTTTTAAAATCCTTGGAGCCTAGACCACTCCCAAATCCTCCCCCACCAAACCTCAATATGAATCGCTACTGCCACTTCCACCAACAACCTGGCCATGACACCGATAGCTGTGCCCGTCTCCGCCATGAGATCCAAGACTTAATTGACTCCCATAAGATCCCTGACCCTGAAAGAGAACAACCAAACACACACACCAATCCTCTACCAAATTACCACTCCGTTCCCCCACCCACCTACATGATCAACTCTAGCTTGCCCGAAACCTTCGTCCTCCAAGCTCTCAACCACCAAGCTTCTTACAGGGGGATAAGGGATGACGACGATGAAGAACCATAGGCCGAGGAAGAAGGCAGTGCTGTTTCTCATAGTTCATTTGATCATGCATTTTTAATAAAGACATTGATTTTGTTTACTTGTTCGAACCTTTTCCCAACAATGATAAAGAAGTTCATTTCGCTTACTTGCCTGAATCTCCCCTTCTCAATCTGCAACATGAGTATATTTGACAAAAATATTCAACATTGGTACTATGATACTCATCGATATTTAGAACCCGGGGAATTCTTGGAAGAAGCAAGCAGAAAAGACAGGATAACCATTCAGTAATGGGAAACGGGGTAGTGAGACTGTCAGACTTAGAATAGAATGAGCTTACCAACGTGAATAGAACGAAGCAGTACTTTGCCTAAGGAAGAGTAGACCGAGCAGTCACTAACGGAATTGACCGAAGACCTAACCCAACGGGCATGAAATTCACTCATGCATGCATGCATACACGTAACGTATTTCGCATTCTTTATGTGTCTGTTTTGTTTTGTATTCACAGGTTTTGAGGAAGAAAAGAGAAAGCGGCAATGACAAGCCATTCAGGAATAGCGAAAGCACGGTATCAGATTCAGGTAATAGTCCTAGGGCTGAGGCCCATATTGGTGTTAGATTCGGGTAGTAATCTGAGGGTTGAGGCCCACATTGATGTTGAGGAGGAATCCTAGGGTTGAGGCCCCCATGAGTTTGAGTTTCGGGAATGGATCTCAAGGGGTGAAGCCCACATTATTAGAAGATGACGGAAGAATTCTGTGGAATGAGTGAAAAAAAAAGAAGTCTTTGATAGTTAGGCATATGTCCGGTGATGACATTATTTGCTGTAGGGAGAAACCTTAGAAACGATAAGTGCGAGATGTGCTTTCATCCGGTATTCTGAATGGATTGATCTCAGCTGGACTCGCGAGCACTTGATTACGGGATCTCAACAGTGGAAACCTGAGTGGTTGGCAAGATGACTAGTCGAAGGGATGATGGATCAGTGAATGACTGTTTTGCCTGGATGTCCACCCTGGTTTACTTATGCTACGATATATGATATGGTTGGAAATAAAGAAAGAGTCTTCACGATGAAAAAATAGAAAAAATAGACCGTCTATAACCGATAAGCGTGAAGCTACCTATGGGCGAGTATTAGGACCACCATGAGGAGAAATACTATCTTAAAGGGTAGGTGTGTCAAAAAAAATGAGAATGAAAAGAGAAAGAATGAAAAGAAATAGAGGAAAGAAAAAGAAGACCATATCATGTTGAGTATGCCGAAGTAATCCCAGAAAAGTGATCAAGACATCTAGATTGGTTAGACCCACTGGTCCGATTCCCCGAAGCGAAATCATCAAGTTGGTTTACTTGAGAATTAAGCTGCGAAAGAGCCTTAGCACACACACACTAGGAGTCTAATTCAGATCACCTATTCAGACGATCGAAGTTGAGTATATCGAGTACATTGAAGGTTCTCAGCTTTCGATGCGAAGCATTCGTTGAGGATGAAAACATGTCTAGCTATTAAGATTATCTTGTGAGAGATAGTACAATATCTTGAAAAGGATCATCACGTCATCAGTATCAGTCTTTCCGGGTATGGCATTCTGGGGGCGAGGCCTACATCATTATCAGTATCAGTTTAGGCCGGGTGTAGCATTCTGGGGGCGAGGCCCACATCAGATCAGTTTTTGCCAGGTACAGAACTCCGGGTATGGAGACATTAGAACAGTTTTGCTAGGTACAACATGTGGACTATGTGGATTATGTAGACTACCGTGGACTATCGTGATGTATTGTAGACTACCGTGGATTATCGTAGACTATGTAGATTATGTGGACTACCGTGGATTATCATGGACTATGTGGATATGTGGATTATGTGGACTACCGTGGATTATCGTGGACTATGTGGACTATGTGGATTATGTGGACTATCGTGGATTATCGTGGACTAGTGTGGACTATGTGGATTATGTGGACTACCGTGGATTACCGTGGACTATCATGGACTACCGTGGATTATCGTGGACTATCGTGGAGTATTGTGGATTACGTGGACTATCGTGGAGTATTGTGGACTACCGTGGATTACCGTGGTCTGTCGTGGACTATCGTGGACTAGTGTGGACTATTGTGGACTACCGCGACACCCTAGGTATGGGGTTTAGCACGCCAGGAATGGTGCATCATCAAATTCAGTTTAGAGCAACATGCAAACCAGGTGACAGCTGGCGAGCCAGGTAAGTAAAAATGCATTGCATAACTTTGATAGAATTTTCATTGTCACACACTGGACAAGTCCCATCAAAGTGGGGCGACTGTAGGCACTGCATTTATGCATATAAGTCACGATGATGAGCCTCGAACGGAGGCACTACCTTTTAAGTTGCCAAAGTCGCGGGAAACGGACGTCGGAAGGGAAGGGTCAGAAATTGGTACGTCGTTGGATTTGGTTCGCTCGTTTAGCTACGGGTTTGCTCGTTCGATCTCTGTTTTAAATTTATTCCCGGCCTAAATCTTAAACAAATTCTCGGCCTCGCCACTCTCTCACTAAACCACCCCTCACGCCCATACACCCCATTCACAAAATAAAACAACAAAGCCAAACCCCCATCCCCACGTGAATAACAAGAAATAAACCACTACACCCATACAAAGCCACCAATCATCATTAAACAATCATAAACACTAACTAACAAAACTAAAAGACCAAACACTAAGCACAAAACAACAAAAACCCAAACAACACCCCATGCCTCACGTGAATCATCTCAAAACAAACAAAAAAAAAACAATAACAAAAACCAAAATGATCAAACCACTCATGCACCTCACCCATGCCTCACGCCCAAACACAAACATAAAATGAAAACTACCCATGCACCCTCCATGCAGACCCATAAGCACCCATACGTCTCTCTCTCTCTCTCACTTTAAGAAACAATAAATATAAACCCTTAGCCTCTCTCTCACTCGGCTGGACGACCCTCCCCTCATTTCATCAACATCATACACTCAGCTCTCCCCCCAGACACACGACAATCCAGAAGAAACCCTAAGCTTCCCACCTTCACGGCCCTACCATCTCTCTCTCAAACACCACAACTCCATCTTCCACCTTCACTGCCTTCATTCACACACAAACCAAAACACACTCACGCATAAGCCCCTTTAACCTACATCCTTCACGCCACTGCCCCTGCTTCCAGCAAACTAACCCACAGCCACCTGCTTCACCATGCCTACAAACCACAACACAATCTGCCCTCATCAAACACACCAACGGCACTCACGCTAGAGCCTTCACAGTGACCTTGGATCCACTTAGCAAACCTCCATTTACCACCTTCAGCAGCCCCTTCACGCATATACTCCATACACAAACAGCCATTCACGCGTAAGCTCCCCCTATCTCTCAATCCCACTCACACCCAACACTCCTTATTCAGCCCTCTTTCATCACGCATAAATACCCTTCATTCAGCACTTCTTCATCACGTCATTGCCCTTCACCATCAACACCAGCCACCGTGACCATCACACAGCCACAAACAGATTCCCTACTGAAAAAACCTAACAGCCTCATCTCTCTCACCAACTGCCCTTCATTCATAGAAAATAACCAACCACAAATCCCTCCTCCGACGCCCACTGGATCAGCCACCAACGATGACAAACAAGGCCAACAAACCCTAAGCAACCCTACGCACTAAACCCAGCCTACCTTCACGCATCAACCCCCTCAACCAATTCTGTGTACCACTCACGCATCATCCCCCCTCAGCCAACTCCGTGCACCACTCACGTATAAACCTAGACACATGCACGCCACTCTCCATTCTATTCCTTGATCTCCCATGCATGCAGCCCCCAAAGACCACGTGAACAGTAAGCCAAACAGTCCAGAAAAAGTCTCCGAATTGCACCCTCAAACAGCCCAAAACATTAGCCAAAATCAAGACAGTAAATTGCTAAAAGTTGTCCCAAAACCGGCCCAAAAATGGACTGAAAATTGCAGTAAAAACTGAGAAAATAGCGAGCGGAAACCGAGAGAAAAATGCAGTAAAAATATATTTTTCAAAATATCAAATATTTTTATAAAAATATAAATTTATTCTAAATACGCACATGCGTAAATTCTAAATCCAAAACACAAACCAAATTAGACTCCCACGATAAAGTGACTTATGAACAATTATAGGTCACTCAAAGGTGGTCAAGTGATTCTAGAATGGTAGCCATAAATCCAAGCTTTCATCTAGAATTCCAAACTCTAATTTTATATTTATGTCCAATATAAACATTTTGACCCAATCACAAACATATTTGTGTTTATGCTTACAAAGCATCTATACATAATTAATTAGTCTAATTTCAACATCAAGCTATGTTATTATATTTCCAATACATAATTCATCATTATATGTCTCACTAATAATAAATCACTAATGAAAACATAGCTTTTGAGAAGATCAAACTTACCTAGCAAGCTTGATTCCAATATCCAATCTTATTCTCCTTGTTAAAATGTTGTGGAGAACTTCCAAAGCTAGCATGCTTAGTTCCAAGATCTAATCTTCTTCTCCTTATTGTTGTAGAGAACTTCCAAAGCTTCTCTAACAAAAACTTTTACTTAGGCTAATATCTATAATTCTTGTTTGTTTTAGCTTTCTCAAGCTTGATTGAAAACTTGCTCAAGCTTGCATTTTCTAGAAAAACTTAAGTAATTTTTAATTAATAAAATTTGTAATCAACTTTATGTGGGCTTAATCCAATTTGTCCAAATATGTATAATTAGGTGTGACTAATTACATTTTTCTACCACTTTGATTTAATCCAATTAAAACTTGATAAATTTTAATTAATGGATTAGTTATATGTCTACCACTTCGATTTAATCCAATTAAATTAAGCCAGATACACTTATTATTATATATATTTATAATTATCAAAATATCCTCCAATGGTAGAGATATTTATGAAATTATAACAAAACCCTTGTGTGATGTTGGATTAATCCAATTAATCCAATAGGGTCAAGTAAATAATTAATAGTTAAGGTGAAATGGTTTTACCTAAAGTATATAAACAAAATCTCTCTCTACACTTTGGTAATTTATTATTATTCATTAGATGGATTTTAGAAAACCCTAGACAACCCTATCTCTCTCCCATCTCTTCATGTTCACGCCCAAGGGGCTAAAACTCACTGTTTTTCTGTCAAGAAAAACGTGAGCAGTGAGGAGGCTATTTGTGGATTTTGTGGCAAGATCCAAGTGCTAGTACACTTCTAAGAGGCATACGAAGGTGTTAGGGAAACCCACCCACGAGCCGGGAATCGTTAGACGAAGATTGAAGCTCCAAATCTCAGCTCAAAATCTGATTTTTCAAGGCAGTGGACTGCTCTGCAGTGGGCGTGGAAATGGAGGCCAAAATCGTTTTGTTTGTTGCCGTATCGTCTCAACCGATCGATGTGAGTATTCCGCTACCTCCGTTGATGTATTCACACATGTTTTTCATGCTTGTTTGATGATCTTGGGACCTAGAATAAAACCAACAATGGCATCAAGAGCCTAGGTTCAAGCATGAAACTTTTAGGGTTAAAAATTGGGTAAAATCAATTTGAGCATGATTTTATGAAATTGGATGATTGAGTATGCTTAAATGTTATTGAATTAATGATTGATTGGATCAATTTGTTGAAATTGTGATTGGATCAAATTTCCCCAATATTTATGCCTTGGCCGAATGTATAGGGTATTTTGGAAATCTTGGATTTTTTGATTTTGATTCATTGGATGAGTTAGAATCATGTAGGATGATGTTAATTTGAAATTAATTGGATTGAATTTTGAATTGAACAAAAATCCCCAAATTACTTACCTTGGCCGAATGGTATAAGCCCTTTAATGTCTTGGAATTTTGATTTTTTAATTCATTGGATGTGATGGAAATCATTCGGGATAAAGACTTAATATCGATTGTGAAATTAATTGGATTGAATTCGAATCGGATAAAAAGTCCCTCTTTGGCCGAGACATGTAGCATGGTTAATGGGTTTGATTTTTCATTAATGTGTTGGACATGTGATGATGATGAAAAGCATGATTAATTGGACTAATTTGATGTTTTGGAAATATTGATTTGGGTGATTAATCATGATATACACTTTAGGTAATTAAATTGGAAATTTGGAATTTGGTAATTTAATTAATTGGGCCTTAAAATTTGATTTGGGCTTTTAAAGTTGTAAATGGGCTTATTGGGCTTTGTTGTACAAAGTTGGGTTTAGGCAAATTGGATTGGATCCAATTGGGCCCAAAACCACTTCCTTAAAGCCCAAATGTGACTTATAAACCTTTAAAGTTTAATTGGGCCTAATGGGCCAAGATTGATTTAGGGGCTTATGGGGTAAATCCCGGATTGGATTTTGGTTATTCGGTTTGACCCGAGTTGACCAAAAGTCCACGCCTTAAGAAATCAATTAAAAGCCCATTGGACTTTAATTGAATTGACATTGGACGTTAATCGGTCTTTGAGACGCGTTACGACGATTAAATTTGGAATTTAAGCCGTAAAAGGTTTATTATTAATAAAGTGTAATATTTAATTTGGAATTAAATAGTGAATTAGTATTAAATACATATTAAATTTGATTTAATGTTGTAGTTTAATTTAATTCGAGAATTCGTACTTTGAGTACTCATTCGCAAAAACGAGTTTGACTCGCACAAAATCAAATCGTTGTTTGAACATTGAATGATCACTAATTATCAGATTAATTAATGTGATTAGATTGATTGATAACATGCTTGTGTGAATACATGGTTGTGATGAATGAATAATGTATATCGGATGGATATTAGTCGGGTGGGGGCAATTTTGGAAATTGTTGTAATAAATTCGTTTTATTAAATTGGACCTGCGTGTCCAGCCTTATCATCTCTATTCTCTTTGTATTCTCTTCTCACCTATTCCCCTCAATGTAAATGAGGTTTCTTTAGAAGTGTAGTTTAACGGGTAGAAGTAATACAAGTGCTAGTTTGAGAGAGAAAGGGAGAGATTTGATCTAGGATCAATGTGTTAAGTATCCATCCGCATATCATTATTATTTATTTTCATATGCGCTTTATTATGTGTTTAGAATGCATGTTTAAGGGTGTATGATGATGAGGCCTAAATAAAGATAATAAATTGGTAGCCAATTTGCACGCGAAAAACCCTCATCAAATATCATGCGTTTTTCCTTCCATTGAGTGATTCTTACTCAAGATCCGAAACTGGCATTGGGTTGTTGGCCAAAGTCAAGCCCTTTGTCCGTCGAAGATGTGTTTGAATCACGAGAGTTTTGTTCTATATTGGTGTCTTGTCCAAGTTGTGGTTTGTTGGCCAAAGTCAAGACCACTTCTTGTCCATCGACATTGATTACGAAGCTTTCCATGGTCAATGGGTCGCGCTTGACTGGGATCATTAGGTTTGTTGTGCCAAAGCCAAGGCTTAGTTGATTCAGAGGAAAAAAGGTTAGGTAATACATTGAATGTATTGGCATATATAAGATATATGTTTAGGATTTGGATATCCGCCTACTGGATCTAGGAATTGGATTAGATCCAATTGATCTTTGAGATCTACCTAGTTAATTATCATACAATTGTTGGCCAAAGTCAAGATTGTGTGATATTTAACGGGATCCTAGCCCACTAGGAAACACGGTTTCCCGAGTACTCGACAGAGGGTTAGAGGCTCGTCGAAAAATAGTGGGAGGCAAGAATTGAATTTGCAATATTCGTTTAATTACTTGCCATACGCGCTCATTCAAATTATTCGTCATATAAATTAAATGTTAGTTGGACTAATATTTAAATTGTTGTTTTAATAAGCAGTTGGACTGTATTATAGTTGATTATATAATTGGATTATGGTAATCAATATATTTGAATTAATTAATTTACAGTTGATTTTATAATTGGATTATAGTAATCAATGTAATTGAGGTTAATTGATTTAAATTATATTTGATTGTATAGTTGGACTATAATAATCAATATAATACATAGTACCACGAATCGTTGATTAAATAGTTGGACTATTAGAATCAAGATGAATGAAAGATTAGTGTTTAAAACATAATCCTAGGTGAAAATGTATTTAAACAACTATATTTTAAATTGGGAATAATTTCAGGATGGTCCTGGAAATAAATAATAAGTTACTTTATTTGATAAAATAACCTATTATGCCTAAGCCAGGAATTAAGCAAATAGTAGAGCATAATCTTTGGAAGATTTATGTGATGATAACTTAAGTGCCTAATTCGATATACTTGTCATAAATCTATGATTAGATTTAAGAAGTATTGAAATTGCAATAAATAACTCTTGGAGGGTTAAAGACTATTCTCGAGGAGATAAAGTCAAACTTTGCAATTAGGTAAGTGGCGCAAGGCGCACCATACTTCAATATTCTAGAAACCCAAGGCTTGGCCAAAGGCTTCTGAAATATTTGAAAGGGCAAAGGCAAAATCATTATGATCTTCTGGGAAGATAAATGACATATCCTAAAGTGACTGCCGTTTGGATATGGCAGAGACGAAGGAATTAAAGAAAAGGCAAGGCTCTGACTTTAAGAATGTTTGTCAATATTATGTCCATTACTAGTATTAAAATTGGATTTTAAAATACTTAGTGTGGTACATAAATTATATGGATTGATGTTCAGAATCTGCTGTGAGCAGGATACTGACTTCAAGCTGAGATTAATCTGCGAATCGGAAACGGGACGAAAGTTGCTGTTTCGACCGTAGATACCTAAATTTAGGAACTACCCTTTAGGGTGTGTACTTAAATTAGGAACTGTTATAATATAACTAGTTTGACTAGAAACATTTTCTTTATATCAGTGTTTAATCCGTTGCAGATAGACCTTTATATTCTAGAACACTAAAGTGTTTCATTATATAAAGAATGATATTAAGATAAACACATTAGATATGAGTAACAGAATTTATATTTTGAATATAAATAATATCTCAAATATAAAACATGACAAATAAATAGCTCAAACCAATTTGATCAGTTAAGAGACTTATTTGTGGCATTGTTGTCTGGGACACAATTAAACAAGACTCGTATATCCACGTTTTTGAAGAGTGGGTACTAGGACTGATTTGACTATTCAAATAAAGTCTACGAATCTAGTTTATTAAGTAAAGTACCTGAAACACTATTTACTTGGTAATAGTGATAGTGCCACCGATCTGTTAGCCCTATTCATAGTGAAGTAAGTGGGCCCATATCTAGCAATACTAGATATGAATATGAATATTTCGTGACCTTAACGGATGTGGCATCACATTATGGTTATGTGTTTCTTTTGAAGAACACAAATCGATAACTTTTAGAGTTTCGACACGAAGTAGACAAACAGATCATCTAAATTATTAAACCATCGCGGTAAGACCGTAATGGAAAATACTTAAGCAGTAAGTTTCAAACATACGTGAAAGAGTATAGTATTCTTTCAATGAGGACTCCTCCTAGGACATGTCAGTTTGACGGTGTGTCCGTACGGAGAAACCGAATTTTGTTGGACATGATAAGGTTAATCATGAGTCGCTCTGAGCTACCATTCTCCTCCTTCAACGGATATGCATTAACAGTGCAATACTTATTTAGAATAAGGTTCCATATAAATCTGTTTGACAGATATCATATTAGATATGAACGGGAAAGAAATCGGGTTTCTCATTCCTGATGATTTGGGTATGCTAGGCATATGTTTGGATGATACCAAACTAAAACCCAAATAGGATAAGTGCCAATTATAGGTTATCCTAGGGGAAACCATAAGTATAGTACTTTTGCATCTCACGAGAGAACAATGTTATTGTTGCTCACCATGCGGTTTTCCTAAGAGGAATACCGATATGCAGTGGTAAGTGGGAGGATGGTATAACTCGATGAAAGTCGGAGTAATACTGTTCAAGGCACGAAGTCCTTAATGGAACACAGATAGTTCATCAAGGATGAAACTATACCATTAATCTTCGAATACACAAGAACCGCGTAGATCGGAGAGAATCAGAAAACAACCTGGGGTATGGGTTTCTGATCTCACCTCATAAAGATGTCAATCTTATTAAGGTAGACCAACCGACTACGTTTGAGGAAGTGATACAAGGTATCGACTCCCTATTATGGCAAAGTGCCATGAGTCCAAAATGGATTCCATGTAAACCAACTATGTTTGGACACTAGTTGATGTACCACAAGGCATTATGCCTATTGGTACAGTATAAGTCTTCAAGGAAGACATGCATGGATGGCAACATACCAACGTACAAAGCTAGGCTTTTAACAAAAAGGTATCGTTATCAACATTGTGTTGATTACGGTTCAACCTTTTACCTGTTGCCACGGTAAATCCATTTGGATGATGCTTGCTGATACTGCATATTTCATTTATGAAATATGTCAGTTGAAGATCAAAATCGCTTTCCTTAAACGGAAACCTTTTGGAGCATGTTTATAACATCCTGACGATTTTGTCGTACCTAAACCAGCAAACTAGGTTTGCGGGTTGTTCGATCCATGTTTGGATTGAAGCAAGCATAATGTTCTTGGAGCTGACGTTTTGATGTAATCATAATGGTTTATGATTTAATTCAAAACGAAAAATAATTCTTGTGTATATAAGGAGGTTAGTGGGAGCGCACTGACAATGAATGTCATGTATAAAATAATGATAATATATGTCATTTCTTGGAAATGATATTCCCATAAAACAATCGGCGAAAGCTTGGCTTTCGAAATAATTCTCCGTAGAATTCTTAGGAGTAACAACCTTTATTCTAGGAATAAAGATCTATTGGGATAGATTTAAAGTTGTTAACACTCTCTGAGAAATTGTACATTTAAAATGTACGTGACCTGGTGTCACATACGCTTTGAGCGTATGGAGACACAATCAGACCAATCCGAGTGATAGTCACTGGATTGAAGTTAAGAACATCCGTTAGTATCTTAGAGAACTAAGGATGCTGTCTTATTCTGTGGAGATGGGGAACTTGAAGTGACTAGGATCGCTGTAGCAAGTTTCCAAACCGATAAAGACGACTATAAGTTGCAAACGGTACTATAAAGTTTGAATACCGGAACAGTGGGCTGGAAATCTTCCAAGCAAGATACTGTTGCCGAATAAACAACAAATGCGGGTTATTGCTGCAGCTGAGGCAGCAATAGAAGCCTTCTGGGTCGATAATAATCTAATTAGATTAGATATAATTCTGTTAGCAGCTGAGCTATTCTTGAGCACAGGCTAAAGAATTAATGGTCTCATCAACGATCCAGATACATACTTCGAGATTCATCTGATTCGTTCGGATCATACATCGTGGCGATGTGATGATCGAATAAATCGCATCAGATGATAATCATGCAAATCCGCTGACGAAAGTCTTTTCTCAGTAAATTTGAGCCAACCGTACATAGTTCGGGTGGTAGACACTCGAGTGACTGGCTATAGGCCAAGTGGGAGATTGTTGGACAATTATGACCCATAATGTCACTATTTGTACAGATCATTGTGTTGTTGTACAAATTAACTATGTGACAAAGGAGATTGCACTCTTATCATTTGTGATTAGATCACCTAGATATATAAATGATAGAAGGTCCCTATGATTAGTTTCTGGATTGAGAATGATATGAGACAGTATCAGTCCACAAATGATTAATCATTAAATATCCCTAGTCAGAGTATTATCGAGATTGGACATCGGTAATGCGTAAAAGACTAGTATTGCACTTGTGCACGTTGTGAGGGCATAACGGGCATAGTTCTCATATATTTAAGTAATTTAAGTATTGGATACTTATGCAAGTGCGGTAGGAGGTTGTGTTTCACCGATGGTATGGGAAACAGCTTCGCTCTGGATAGACCCCCTCAGAATCCCATTGGTAGTTTGACTATGTGTCTATGGGAGTCCGACATCAGGGTAGGTGTATTTGGTCTTAACCTGAGACTTGCACCGCTAATACTTATGACAATCAATATACTTTGGTTGAGGTCGTCCAGGGCTTTAACCGGTTCTGTGTACGCCAATACTGGGTATATTGAGAATCGTAGAGTATTGGGTGTGATGTCAAGACGGAAGTATCACTCCAGTCATAGTGGAGATGATGTCACGTAGGATACGGTATTAGTGCTCTTAAGTGCTGCGCGGCCATTGGGATATTATGACTAGGTCATGTATATCCGATTATAGAGACTAGTTACCAGACATCCGACATGTGCTTCGTACGGGGCAGACACAGCTCCAGCCCCAGGCCTAGCACGTGACCATCCGATACTAGATCGATATGCACTATACGATGTATACTACGCCTGATACAGATCAATATATTCCTGTAAGGATATTTCCGGAGAATTGGGTAGGCATGACGCTTTGCTAGAAGCCAACCTTGTCTTGTGAATCAGTAAAACGTAGTACTTGGTACGTACGTGTTCGGATAGTCCGATAACCGAATTTACTACCAACATATCTGGAGATCTCATGGGTCGCTTCCCAATGATACACCGATGACGTATGACTCGCACTTTAATTAATCTGGGATTATTTTGATGAGAGAGAAAATTAATCTGGGATTAATTACGGAGATATTTTATCTGGGATAAAGTATCGTCTAAAGAGAGAGAACGCGATTAATTTGGAATTAATCGGTAAAATAAATTTAATAGTTAAATTTGATTTTTCTATTTAATTTATTCGAATGGGCTAAAATTAATATATCAGATATATTAATATGAATTGGATTTCATTACGAAATTAAAGTCGGACTTTAATGCGAACGAACGAATTAATTTAGAATTAATTCGTAAACGACGTTCGTAATATATTTGCGTCGCATCGATATTTAATTAAATTAGATTTAATTATTTAACGACGGAAGTTCGTTTAATCGGATTAAACGAAACCGAGCCGCGACAAATGTTCGTAGAGATATTTGAATTTTGAATTCAAATATGTGGGGCCCATGTGTGGTTGGTGTACCTACCACCCAACTACCTTGTTTTACTTTTGGAAAACCATTTACCCACACCTACCAAGTTTAGGGTAAAAGGTGAAATGGTTTTACCTAAAGTATATAAATAAAATCTCTCTCTACACTTTGGTAATTTATTATTATTCATTAGATGGATTTTAGAAAACCCTAGACAACCCTATCTCTCTCCCATCTCTTCATGTTCTCGCCCAAGGGGCTAAAACTCACTGTTTTTCTGTCAAGAAAAACGTGAGCAGTGAGGAGGCTATTTGTGGATTTTGTGGCAAGATCCAAGTGCTAGTACACTTCTAAGAGGCATACGAAGGTGTTAGGGAAACCCACCCACGAGCCGGGAATCGTTAGACGAAGATTGAAGCTCCAAATCTCAGCTCAAAATCTGATTTTTCAAGGCAGTGGACTGCACTGCAGTGGGCGTGGAAATGAAGGCCAAAATCGTTTTGTTTGTTGCCGTATCGTCTCAACCGATCGATGTGAGTATTCCGCTACCTCCGTTGATGTATTCACACATGTTTTTCATGCTTGTTTGATGATCTTGGGACCTAGAATAAAACCAACAATGGCATCAAGAGCCTAGGTTCAAGCATGAAACTTTTAGGGTTAAAAATTGGGTAAAATCAATTTGAGCATGATTTTATGAAATTGGATGATTGAGTATGCTTAAATGTTATTGAATTAATGATTGATTGGATCAATTTGTTGAAATTGTGATTGGATCAAATTTCCCCAATATTTATGCCTTGGCCGAATGTATAGGGTATTTTGGAAATCTTGGATTTTTTGATTTTGATTCATTGGATGAGTTAGAATCATGTAGGATGATGTTAATTTGAAATTAATTGGATTGAATTTTGAATTGAACAAAATCCCCAAATTACTTACCTTGGCCGAATGGTATAAGCCCTTCAATGTCTTGGAATTTTGATTTTTTAATTCATTGGATGTGTTGGAAATCATTCGGGATAAAGACTTAATATCGATTGTGAAATTAATTGGATTGAATTCGAATCGGATAAAAAGTCCCTCTTTGGCCGAGACATGTAGCATGGTTAATGGGTTTGATTTTTCATTAATGTGTTGGACATGTGATGATGATGAAAAACATGATTAATTGGACTAATTTGATGTTTTGGAAATATTGATTTGGGTGATTAATCATGATATACACTTTAGGTAATTAAATTGGAAATTTGGAATTTGGAATTTGGTAATTTAATTAATTGGGCCTTAAAATTTGATTTGGGCTTTTAAAGTTGTAAATGAGCTTATTGGGCTTTGTTTTACAAAGTTGGGTTTAGGCAAATTGGATTGGATCCAATTGGGCCCAAAACCACTTCCTTAAAGCCCAAATGTGACTTATAAACCTTTAAAGTTTAATTGGGCCTAATGGGCCAAGATTGATTTAGGGGCTTATGGGGTAAATCCCGGATTGGATTTTGGTTATTCGGTTTGACCCGAGTTGACCAAAAGTCCACGCCTTAAGAAATCAATTAAAAGCCCATTGGACTTTAATTGAATTGACATTAGACGTTAATCGGTCTTTGAGACGCGTTACGATTAAATTTGGAATTTAAGCCGTAAAAGGTTTATTATTAATAAAGTGTAATATTTAATTTGGAATTAAATAGTGAATTAGTATTAAATACATATTAAATTTGATTTAATGTTGTAGTTTAATTTAATTCGAGAATTCGTACTTTGAGTACTCATTCGCAAAAACGAGTTTGACTCGCACAAAATCAAATCGTTGTTTGAACATTGAATGATCACTAATTATCAGATTAATTAATGTGATTAGATTGATTGATAACATGCTTGTGTGAATACATGGTTGTGATGAATGAATAATGTATATCGAATGGATATTAGTCGGGTGGGGGCAGTTTTGGAAATTGTTGTAATAAATTCGATTTATTAAATTGGACTTGCGTGTCCAGCCTTATCATCTCTATTCTCTTTGTATTCTCTTCTCACCTATTCCCCTCAATGTAAATGAGGTTTCTTTAGAAGTGTAGTTTAACGGGTAGAAGTAATACAAGTGCTAGTTTGAGAGAGAAAGGGAGAGATTTGATCTAGGATCAATGTGTTAAGTATCCATCAGCATATCATTATTATTTATTTTCATATGCGCTTTATTTTCATATGCGCTTTATTGCCTCGCGCGTCGCTCAACTGATCGATGTGAGTATTTCGCAACTCACTCGTTGTGTTCGCACTTATTTTCAATGCTTGAATCGATCTTGGGATGCTTAGAAATTCCAACAATGGTATCAAGAGCAAGGTTAAGCATGAAAATATTTTAGGGCTTAAAATTTGGGTAAAAATGTGTTTGAGCATGATTTATGAAATTGGATGAATGAATATGTTTAAATGTGTTTTAATTGAGGATTGATTAGATCAATTTGTTGAAATTGTGTTTGGAACAAATTTCCCCAATTTTCTTGGCTTGGCTGAATGTCATGCCCTAATTTGTCTTGGTGAATTTTGAATTTTTGATTCATTGGATGAGTTAGAAATCAATTGGGAATGTTGATTTAATGTTTAATTTGATTCAATTGGATTGGATTTGAAATTGGATATAAATTTCCCCTTGGCCGAGAGTTAATGAAGCATGTTTGGGTTTGATTTTTGTTAAATTGTGTTGGACATGATTTAATGATGATAAGCATGATTAATTAGGAAAATTTAATGTTTTGGAAATATTGATTTGGGTAATTAATAATGCTATACACTTTATGTAATTAAATTGGGAATTTGGAATTTTTGTAATTTAATTATGTTGGACCTATTTTGTGAAATTGGGCTTAAGTGTTGTAATTGGGCTTATTGGGCTTGGTTGTACCAAGATGGGTTTAGGCAAAATTGGTTGGATCCAATTAGGCCCAAAACCGCTTCCATAAAGCCCAAATGCGACTAATGGAACTTTAAAGTTTAATTGGGTCTAATGGACCTAAATTGATTTCTGGGCTTATGGGGTAACTCCCAGATTGGACTTTGGTTATTGGGTTCGACCTGAGTTGACCAAAAGTCCACGCCTTAAAGAAATTAATTAAAAGCCCATTGGACTTTAATTAAATTGACGTTGGATGTTAATCGGGCTCTGAGACCCGTAACGATTAAATTTGGAATTTAAGTCGTAAAGGTTTATTAATAAAGTGTAGTATTTAATTTGGAATTAAATAATTGGATTAGTATTAAATACATATTGAATTGGATTTAATTATGTAGTTTAATTTAATTCGAGAATTCGTACTTTGAGTACTTATTCGCAAAATGAGTTTGACTCGAGCAAAATCAAATTATTGTTTGAACATTGGATGGTCACTAATTATCAGATTAATTAATTTGATTAGATCGATTGATAACATGCTTGTGTGAATACATGGTTGCGATGCATGAATAATGTATATCAGATGGATATTAGATGGGTGGGGCAATTTTAGAAATTGTTGTAATAAATTTGGAATTTATTAAATGGACTTGCATGTCCAGCCTTATTACCTCCTTATTCTTTGTATTCTCTTATCACCTATTCCCCTCAATGTAAATGAGGTTTCTTTAGAAGTGTAGTGTAACGGGTAGAAGTAATATTTGTGCTAGCGGGAGAGAGAAAGGGAGAGATTTGATCTAGGATCAATGTGTAAAGTATCCATCCGCATATCATTATTATTTTATTATACACGCTTTATTATGTATTTAGAATGCATGTTTAAGGGTGTATGATGATGAGACCTTAAAAAAGATAATAAATTGGTTGCCAATTTGCACACGAAAAACCCTCGCAAAATATTAAGCGTTTTTCCTTCCATTGAGTGATTCTCACTCAAGATCCGAGACTAGCATTGGCTTGTTGGCCAAAGTCAAGGCCTTTGTCTGTCAAGGATGTGTTTGAATCACGAAGGCTTTGTTCCATATTGGTGTCTTGTCCAAGTTGTGGTTTGTTGGCCAAAGTCAATACCACTTCTTGTCCATCGACATTGATTACGAAGCTTTCCATGGTCAATGGGTCGCGCTTAACTCAGATCACTAAGTTTGTTGTGCCAAAGCAAAGGCTTAGTTGATTCAGAGGAAAAAGGTTAGGTAATACATTGGATGTATTGGCATATATAAGATATATGTTTCGGACTTGGATGTCCCCCTACCGGATCTAGATTTGGATTGGATCCAATCGATCTTAGAGATCTACCTAGTTAATTATCATACAATTTGTTGGCCAAAGTCAAGATTGTGTGATATTTTACGGATCCTAGCCCGCTAGGAAACACGGTTTCCCGAGTACTCGACAGATGGTTAGAGGCTCGCCGAAAAATAGTGGGAGGCAAGAATTGAATTTGCAATATTCGTTTAATTACTTGCCAGACGCGCTCAAACAAGTATCATTCGTCTAATAAATTAAATGTTAGTTGGACTAATATTTAAATTGTTGTTTTAATAAATATTTGGACTATATTCAAACTATTCATTTATAGTTGATTTTATAATTGGATTATAGTAATCAATATAATTGATTTTAATCTATTAAATTATAGTTGATTAAATAGTTGGACTATTGTAATCATTATAATAAATAGTACCGAAATCATTGATTAAATAGTTGGACTATTAAAATCAAGATATAATTGAAAGATTGACATTTAAAACATAATCCTAGGGAAAGTGTATTTAAATGGTTTAATTTTCAAATTGGGAATAATTTCAGGATGGTCCTGGAAAATAATAAGTTACTTTATTTGATAAAATAACATATTATGCCTAAGCCCAGAGTTAAGCAAATAGTAGAGCATAATCTTTGGAAGACTTATGTGATGATAACTTAAGTGCTTAATCCATTAAGCTTGTCGCAGTAGACTCCTTAATTTCTTTGTCAGAACTAAGGGTTAGATCCTTAAAGTATGATATTGAAATTGAAGGATCTTCAAAGAATCTATACTTAGATTTTAGATGTACTAAATTGCAATTGATAACTCTTGGAGAGTTAATGACTATTCTCAAGGAGACAAAGTCAAACTTTGCAATTAGGCAAGTAGGGCAAGGCGCACCATACTTCGATATTCTAGAAACCCAAGGCTTGGCCAAAGGCTACTGGAATGTGGAAAATGGCAAAGGCAAAATCATTATAATCTTCTGGGAAAATAAAGGACATATCCCAAAATGTCTGCCCAAAATGTGGCAAACGGGATCGCGGAAGCGTGACTACCGTTTGGACAAAGTAGACATGAAGGAATTGAAGAACGAGCAAGGCTCTGACTTCAAATATGTTTGTCATATTATGTTCACTATTGATATTAAAATTGGATTTTAAATACTTAGTGTGGTACATAAATATATACTATTGTTCAGAATCTGCTATGAGCAGGATAATGACTTCAGTTGAGATTTATCTGCGAAACGGAAACGGGACGAAAGTCGTTTTTCAACCGTAGATACCTAAGTTTAGGAACTACCTTCGGGTATGTACTTAAATTTAGAAACTGTTATAATGTAACTAGTTTGACTAGATACATTATCTCTATATCAGTGTTTAACCCACTGTGGGTGAACCTTAATATTCTAGAACACTAAAGTGTTTCATTATATAAAGATGATATTGAGATAAACACATTAGATGTGAATGACAATTTATATTTTGAATATAAATAAATCTCAAATATATAACATGACAAACAAATAGCTCAAACTGATTTGATCAGAAGAAACTAATTTGTGGCATTGTTGTCTGGGACACAATTAAACAAGACTCGTATATCCACACTTTCAAAGAGTGGGTACTCGGACTGATTTGATTCTAATCAAATAAAGTCTACGAATCTAGTTTATTGGGCAAAATGCCTAAAACACCTTTACTTGGTAAAAGTGTAATTGCCACTGATATGTTAGCCATAGTTCATAGTGAAGCAAGTGGGCCCATGTCTAGCTAGGCTAGAGGTGGATATGAATATTTCGTGACCTTTACGGATGTGGCATCGTGTTATGGTTATGTGTTTCTTTTGAAGAACAAAAATCGGAAACTTTTACGGTTTCGACACGAAATAGACAAACAGATCGGCTAAAGTATTAAACCGTCGCGGTAAGACCGTAATGGAAAATACTTAAGCAATAAGTTTCTTAAATACTTGAAAGAGTATAGTATTCTTTCAATGAGGACTCCTCACGGAACACGTCAAAGTGACGGTGTGTTCGAACTGAGTAACCAAATTTTGTTGGACATGATAAGGTTGATCATGAGTCGCTCTGAGCTACCATTTCCTTCAACGGATACGCATAAACAGTGCAGAACTTATTTAGAATAAGGTTCCATAAAAATCCGTTTGACAGATTACATATTAGATATGAACGGGAAAGAAACCGGGTTTCTCATTCCTGATAATTTGGGTATGCTAAACATAAGTTTGGATGATACCAAACTAAAACCCAAATTGGATAGGTGCCAATTGTAGGTTATCCTAGGGATACCAAAGTATAGTACTTATACAACTCACAAGAGAACAATTAGATTGTTGCTCGCCATGTGGTTTTCCTAAGAGGAATACCGATATGCAGTGGTAAGTGAGAGGATAGTAAAACTCGATGAAAATCAGAGTAATACTATTCAAGGCACCGAATCGAAATGGAACACAAATAGTTCATCAAGGATGAAACTATACCATTAATCTTCGAATACACAAGAACCACGTAAGTCGGAGAGAGTCAGAAAACAACCTAGGGTATGGGTTTCTGATCTCACCTCATAAAGATGTCTATCTTATTGAGGAACACCAACTGACTACGTATGAGGAAGTGATACAAGGTATCGACTCCCTATTATCTGGGATAAAATATAGTTAAAGAGAGATAACAGTTAATTTGGAATTAATCGAGAAATTAATATATTTGATATATTAAATGAAATTGGATTTGACGCGGAATTAAAATTAGATTTTAATTCGGGCGAACGAGTTAATTTAGAATTAATTCGTTAGCGATGTGAATAGTGATTTCGCTAGGCGTAATCATTTAATTACGACGCAACGGAAAATTCGTTAATTTGGAATTAGTGAACCCGAGCCCGAGATTATTTGCGAGCGCATTCGCATTTCGAATTCGAGTGCGGCACGCAAGTCAAATCAAGCGTCAAATCACTAGTCGCATCTAGCGTCACATCATTCGTCAATCAAGTGATGGATGTCTTTCACTTTGAGTGATTGACGCAAGTCACTATTCATGATTGATGGAAGTGATGTGAGTGGTTGGTGCCATTAAGGCTTGACTTTTTGAAAGCCAAATTCATTCCAAATGAATTTGAAATTCACATTTGAGTATTTAATACACAAATTTGGAACCAACAAACACAACTCTCTCTTCCTCTCATCTCTCTCTTCTTCACACGCCCATGGAGGGGCAAAAATACCTCACTGGTTCAGTTTTGCCGTGAGATAGAAAGCTTGAGTGGTGATTTTTGTGGCAAAATTCACAAGAGCTAGCACTCCGAGAGACATGCGAAGGTGATAGGGAAGTCCACCCATGAGCCGGGAATCGTTCGACGAAGCTTGGAGCTTGACGAAGGACCAAAATCGAGCCAAACCAGTGAACTGTCACAGCTCACTGCCGAATGCAACCAGTGGGCAGAATTTTGAGTTTCGTTGCTTGCCGCGTCGCTCAACCGATCGATGTAAGTATTCCGCAACATCGTTGATTTGTATTCGCACATATTTCATGCTTGTTTATGATCTTGGGACCTTAATAGAAACCAACAATGGCATCTAGAGCAACGTTCAAGCATGAAAAGTTAAGGGCTTAAAATTTGGGTAATTTGTATTTGAGCATGATTTGAATAAATTGGATGTTTGAGTATGCTTAATACATGTTTAATTAAGGATTGATTAGATCAATTTGATGAAATTGTGATTGGATCATTTTTTCCCCAAATTTTATGTTGGCCGAGAGTTTGGTGCCCTAATTGTCTTGGAATTTTTTGATTTTTTGTTCATTAGATGAATTGGAATCATTTAGGGATATTGATTTAATGTCGAATTGGATTTAATTTGATTGAATTCGAATTGGACATAAAATTCCCTATATTGCCGAGACATGTAGCATGTAAAATTGGGTTTGATTTTTGATGAAATGTGTTGGACATGTTTTGTTGTAATTGAGCATGATTATTTGTATAAATTAATGTTTTGGAAATATTGATTTGGGTGATTAATCATGATATACACTTTAGGTTAATTAAATGTGAAATTGGATTTTTGTGTTTAATTATGTTGGGCCTTAAATTGGATTTGGGCTTGTTGTGTTGTAATTGGGCTTATTGGGCTTAGTTGTACTAAGTTAGATTTAGGCCAAATGGATTGGATCCAATTGGGCCCAAAACCGCATCCATAAAGCCCAAATGCGACTTAATGGACCTTTAAAGTTTAATTGGGCCTAATGGGCCTAAATTGATTTATGGGCTTATGGGGTAACTCCCGGATTGGATTTTGGTTATTCGGTTTGACCCGAGTTGACCAAAAGTCCACGCCTTAAGAAATTAATTAAAAGCCCATTGGACTTTAATTGAATTGACGTTGGACGTTAATCGGGCTTTGAGACCCGTAACGATTAAATTTGGAATTTAAGTCGTATAGGTTCGTTAATAAAGTGTAGTATTTAATTTGGAATTAAATAGCGAATTAGTATTAAATACAAATTGAATTGGATTTAATTTTGTAGTTTAATTTAATTCGAGAATTCGTACTTTGAGTACTTATTCGCAAAACGAGTTTGACTCGAGCAAAATCAAATCGTTGTTTGAACATTGGATGATCACTAATTATCAGATTAATTAATTTGATTAGATTGATTGATAACATGCTTGTGTGAATACATGGTTACGATGCATGAATGATGTATATCGGATGGATATTAGATGGGTGGGGCAATTTTAGAAATTGTTGTAATAAATTTGATTTATTAAACTGGACCTGCGTGTCCAGCCTTATACCTCCTTATTCTTTGTATTCTCTTCTCACATATTCCCCTCAATGTAAATGAGGTTTCTTTAGAAGTGTAGTGTAACTAGTAGAAGTAATACATGTGCTAGCGGGAGAGAGAAATGGAGAGATTTGATCTAGGATCAAAGTGTAAAGTATCCATCCGTATATCATTATTATTTATTTATACGGGCTTTATTATGTGTTTAGAATGCATGTTTAAGGGTGTATGGTGATGAGACCTTAACAAAGATACTAAATTGGTTGCCAATTTGCTTTCGAAAAACCCTCGCAAAATATTAAGCGTCTTTCCTTCCATTGAGTGATTCTCACTCAAGATCCGAGACTGGCATTGGCTTGTTGGCCAAAGTCAAGGCCTTTGTCCGTCGAGGATGTGTTTGAATCACGTGAGCTTTGTTCCATATTAGTATCTTGTCCAAGTTGTGGTTTGTTGGCCAAAGTCAAGACCACTTCTTGTCCATCGACATTGATTACGAAGCTTTCCATGGTCAATGGGTCGCGCTTAACTGGGATCACTAAGTTTGTTGTGCCAAAGCGAAGGCTTAGTTGATTCAGAGGAAAAAGGTTAGGTAATACATTGGATGTATTGGCATATATAAGATATATGTTTCGGACTTGGATGTCCCCCTACCAGATCTAGGAATTGGATTGGATCCAATCGATCTTAGAGATCTACCTAGTTAATTATCATACAATTTGTTGGCCAAAGTCAAGATTGTGTGATATTTAATGGGATCCTAGCCCACTAGGAAACACGGTTTCCCGAGTACTCGACAGAGGGTTAGAGGCTTGCCGAAAAATAGTGGGTGGCAAGAATTGAATTTGCAATATGTTAGACATTATGACCCATAGCGTCACTGTTTTGTAAATGATATTGTATTATTGTACAAAATTAACTATGTGATAATGAAATTGCCTTTTGCCGTTTTGTAATTTATTTACTTTGATATATAAATGGCAAAAGTCCATATGATTAATTCCGTATTGAGATGATATGAGACAGTATCAATACATAAAGGTTTAAATCATTAAATATCCATAGTCGGAGTATTATCGAGATCGGACATCGATAATGCGGAATAGACTAGTATTGCACTTGTGCATGTTGTGAGGGCACAACGGCATAGTTCTCATATATTTAAGTATAGGATACTTATGCAAGTGCGATAGAGGTTGTGTTTTACCGATGGTACGGAAAACAGCTTCGCTCTGGATAGACCCCGCGGAATCCCATTGGTAGTATGTCTGCGTGTCTATGGGAGGCCGCATCAGGGTAGGTGTATATGGTCTTAACCTGAGACTTGCATCGCTAGTACTTGCGACAATAGGTAAACTTTGGTTTTGGTGGTTGGGGGACCTTAACTGGTTCTGTGTTCACCTCTTCTGGGTTTATCAGGAATCGTAGTGCACTGGGTGTGATGTCAAGATGGAAGTGTCACTTCAGACATATGGAGTTGATGATCACGCATGATACAGAACTAGTGCTCTATAAAAGGTTGCAACCGTCGGGACAATATGACTAGGTCAGATTCTAGAGTTTGCCCGATTTAAGAGACTAGTTGCTTGATGTCCGATATATTTTCGTACGGGGCAGACACATTTCCAGCCCCAGGCCTAACATGTGATCGTCCGATACTGGATCGATGTACGCAATACTACGGTATACTACGCTTGATATAGATCTAATATTCCAGTAAGAATATTTCTGGAGAATTGGGTAGGCATGGCGCTTTGCTAGAAGCCAACCTTGTCTTGTAAATCGGTAAAAACGTAGTACAAGGTACGTACGTGTTTGGATTATCCAACGACCGTATTTACTGCCAACATATCCGGAGATCTCTTGGGTCGCTTCCTGAAGATTCACCTATGATGTTTGATTCGAACTTTATTAATCTTGGATTAATAACGGAGAAACTTTATCTTGGATAAAATGCCTTATTAGGAGAGAGAGAGAGATCGATTAATTTGGAATTAATCGATAAAATAATATATTCGATATATTATTAAACGAAATTAGATTTCGACGCGGAATTAAAATCGGATTTTAATTCGGGCAAACGAATTAATTTAGAATTAATTCATTAGCGAACTGAATAGTAATTTCGCAAGGCGTAATTATTTAATTCACGTCGCGACGGAAATTCGTTAATTCGGAATTAACGAAACCGAGCCCGAAAGTGTTTGCGGACACATTCGTATTTTGAATCGAGTGATATCCGCAAATCACATCGCGATATCTCATTACTTAATACGAATAGATGGTGGATGTATCTAGTCACCTTTGAGGGATGATACATTGTCTCTAATCTCAAAGTGTGGTAATGATGGCAAATGATGGATTTCATTTTGGAGGGAAAGCCATGCACGGTTTTGAAGGATTTTTTGCATTAAAAAATTCTTTTGGTATTAGATATCATATCACTTTTCATTTTCCTTTGTCTCTCACGGTTTTGGAATGCAAAGGGAACAAAATTAAAAGTGAAACACTCTCCTCTTCTCTCTCTCTCTCTGCTCACGCCGTGAGCTGCACATACAAGGCAGAAAATTGTTTTCTCATTCTCCATTTTTGCTAGCACAAGCAAGGAATCAAAGGAGGTGATAGGGAAACCACCTTGGAGCTTGGAATACACAAAGCTTGGAGCTTTCAACTCTTTTCTCCTCTTGGCCGAAACTTCAAGGATCTTGGAGCTTCAACCTTTGTTCATCTTTTCATCACAAAAGCTTTGTAAGTATGATTCCGCCATGCTTCAAGTTTATTATATATATTCATTTTGTTGTATTTCATATGCTTAATCTTTCCTTGGGACTAATTATAGTAACCAACAATGGTATCATTGAGCTATGTTTAAGCATGAAATATATTAGGTTAAAATTTGGGTAAAATTGATTGAAGCATGTTCTTGTGAAATTTGATGAATGAGTATGCTTACATGTATATAGAATGATATTTATGGAATCAATTTTGAGAAAAATGCATTGGATGATTTTTCCCCAAAAATGTAACCTTGGCCGAATGGGTATGAACATTGGATGTGTTGGAATTTTTTGTGTACAAGATCATTGGATGACTTAAAACGTATACGGGACGTAGATTAGTGATTCAATCGGATTGAAAAACAAATCGACACAAAAATCTCACTTGGCCGAATACTAATGGACATGAAAATGGACTTGATTTTTGTTCAAATTAATGTTGGACATATGTTTTGAACAATAGATGATTAATAAATTAAATTGGTATTTTGAAATATTTGGTTTAATGTATTAATCTTGGTTTTACACTTTAATTAATTGAATTTTAAAATTTGGAATATTGAAATTTAAATTAATGGGCTTAATTGTTAAATTGGGCTTGTAATATTATATTTGGGCATAATGGGCTTGGTTGGGCCAAGTAGATTTGGGCCAAAAGGATTGGATCCAATTTGGGCCTAAATCACTCCATTAAGTCCAAATGTAGTATAATGGGCTTTAAAGTTTAATTGGGCCTTATGGGCTTGAAATTGATTTTGTGGCATTTAAGGGTGATTCCTTATTTGGGCTTGGTAATTGGGTTTGACCCACATTGACCAAAGCCCAAGCCTTAATAAATCAATTGAAAGCCCATCGGACTTTAATTAAACAAACATTGGATGTTAGTTGGGCTTTGAGACCCAATTAGATTAGATTTAGAATCTAAGTCTTTAAAGCACATTAAAAGTGTAAACATTTAATTTGGAATTAAATAATTGAATTAGTATTGAATACGAATTAAATTAGATTTAATAAGTAGTTCGATATAATTCGTGAATTCGTACCTTATGTACTTATTCTCAAACGAGTTGGACTCGCGCAAAATCAAAACCGTTGTTTGAACATTGGATGATCATTTAAACAAAGACTAATTAATTGGATTAGATTGGTTGTAAAAGCATGTCTTGTTTGAATATATATGTATGTGATGAATGAATAGTGTATATCGGATGGATATTAGAAGGGAAAGGGTAATTTTAGAAATTATTGTAAATTTAGAATTTATAAATTGGACCTGCGTGTCCAGCCTTATCTCTTTTATCTCTTTGTATTCTCTTCTCACCTGATTCCCCTCAATGCAAATGAGGTTTCTCTTATTGTATTATGTAATTGGGTAGTAGTAGAATAGTGCTAGCGGGGAGAGGAAAGGGAGTGATTTGTTCTAGGAACAAGTTGTGTTTATATCCATCCGTATATCACTATTAATTTACTTTACGCGCTTTATGATGTTTTAGAAGCATGCTTAAGGGTGTATGTTGATGAGACCTAACAAAGATAATAAATTGGTTGCCAATTACGCAAAAATCCCTCAATCTATATTAAGCGATTATCCTTCCATTGAATGATTCTTGTTCAAGATCCGATTGGCATTGGTTTGTTGGCCAAAGTCAAGACCTTGTCAATTAGGATGTACTTGAATCATGAGAGTTTTGTTCCACATCGGTGTCTTGTCCAAGTTGTGATTTGTTGGCCAAAGTCAAGATCACTTCTTGTCCAACGACATTGATTACGAAACTATCCTTGTCAATGGGTCCCGCTTAACTGGAATCATTAGGTTTGTTGTGCCAAAGCCAAGGCCTAGATGATTCGGAGGATATGGTTAGAAAATGTATTAGATACATTGGCATACGCAATATGTTTAGGACTTGGATGTCCACCTAACCGGATCTAGGAATTGGATTGGATCCAATTGATCTGTGAGATCTACCTAGTTAAATAGCATACAGCTTGTTGGCCAAAGTCAAGGTTGTGTGTTATTTAACGGGATCCTAGCCCACTAGGAAATAGGATTTCCCGAGTTCTCAACAGAGGGTTAGAGACTTGATGAAAATAGTGGGAGGCTAGTATGTGAATTTGCAATTTCATTCAGATACTTTGCCTTACGCGTTCTTCAAAATTATTTCGTCTATTTATTATAATTAGTTGGACTAATACATTGTTATTTTTTGTAACAGTTTGACTGTACCCACTTTATCGTTAACTAGATAGTTGGACTATCGTAGTTAAGATGGCAGGCAAAGGAAATGTCCGAGATATCATCATGGGTGATAATGTCTTTAAGGGCACAAACTTCTGACTGGGAAATGAACCTGAGGATAGTCCTTGGGGCTGAGAGGATGCTGTACACTATACAGATACCTCTCCCGCCTAAGCCCACTGACCCACTTGAGCTGGAGTTATGGAAAACTCACAGTGTTGATTGTGACACAGCTCAGGCTGTTATGTTAGCTTCGATGACTCAGCACTTTCGTCGCCAGAATAGGGACTTGGATCCTTATAACATGATGGCTAGACTGCGAGATCTCCACCGCACCAATAAGCGGATGGAGAGGTATGAGTTGGTGAAGAAACTCTTCCGCGCCCGAATGACTGATGGCGCATCAGTTGAGGCCCACGGGACTCAAATGATCGCCGATATTGATGAGTTGGCCAATATGGGAATAGTCTTGGAGGCTGAGCTGACTGTGGATTTGATCTTACAATCGCTTCCCGATACTTGGAAACAAATCATAATCAACTATAAGTTGATGGACACGGATGACTCTCTTGGAGAGCTGTTATCCGTCTTGAAGGAGTCTGAAAAAGAACTCCTAAAAGGGGGCAAGCGCGAGGCGCACTATGCATCGACCTCTCAGGGGCCAAAGGCTGGGCTTAGGGCAACTGGAGGGGTGAGGAAGAGGAAACATAAGAACAAGGGTAAAGGCAAGTCGACAAAAGCTTCTGGGAAGCCAAGGAACAAATCTCAAGATGTCTGCCTCAACTGCGGCAAGAAGGGTCACTGGAAACGTGACTGCCGAATGGGCAAGGGACACAAGGAGGATATCAAGGCAGGCAAGGCACCAGCCTCTGGTATGTTTGTTATTGAAATAAATATGACTACTTCTAGTCTTAAAAATTGGATTTTTGATTCTGGTTGTGCTGCTCATATTTGTACTGATTTGCAGGATCTGCAGAATAGCAGGATGCTGGCTTCAGGGGAGGTTGACCTACGAGTCGGAAACGGAACACCAGTTGCTGTTTTGGCTGTAGGGACTTTTGTTTTGGAACTGCCCTCAGGGCATGTACTTAAACTTTTGAACTGTTATTATATACCTAGTTTAACTAGGAATATTATATCTGTATCTTTGTTAACCCAGCATGGGTACACTTTTGTATTTAGAAACACTGGGTGTTATTTATATAAAAATGATGCAGAAATTTGCACTGTTGTTGCAAATAATGGTCTTTATATTTTGAATGTAAATGAATCTCCTAAACACAAAATGACAAACAAAAGGCTCAAAAGGAGTAATCTAAAAGATGAAGCTTACATGTGGCATTGTCGTCTAGGACACATTAACAAGACTCGCATATCCACACTTTCGAAGAGTGGGTACTTGGACGGATTTGATCCTAATTCATATGATGTCTGCGAATCTTGTCTTTTAGGCAAAATGCCTAAATCACCTTTTAGCGGTAAAGGTGAACGTGCCACAGAACTGTTAGCCCTCGTTCATAGTGACGTATGTGGGCCCATGTCTAGCCAGGCTAGAGGTGGATATCGATACTTCGTAACCTTTACGGATGATGCATCACGTTACGGTTATGTGTATCTAATGATGCACAAGTCGGAAACCTTTGAGAAATTCAAAGAGTTTCGACACGAAGTTGAAAAACAAACAGGCAAGAGTATTAAGACATTACGGTCGGACCGTGGTGGCGAATACTTAAGTTATGAGTTTCAAGATTACTTGAAAGAACATGGTATTCTTTCACAGTGGACTCCTCCTGGAACACCGCAATTAAACGGTGTGTCTGAACGGAGAAACCGTACCTTGTTAGACATGGTAAGGTCAATGATGAGTCGCACTGAGCTACCAATATCCTTCTGGGGATACGCATTAAGCAGTGCAATACTTATTTTGAATAAGGTCCGTCAAAGTCTGTTGAACAGACTCCATACGAGATATGGACAGGAAGGAAACCGGGTTTCTCTTTCCTGAAGATTTGGGGTTGCTGGGCATATGTTAAACGTTTGGAAGGTACCAAATTAGAACCCAAATCAGATAAATGCCTTTTCGTAGGATATCCTAGGGAAACCAAAGGATATTACTTCTATCACCCGCAAGAGAACAAAGTATTTGTTGCTCTACATGCATTTTTCCTTGAAAAGGAATTCTTAGATGCAGTGGTAAGTGGGAGGAAAGTGGAGCTCGATGAAAATCGTGGTGATACTGTTCCTGGCAATGAATCAACGACGGAACATGAACAGACCATCCGAGATGAGTCTGTACCACAACCTTCATATACACAAGGACCGCGTAGGTCGGAGAGAGTCAGGACAGTACCTGAGAGGTATGGGTACCTGATCTCGCCTCATGTAGATATTAATCTTATTGAGGATAATGAACCGTCTACGTATGAGGAAGCAATACAAGATATTGATTCCACTTTATGGCAAGAAGCCATGAAGTCTGAGATGGATTCCATGTATGCCAACCAAGTTTGGACACTGGTTGATGCACCAGAAGGTGTAAAACCTATTGGATGCAGATGGATCTTCAAGAAGAAGACCGACATGGATGGCAACGTGCAAACATACAAAGCTAGGCTTGTAGCAAAGGGGTATCGTCAACAATATGGTGTTGATTATGACGAAACCTTCTCACCCGTTGCCATGATTAAATCCATTCGGATAATGCTTGCAATAGCTGCATATTTCGATTACGAGATATGGCAGATGGACGTTAAAACCGCTTTCCTTAACGGAAACCTTTTGGAGGATGTTTATATGCAACAGCCTGACGGTTTATATCGTACCTAGACTTGCAAACAAGGTTTGTAAGTTAAATCGATCCATTTATGGATTGAAGCAAGCATCACGGTCATGGAATCAGCGTTTTGATGAAATCATAAAAGAATATAATTTCGTGCAAAACGAAGATGACCCTTGTGTATACAAGAAGGTTAGTGGGAGAGCACTGACTTTTATTGTCCTTTATGTCGACGATGTATTGCTTATAGGCAATGACATTCCCATGCTAACGTCGGTGAAAGCTTGGCTTTCATTAAAATTCTCCATGAAAGATCTGGGAGAAGCAGCCTTTATTCTGGGAATAAAGATCTACCGGGATAGATCTAGAAAGCTGCTTGGACTCTCCCAGAGTACATATATTGACAAAGTGTTGAAGCGATTCAGCATGGATCAATCCAAGAAGGGATTGGTGCCAATGTTACGTGGTACCTCTCTGTCTAAGGGCATGTGTCCTAAGACTCAAGAAGATAGAGATAACATGAGTCGGATACCGTTCGCCTCGGCAGTCGGATCGATCATGTATGCCATGATATGTACACGACCTGATGTGTCATATGCTTTGAGCATGTGCAGTCGCTATCAGGCCGATCCAGGTGAAGGTCACTGGATGGCAGTTAAGAATATCCTTAAGTATCTTAGACGAACAAAGGATGCTTTCTTAATTTACGGAGAAGGAGAACTTGTGGTATCTGGGTATGCCGATGCAAGTTTCCAAACCGACAAGGACGACTTCAAGTCGCAATCCGGGTACATTTTTTGTTTGAATAACGGAGCAGTGAGCTGGAAATCTTCCAAGCAAGATACTGTTGCCGATTCAACGACAGAAGCGGAGTATATTGCTGCGTCGGAAGCAGCAAAGGAGGCAGTTTGGATCCGAAAGTTCCTAATCGGATTAGGAGTAGTTCCGTTAGCAGCTGAGCCCGTTCCATTGTATTGTGACAATAACGGGGCTATAGCACAAGCTAAGGAACCAAGGTCTCATCAACGATCCAAGCATGTTCTTCGGCGTTACCATCTGATTCGGGAGATTATACATCGTGGCGATGTAAAAGTCGAGAAGGTCGCATCAGATAACAACATTGCAGATCCGCTGACGAAAGCTGTTTATCCGCAAGTGTTTGAACGACATATACATAGTTCAGGTATTAGATGCTTGAGTGACTGGCTATAGGCCAAGTGGGAGATTGTTAGACATTATGACCCATAGCGTCACTGTTTTGTAAATGATATTGTATTATTGTACAAAATTAACTATGTGATAATGAATTGCCTTTTGCCGTTTTGTAATTTATTTACTTTGATATATAAATGGCAAAAGTCCATATGATTAATTCCGTATTGAGATGATATGAGACAGTATCAATACATAAAGGTTTAAATCATTAAATATCCTTAGTCGGAGTATTATCGAGATCGGACATCGATAATGCGGAATAGACTAGTATTGCACTTGTGCATGTTGTGAGGGCACAACGGCATAGTTCTCATATATTTAAGTATACAGGATACTTATGCAAGTGCGATAGGAGGTTGTGTTTTACCGATGGTACGGAAAACAGCTTCGCTCTGGATAGACCCCGCGGAATCCCATTGGTAGTATGTCTGCGTGTCTATGGGAGGCCGCATCAGGGTAGGTGTATATGGTCTTAACCTGAGACTTGCATCGCTAGTACTTGCGACAATAGGTAAACTTTGGTTTTGGTGGTTGGGGGACCTTAACTGGTTCTGTGTTCACCTCTTCGGGGTTATCAGGAATCGTAGTGCACTGGGTGTGATGTCAAGATGGAAGTGTCACTTCAGACATATGGAGTTGATGATCACGCAGGATACAAAACTAGTGCTCTATAAAAGGTTGCAACCGTCGGGACAATATGACTAGGTCAGTATTGCCCGATTTAAAGAGACTAGTTGCTTGATGTCCGATATATGTTTCGTACGGGGCAGACACATTTCCAGCCCCAGGCCTAACATGTGATCGTCCGATACTGGATCGATGTACGCAATACTACGGTATACTACGCTTGATATAGATCTAATATTCCAGTAAGAATATTTCTGGAGAATTGGGTAGGCATGGCGCTTTGCTAGAAGCCAACCTTGTCTTGTAAATCGGTAAAAACGTAGTACAAGGTACGTACGTGTTTGGATTATCCAACGACCGTATTTACTGCCAACATATTCGGAGATCTCTTGGGTCGCTTCCTGAAGATTCACCTATGATGTTTGATTCGAACTTTATTAATCTTGGATTAATAACGGAGAAACTTTATCTTGGATAAAATGCCTTATTAGGAGAGAGAGAGAGATCGATTAATTTGGAATTAATCGATAAAATAATATATTCGATATATTATTAAACGAAATTAGATTTCGACGCGGAATTAAAATCGGATTTTAATTCGGGCAAACGAATTAATTTAGAATTAATTCATTAGCGAACTGAATAGTAATTTCGCAAGGCGTAATTATTTAATTCACGTCGCGACGGAAATTCGTTAATTCGGAATTAACGAAACCGAGCCCGAAAGTGTTTACGGACACATTCGTATTTTGAATCGAGTGATATCCGCAAATCACATCGCGATATCTCATTACTTAATACGAATAGATGGTGGATGTATCTAGTCAATTTGAGGGATGATACATTGTCTCTAATCTCAAAGTGTGGTAATGATGGCAAATGATGGATTTCATTTTGGAGGGAAAGCCATGCACGGTTTTGAAGGATTTTTTGCATTAAAAAATTCTTTTGGTATTAGATATCATATCACTTTTCATTTCCTTTGTCTCTCACGGTTTTGGCATGCAAAGGGAACAAAATTAAAAGTGAAACACTCTCCTCTTCTTTCTCTCTTGCTCACGCCGTGAGCTGCACATACAAGGCAGAAAATTGTTTTCTCATTCTCCATTTTTGCTAGCACAAGCAAGGAATCAAAGGAGGTGATAGGGAAACCACCTTGGAGCTTGGAATACACAAAGCTTGGAGCTTTCAACTCTTTTCTCCTCTTGGCCGAAACTTCAAGGATCTTGGAGCTTCAACCTTTGTTCATCTTTTCATCACAAAAGCTTTGTAAGTATGATTCCGCCATGCTTCAAGTTTATTATATATATTCATTTTGTTGTATTTCATATGCTTAATCTTTCCTTGGGACTAATTATAGTAACCAACACAATATTCGTTTAATTACTTGCCATACGCGCTCAAAGCAAATATCATTCGTCAAATAAATTAAATGTTAGTTGGACTAATATTTAAACGTTGTTTTATAAATAGTTGACTATATTCAAACTATTCATTTATAGTTGATTTTATAATTGGATTATAGTAATCAATATAATTGATTTTAATCTATTAAATTATAGTTGATTAAATAGTTGGACTATTGTAATCATTATAATAGATAGTACCGAAATCGTTGATTAAATAGTTGGACTATTAAAATCAAGATAAATTGAAAGATTGACATTTAAAACATAATCTTAGGGAAAATGTATTTAAATGGTTTAATTTTCAAAATGGGAATAAAATTTCAGGATGGTGCTGGAAATTAATAAGTTACTTTATTTGATAAAATAACATATTAGGCCTAAGTTCGGAGTTAAGCAAATAGTAGAGCATAATCTTTGGAAGATTTATTTAATGATAACTTTAGTGCTTAATCCATTAAGCTTGTCGCAGTAGACTCCTTAATTTCTGAATCAGAACTAAGGATTAGATCCTTAAAGTATGATAATGAAATTGAAGGATCTTCATAAATCTATACTTAGATTTTAGAAGTACTAAATTGCAATAGTAAACTCTTGGAGGGTTAATGACTATTCTCAATGAGACAAAGTCAAACTTTGCAATTAGGCAAGTAGCGCAAGTCGCACCTTACTTTGATATTCTAGAAGGCCAAGGCTTGGCCAAAGGCTTCTGGAGTGTTGAAACTGGCAAAGGAAAAATCATTATAATCTTCTGGGAAGATAAAGGACATATCCTAAAATGTCTGCCTAAATGTGGCAAACGGGATCGCGGAAGCGTGACTACCGTTTGAACAAAGCAGGCATGAAGGAATTGAAGACAAGGAAGGCTCTGACTTCAAATATGTTTGTCATATATATGTCCACTACTAGTATTAAAATTGGATTTTAAATACTTAGTGTGATACATAAATATGTATTGATGTTCAGAATCTGCTATGAGCAGGATACTGACTTCGGTTGAGATTTATTTGCGAATTGGAAACGGGACGAAAGTCGCTGTTTTAACCACAGAAACCTAAGTTTAGGAACTACTCTCGGGTGTGTACTTAAATTAGGAAACTGTTATAATGTAACTAGTTTGACTAGAAACATTATCCTTATATCAGTGTTTAACCCACTGCGGGTGAACCTTTATATTTTAGAACGCTAAAATGTTTTATTATATAAAGATGATATTGAGATAAACACATTAGATGTAAATAAAAACATTTATATTTTGAATATAAATAGATCTCAAACATATATCATGACAAACAAATAGCTCAAACTGATTTGATCAGATGAAACTTTTGTGGCATTGTTGTTTGGGACACAATCAAACAAGACTTTTATATCCACACCTTTTGAAGAGTGGGTACTAGGACTGTTTTGATTCCAATCAAATAAAGTCTACGAATCTAGTTTATTGGGCAAAGTGCCTAAAATACTATTTACTTGGTAAAAGTGCAAATGCCACCGATCTGTTAGCCCTAGTTCATAGTGAAGCAAGTGGGCCCATGTCTAGCTAGGCTAGAGTTGGATATGAATATTTCGTGACCTATACGGATGTGGCATCGCGTTATGGTTATGTGTTTCTTTTGAAGAACACAAATCGGAAACTTTTAAGTTTTCGACGCGAAATAGACAAACAGAACGGCTAAAGTATTAAATCGTCACGGTAAGACCGTAATGGAAAATACTTAAGAAATAAGTTTCTAATATACTTGAAAGAGTATAATATTCTTTCAAATGAGGACTCCTCCCGGAACACGTCAGTTTGACGGTGTGTCCGAACAGAGTAATCGAATTTTGTTAGACATGATAATGTTAATCATGAGTTGCTCTGAGCTACCATTTCCTTCAACGGGTAAGCATTAACAGTGCAGAACTTATTTAGAATAAGGTTCCATAATATCTGTTTGACAAACTTCATATTTGATATGAATAGGATAGAAACCGGGTTTCCCATTCCTGAAAGTTTGGGAATGCTGGGCATATGTTTGGATGATACCAAACTAAAACCCAAATTGGATAAGTGCCAATTGTAGGTTATCCTAGGGATACATAAGTATAGTACTTATACATCTCACTAGAGAACAATTAGATTGTTGCTCACCATGCGGTTTTCCTAAGAGGAATACCGATATGCAGTGGTAAGTGAGAGGATAGTAAAACTCGATGAAAATCGAAGTAATACTGTTCAAGGTACCGAGTCCTTAATGGAACATATATAGTTCATCAATGATGAAACTATAAACATTAATCTTCGTATACACAAGAACCGCGTATGTCGGAGAGAGTCAGAAAACAACCTGGGGTATGGGTTTCTGATCTCACCTCATAAAGATGTCTATCTTATTGAGGTATACCAACTGACTACGTATGAGGAAGTGATACAAGGTATCGACTCCCTATTATGACAAGGTGTCATGAGTCCGAAATGGATTCCATGTATATCAACAAGTTTGGATACTAGTTGATGTACCGCAAGGCATTGTGCCTATTGGTACTATAAGTCTTCAAGGAAGACGTACATGGATAGCAACATACCAACATGTAAAGCTAGGCTTTTAGCGGAAAGGTATCGTCATCAATATTGAGTTGATTACGATTCAACCTTTTACCTATTGCCACAGTAAATCCATTTGGATAAATGCTTGCTGAAGCTGCGTATTTCATGTATGAAATATGTCAGCTGAATGGGAAAATCGCTTTCCTGAAAAGGAAACCTTTTGGAGGATGTTTACAACATCTTGACGATTTTGTCGTAAAATAACTAGCAAACAAGGTTTGCGGGTTATTCGATCCATGTTTGGATTGAAGCAAGCATAGGTTCTAGGAATTATCATTTTGATGTAATCATAATAATTTATGATTTAATTCAAAAACGAAAAGATTCTTGTGTATATAAGAAGGTTAGTGGGAGCGCACTGACAGTGGCTGTCCTATAAATAATGATAATATGTCATTTCTTGGAAATGATATTCCCATATAACTATCGGTGAAAGCTTGGATTTCATAAATAATCTTCTAGAAATCGTATATTAAAAATGTACGCGACCTGGTGTCTCATACGCTTTGATCATATGGATTCACAATCAGGCCAATCCGAGTGATAGCCACTGGATTGATGTTAAGAACATCCGTTAGTATCTTAGAGAACTAAGGATGTTGTCTTAATCTGTGGAGAAGGAGAACTTGAAGTGACTGGGATCATTGTAGCAAGTTTCCTAAACCGATAAAACGACTATAAGTCACAAACGGTACTACAAAGTTTGAATAACGAAACAGTGAGCTGGAAATCTTCCAAGCAAGATACTGTTACCGAATAAACAACAAATGCGGGTTATTGCTGCAGCTGAGGCAGCAATAGAAGCCTTCTGGGTCGATAATAATCTAATTAGATTAGATATAATTCTGTTAGCAGCTGAGCTATTCTTGAGCACAGGCTAAAGAATTAATGGTCTCATCAACGATCCAGATACATACTTCGAGATTCATCTGATTCGTTCGGATCATACATCGTGGCGATGTGATGATCGAATAAATCGCATCAGATGATAATCATGCAAATCCGCTGACGAAAGTCTTTTCTCAGTAAATTTGAGCCAACCGTACATAGTTCGGGTGGTAGACACTCGAGTGACTGGCTATAGGCCAAGTGGGAGATTGTTGGACAATTATGACCCATAACGTCGCTATTTGTACAGATCATTATGTTGTTGTACAAATTAACTATGTGACAAAGGAGATTGCACTCTTATCATTTGTGATTAGATCACCTAGATATATAAATGATAGAAGGTCCCTATGATTTGTTCCTGGATTGAGAATGATATGAGACAGTATCAGTCCACGAAGGATAAATCATTAAATATCCATAGTCAGAGTATTATCGAGATTGGACATCGATAAATGCGCAAAAGACTAGTATTACACTTGTGCGCGTTGTGAGGGCACAACGATATAGTTCTCATATATTTGGGTATATGATACTCATGCAAGTGTAATAGGAGGTTGTGTTTTACCGATGGTACGAGAAACAGCTTCGCTCTGGATAGACCCCCTCAGAATTCCATTGGTAGTATGACTATGTGTCTATGGAAGTCCGAAATCAGGGTAGGTGTATTTTGTCAAATCCTGAGACTTGCACCGCTAATACTTGCGACAATCAATATACTTTGGTTGCGATCGTCCAGGGCTTTAACAGGTTCTGTGTACGCCAATGCTGGGTATATTGAGAATCTTAGTGTGTTGGGTATGATGTCAAGACGGAAGTGTCACTCCAGTCATATGGAGATGATGGTCACGTAGGATACGGTACTAGTACTCTTAAGTACTGCAGTCATCAGGATAAAATGACAAGGTCATGTTTATCCGATTATAGAGACTAGTTACCAGACATCCGACATGTGCTTCATACGGGGCAGACACAATTCCAGCCCCAGGCCTAGCACGTGTTCATCCGATACTGGACAGAAATACGCAATACTACGTATACTACCCCTGATATTGATCCTTTATTCTTGTAAGGATATTTCTGGAGAATTGGGAAGGCATGGCGCTTTGCTAGAAGCCAACCTTGTTTTATAAATCGGTAAAACGTAGTACGAGGTACTTACGTGTTCAGATAGTCCGACGACCGAATTTACTGCCAACATATCCGAGGATCTCATGGGTCGCTTCCCAAAGATTCATCGATGACGTATAACTCGCACTCTAAATTAATCTGGGATTAATTTGACGAGAGAGAAAATTAATCTGGGATTAATTACAGAGATATTTTATCTGGGATAAAATATCATTAAAGAGAGATAACGGTTAATTTGGAATTAATCGAGAAATTAATATATTTGATATATTAAACGAAATTGGATTTCGACGCGGAATTAAAATTAGATTTTAATTCGGGCAAACGAGTTAATTTAGAATTAATTCGTTAGCGATGTGAATAGTGATTTCGCTAGGCGTAATCATTTAATTACGACGTAACGGAAAATTCATTAATTTGGAATTAGCGAACCCGAGCCCGAGATTATTTGCGAGCGCATTCGCATTTCGAATTCGAGTGCGGCACACAAGTCAAATCAAGCATCAAATCAAGTGTCAAATCACTAGTCGCATCTAGCGTCACATCATTCGTCAATCAAGTGATGGATGTCTTTCACTTTGAATGATTGACGCAAGTCACTATTCATGATTGATGGAAGTGATGTGAGTGGTTGGTGCCATTAAGGCTTGACTTTTTGAAAGCCAAATTCATTCCAAATGAATTTGAAATTCACATTTGAGTATTTAATACACAAATTTGGAACCAACAAACACAACTCTCTATTCCTCTCATCTCTCTCTTCTTCACACGCCCATGGAGGGGCAAAAATACCTCACTGGTTCAGTTTTGCCGTGAGATATGGAAGCTTGAGTTTTGATTTTTATGGCAAAAATACAAGAGCTAGCACTCCGAGAGACATGCGAAGGTGATAGGGAAGTCCACCCATGAGCCGGGAATCGTTCGACGAAGCTTGGAGCTTGACGAAGGACCAAAACCGAGCCAAACCAGTGAACTGTCACAGCTCACTGCCGAATGCAACCAGTGGGTAGATTTTGAGTTTGGTTGCTTACCGCGTCGATCAACCGATTGATGTAAGTATTCCACAACATCATTGATTTGTATTCGCACATATTTCATGCTTTTTTATGATCTTGGGACCTTAATAGAAACCAACACTTCACTCACCCTATTCGGGGGATCTTCACGCCTTCCATTCTCATTGTTTTCTATTCCCAATGTGCGGGGTACCGCAAGACTGGCCATAGCGTTGGTCAAAGTTTGATCCATGCGGGAATCTTCACTGTCTGACGCATCCATGCTTGCTAACCTTTTCTTGACAAGTCTTCATTCTTCTCTAACCCAACAGATATCTATGATGGCTATTAAGACAAGGGGTTAGCATGATACGTGTATGCATGCGATGCATGAGATACATGAGGTTATCAAAACATCATATATCCTTCCGAACTTATTCCTCCCACACACGTGTTAAGTCTATTTCTGCCCTAGGTATGGCTCATTTTATGCACCAATGTGGGGTACACAAAATCATTCTCTCTTACATTACAGGGGTGAACCTTGGCTACCTCAGTCCATTTTCATCAGTAAAAGACAAAGATCGCCCATTTATAAAATTGACTAAGCCTATTATGGGGATCGTTCCATTGTCTAGAAATGACGAATTGGGCCTTCGGTAATCATGGTTGTGGCGGAGACAGACTTGGAGATATCCAAAAGTTTACAAATATGCCATAACAAGGCGTACCCTTCTTGGATGAAAGCCAATGCAGATATCGGACTCATGCATCTGGCATATTCAGAGTATGTTTGGACCTTCTAAGCCCATCAAGGTTTTCATACAAGTTGGCCCGTTATCATTTTAAAGCATTCAATCAGGTTATTGCACGGTGTAAACTTGTCCCAGTTGAAAAGGTCCAACAGGTTCACACTTTTGTGATAAGGTGGCTAAATAACTTCAAATGATAGGGGGCCCAAACACAAGATGGTTTATCATCATTTTGAAAACTTTTGGCCTAATCATCATAAGATACAAACTCGACCCAGTTTAAGTGGCCCAACAAGTTCGTATCCTATGACGAGAGGTCCAAATGGATCCAAATGATAATAGGCCCAAACTAAGTATGAGGGGGTAGCTTCTATAGGACACATAACTATGGTTCGTTTGTGGGCTTACAAGGGTATGTATAAGGCTCTCATCGGCGAATGGTTGCCCACAACTAGGTGTCCCCACTCAAGGGTTCGAGCGACTAAGTGAGCGCGCTTTTTTTATACCCTAGGGTACTTGCCAACGAGTGATGGTTATCATCACATAACGATCCGTCGCCTTGAGTGAAAGTGACTTCACGATACATGACGCCATCGGGGTAAGAAGGGTATGCAAAATATATGAGACTTGGGTAACCAAAGCCAAAGCCACGGATAATACAAGGCAATGTTTCGGGGCCGATTCTCTATCCTTGGTAGAGTCACCATCTATAGGAGAGCGAAAAATCCGTGGTTCTCGCTATGCCTATGATGCTCGGATGACCCATGACACTGTGGGGCTCGCGCCTGTAGAGATGTCACCGGAGTAGCTGCGGGGGACTAAATCGGAGAATAAAAGGAGTCGCCACCCATTGGGAATGGGGAAGGATTTAAGCCGCACTCACCCTTGACCGTGACCGGCGTAAACACACACGTATAACGCAAGCGTACGTATCGTTCAAGTAGTATAAAAAGTATCGATCCCACGAGGACTTAAAACCTTTTTGTTATCAATTTATTGGGCCAAATGATTACCAGTATCTAACAAGTTGTTTGATTGATTTGAATGGCGACGATTCTAAATTTAAAGACAAATAACTAAAATTGCTTAAAAGTAGATTTTAAGGAAATTCAATATTAAAAACTATCCAGGGTTGTGATTTATTTCAATATTATTTAAAAGATGAAGTAGTTATCTTATAGTTGGGTAAAATATCAATTTATTAACCTGGAACACTAACTTATGTAAAAGCCTCTTCCGATGGTCAATTACAAATACCTAGTATAATCCAATTGAACCATATTCTATGTCAACCACATTACCTAGATTCATTAAGTCAAGTTCCAATTATGGCTACCCCCGCCCAACAGGTATATTCCTATCCTGTAAGGAAATCTATTAAAGGGTTATCTATCCTCAAGGAAGATCGTGGGCTATTGAGTCTAAGGTCTTAAACTTAAAATCCCTATGTCTAGTTCATTTTAAGTTTACCTAATCAATTTAATTAATGGCCAGTTAATTAAAGAGCTTAAGATTAAGACTCAATAAATAAATCTTTAAATTACCCAAACTATAATCTAACCCTTATAAACCAGTTAATTGAAATTCATCACAACCCTAGATAACTAATTTAGCTATGACACATAACTAGGGCTAAAAACTTAAAAGACTTAAAATAAAATTGCATAAAGTAAATGTAGTAAAATAACTGCTGAAAGTAAATAAAATAAAATTGCTAAGGTAAAAAGGAATTACTTCTACTATATACTAATTAGATTTCTCCCATAATATAATATAAGCTTTGCAAAACATTTTCATCCAGCCATATAGGCGGTATTTTGATTTAATTAGTTTAAAAACAACCAGCCATAAAGGCGGAACATTAAAAATAACCAGCCATATAAGGCGGAATGAAAATAAACCAGCCATAAAGGCGGAACTTAAATTAAACCAGCCATAAAGGCGGAACAGAAAATAAACCAGCCATAAAGGCGGAATATAAATTTTATTACCCACCGACCAATCTGGCGGTATCCTGATTAAGTCAATTTAAAACTTGAATATATTATAATTATGGGAGAATAATCTAAGAAGTAATAGTAAAAGAATTACCTTTTACCTTAACAGAAGGAAGTTACCTCCTCATAATGAGTAGTAAAAACTGTAAAATAAAGAAAGTAAATTATTATTATTACAGAACTTATTAAAAATTACAAAAACTAATAAAAAGAACTTAGAGAGAGAGAAACTCCCTAATTACATAGGATTTGGGAGAGGAAATGGTACAACAAAAACTGAACCATCGCGCTCTATTTATAGGCGCGGATGGGGTGCGCGCGTCGCGACGCTGGCTGCGCGTCGCGCCGCGCGCTACAGTGACACGTGTCACTTGCTGATAAGTTGCATAGATCTGATCCGCTGACGTGGCACTGTTCATGACGTCACGCTTACGTCATGCTGACGTGTCAACTGTTCATGACGTCATTGCTTGCGTCATGCTGATGATGTGGAAGGCGACGTGGCGACACGTGGGGCGGCGGCCGTCGAGCAATGAGATTTCGACACGTGTCACGCTGTGATTGGCTTATGATGACGTGGCATGTTGACTCGGTGACTTGCTGACGTGGCTGCTGATGTGGACGATGATGTGGCGACACGTGGCATGACACGTTGGGCGGTGGCCGTCCGAGCAATGAGATTTCGACACGTGGCACGGCGCATTTTAGCATCTCCGTTGTGATGGTGACACGTGGCACGGCGCACGTTAGCAAAGTCAACTTTTCTCAGATTCTGATTTTGTGGACCCGGCGCATTTTAGCAACTTCGGCGCAGGCTGGGCGTCGCGACGCCAAACTATGCGCGGCGCGACGCGCTGAAGACTGAAATATTCCAGTTGGTGCATTTTTGTCCGGATTTGCCCCAAATTGCCTCCAGTGCTGTCCAAACTTTATTTATCTGCAAAATAACAACAAAACACATCAAAACGTTCATAAATCTCGAGAAACAATACAAAACATTAGGTCAAATGAGTGGGAAATAGTGGTATAAATACCACTCATCACACCCCCAAACCTAACATTTTGCTAGTCCTCGAGCAAAACAGAAAATAAAATAACATAAAAATAAACTTTAACTAAGCCACTTTCGTAGGGATCACGGTTGCATTTAGCGTATGCAACAAGCCTTTTAAACCCCTAGGTGTCCCTAGTGGACGAGTGTAGTCTCGTGAGGGCTTACAGCAATGATACCCACAAACATTTTACAAAAGTAAAAATGTAGTAAAACTAATGCACACAAAAGCAAAAAAGACAAGCGAAAAGAGAATAAAGAAAGTTAGTGACTAATCAGGTGAAAATTCTACTCCAAGTTACTAGTTGTTTTGTTTCTTTCTAAATTACCGAATAAGTAAATTCTCCGATTATTTTTACCATTCTTCATATACACAGCTAACAAAATATTAATCAACTCATTTTTTGCCCACAACAGTCATAAGTGCAGTTGATAAGAGAGTAATATTTTTGTCCTAAAGTTCTATCAGATTTCACACCTTTTTTGTAGCAATGGAATAATTTTTTGATTTTTCTGATTTTTTTCTTTGATTTTTTTTTTTATTTATATACAATACCTTCCGTCTATGTAGCGAGCTTTGGGTCGGTGGCTCCCAAACCAGTTGGCTTTAGGGCACCAGGTGTTAAGACACCCCTACGAACTTAATTACTCAGACTTCAGATATTTATATTTTTGCAGCATCTTCGATCCATGTAACGAGCTTTGGGCCAGTGACTCCCAAACCAGTTGGTTTTAGGGCACTAGGTGTTAAAACACCCTTACAGACTTAATAACTCGGATCTCGGACGTTTTTTTTTTTTTTTTTTTTTTTTTTTTTTTTTTTACTCCATCACTATTTAGAGATGCTTCCTCCAATTAAACTATAGTACGGAATATTACAAACTTTTCAATTTTAGCTCATGACTGTATGTTCCATGTAAGTTCATAATACCTGTCAACTGAACATATGAAGATTCATTTTAGTCAGATTTATGGAGAATTCACAAATTAAATAATTTAAAAGGAAATAAACAAAAATTAACTTGTTTTGAAATAAATGGTTTGAGATACGTATCAGGAGTGAAAACTCCTTACTCAGCTACCTCTCACCAATTTCACCTTTTTAGTCAAAATAAAAACAAAAATGCAAAATATTTTTGTAATTTTTGAAAATTTTTCAATTTTTTTGTATTTTTCGAAAAATTTTGGACTAAAAATAAAAACAACATACAAACTAAAAACAAGGTACTAATCAACTAAATCCCTCCCCCAAACCTAAATGAGACATTGTCCCCAATGTCTTAAACAGTAAAAGGAGAGTTAGAAGGTTGTACCTGGTTAGCTGAAATCTACAGGAAATTAAAGGTTAAGATCCAGATTAATTCGACGCCTCTTACCACGATCGTCCTCAGACCAATTTATTTTTGATAGGATAGGGTCAACTTGTGGTTCATAGGCTATGAGTTGGTCTATCAGATCCGGAGCAAGTCTGGCAGTGAAGAGGAGTTCTTTCATAGGTTTTGACACGAACCCATTTCTCCGAGCATCATCAAGAAACACACAAAGAAAATCATAAAATCCATCAACGTTGAGTAGTCCAATTGGTTTCTGGTGTATGTTCAGGTTCGCCCAAGATAGAACTATAAAAATTTCCTCCAATGTACCCAAGCCACCTGGCAAAGCAATAAAAGCATCAGCACGGTTAATCATTTCTACCAAACGTTCAGACATACCTGATACGATCAGTTCCTCTCCGTTTGATGATCCAATAAGATTTGCCTCTGCCAAGGGTTTTGGGACGATTCCCAAAACATGACTGCCTCCTTCCTGTACGGCTTTTGAAACGATCCCCATAAGTCCGAGATTGCCTCCGCCATATATTAAATGCATATTCCTTGCGGCTAAGACTCGACCCAATTCCTGTGCTGCTTCTATGTATTGTGGTTTAGTACCAACAGTACTACCACAAAACACACAGATGTTTTCAACTCGTCTTCTTGAAGTGGCTTCCATTTTTCTATGTATTTCTTTTTTTTTTTTTTGACTCTGGATGACTTCAAAGGTGCAATGATGAGTTGAATTTATAATACCTGAAAAGGGTGAGTAAAAATAGCACAAGTATCTTCCAAAGGACGATTAGTAGCAAAATAGTAAAATAGATCGTGATAGTCAACAAGATCTGGATCCTGTCGGAGAAAAAGTAAACAACAAAACAAATTAAAATTATTAGGAAAAAACAAAAAAAATAATATATACAAAAATTTACAGCTTGATTAACGTCTATGCGTCAGGGACAAGCTTCCCATCCAATTTTCTTATAAATTGGCAAACAGGGTCTTTTTTAGTCAGATTCCCAAGACTTAACTGTTGTCTTTCTTTTTGAAATTGTGTATGTAATCTGCGAAATTCTATGTGAACATATCCACTGGGATGCGTCTCAAGAGTCGAAGATATATCATCTAAAGACTCCTTACTCAAGCCATCCCTAATGAATTTAATTTTGTCTTCGCGATTATCAGACACCATTCCTAAAGAACGACAACGAGTGTTGCAATTCCAACGTGCACATTTGTAACAAACACCCATTTGCTTAGCTCTTCGTTTCTTTGCATAGGTGCTTCTTCCAAAACCAGGCAAGTGTGAAATAAAAGAGTCAGAAGATTCACCTGCCAATCGGACTCGTGCTTCAATTACCCAACGAATGTCATTGGGAACACCATAGATCGTCAGTAACCTCATCCGTTCCAAGCGAGCTTTGTAGACTTTCATCAGAGATTTTTGAGGGAGAGAAGGAAATTGCTTGTGAAGATTTGAGAGAGCTTCTTCCATCTTGAAATGACTTAATCTGCAAAAACTAAACACACAAAATTAAATCACACCAAATCACAATATATACAAAAATTGCATGGGTTGCCTCCCTGCGAGCGCTAAGTTTAAAGTCGTCAGCTAGACGTGACTTCTTGAACGTTTATGCTGGATCTGAAAGTGTGACACTTTCTTTTTGTCGCTCAAATGATTCTCCCCAGTAGTGCTTGACACGCTTGTTTTTTACTTTGAAAGTTTTGTGGATCAGGATCATTTATCTCAATGGTTTTGTCTGGTAAAACCTTAGTGATTAGGAATGGACCTGACCACCTTTTTTGACTTCCATGGGAAGAATTTCACTCCTGATTTATTGAACAATACCTTCTGCCCTGGTTCCAGTTGTATGCGTACTAACTTCTCATCATGTCTTTTCCTGGCCTTTTCTTTGTACAATATGGCATTTTTAAAAGGCTGAATGTGAAATTCCTCCAATTTATTGAATTGGTGGAACTGTTTCTCTTCTGTTGCTTGTAGGACAAGACTTGGCTTTTCGATTGCACAAAACTCTTTATCATCAGTCTCCACAGGCGATTGACACGCCTTAGGTTTGTTGGTAGAACTTTGTTTTGCGTCAGAGTTCTGGATGGTATGGTGTATCACATCAAGTCTGAAACATTCTTCCTTCTTTTCATCATCTGGGAAATTTATGGCTTTGAAAACATTGAATGTTACTTCTTGGTCCTGTACCCTCATGGTTAGTTCTCCTTTCTGTACATCAATAATGGTCCGACCAGTAGCCAAGAATGGTCTCCCAAGGATGATTGGCACATCTGCGTCTTCCTCCATGTCAAGGATGATGAAGTCAGCTGGAAGGATGAGTTTGTCAACTTTAACCAGCACATTTTCCACGACTCCTCTCGGAAATGCGAGTGTTCGATCAGCAAGTTGCAAAGATACTGAGGTAGGCATTGCTTCTCCAATTTGCAATTTCCTGTAAATAGAAAAAGGCATTAAGTTAACACTTGCACCTAAATCACATAAAGCCTTACCGAAATTATGTTCTCCTATGATGCATGGAATGGTGAAACTGCCAGGATCTTTCAACTTCGGGGGAAGTTTCCTCTGAATGATGGCGCTGCATTCTTCTGTCAAAGCTACTGTTTCGTATCTCCCAATCTCCGTTTTCGTGAAAGAATATCTTTCATGAATTTGACATAACTGGGCATTTGTTCCAAGGCTTCTGCAAATGGTATGTTAATGTGCAGCTTTTTGAAAATCTCCAAGAAACGAGCAAACTGTTTGTCCAGTTTGTTTTTCTGAAGACGTTGAGGAAAAGGTGGTGGTGGAGCAGTCTGTTCTTTTTCTTTTTCCTTTGCTTCTTTTTCTTTTGCTTCTTTTTCTTTTGCTTCTTTTTCTTCCATCTGTGGAACTGCATCTTTTGGAACTTCCTCAGCAGCTGTTTTGACTCCAACATCTTTGTTGATCTCAGTACCACTCTTTAACATAATGGCATGACATTGCTCCTTCCCCATATTCCTTGGATTTGGTTCAGTGTTGCTAGGAAGGGTTCCTGGCGGTCTGTAGCTCTGAGCATTGGCCAGTTGTCCGATTTGATTCTCCAGTGCTTTGATGGAAGCTGATTGGCTCTGAATCATGGCTTCATATCTCTTTAATTGAGCTAGCATGTCTGCATTCCTGGTTCATTTGCCTGCGTCTGGCCTTTGTTCTGTTGCTGGAATCCAGGTGGTGGATAGTTCTGCTGTTGCCCTGAATTGTTGCTCCATGAAAAATTAGGATGATTCCTCCACCCTGGGTTGTAGGTGTTGGAATATGGATTGTTCCCCTGTCTGTTGAAATTGTTGACATAATTCACCGTCTCTGCATGTTGTTGTGGTTCTGGTACTCCTCCATATGGTGAACTTGTGAATCCAGTGGTGCTTTGAGTGTTGAGAGTCTCCATAAATTTGCATATCTGGTCCAGCTTGGTGTTGACTGCTGTATTAGCTCCAACTTCATATATTCCTGCAATTCTTTGAATCAGACTTCTTTCTGTTGGCCACAAGGAGTTGTTGTTGGCCATTTCTTCAATTAGGTCCCAAGCTTGATCTTCTCCTTTTGCCATTAAAGCTCCTCCAGCAGCAGCATCGATTGTGGTTCTCATCAGTCCAGAAAGTCCATTGTAGAAAGTTTGGACTTGAAGCCATTTTGGAATCTCATGGTGAGGACATTTCCGGAGCAAATCTTTGTATCTCTCCCAAGCTTCGTACAAGGATTCTGAATCTTGCTGCACAAAGGATGTGATGTCATTCTCTCAACTTTGCAGTTCTGGCTGGTGGAAAGTATTTTGCAAGGAATTTTGTAGCAAGAGTGTTCCAGGTTGTGATTGATCCTGCTGGTAGTGAATGTAGCCATGCTTTTGCTCTGTCTTTCAGGGAATATGGGAAAACTCTCAACCTCATAGCTTCTTCAGCTCCTCGGTTGTAATTGAACGTGCCGCAGACTTCCAGGAAGTTGCTGATGTGGGCATTAGGATCTTCAGTTGCATTTCCCCCAAACTGAACTGTTTGCTGAATCATCTGAATGCAAGTTTTGATATCACCTGCATTTGCTGGTAAAGGAGGAAGTACAATACACGAAATGAGGCCATCTACCACCGGAATGGTTCTGTCTCGAATGGGAATTGGTGGTGCAACCTCCAAAGGTTCAGGTTCCATGTTGACTAAAGCTTCTTGGCCTTCTCGCCTTTCCCTTCTCAACTGTCTGATAGTTCTTTCAATTTCTGGGTCAAGCGGTCGGAATTCAAAGCTTCTGGTTCGTCTCATGAAGTTTCTTGAGAATCTGAAATACAAGAAAACAAAAACAATAAGTAAAAAGAAATTAGATACAAGTAAAAGTATCTAACCCTTAAACTAATAATAAAAGATAACTAAGTCCCCGGCAACGGCGCCAAAAACTTGACCGGCGTAAACACACACGTATAACGCAAGCGTACGTATCGTTCAAGTAGTATAAAAAGTATCGATCCCACGAGGACTTAAAACCTTTTTGTTATCAATTTATTGGGCCAAATGATTACCAGTATCTAACAAGTTGTTTGATTGATTTGAAATGGCGACGATTCTAAATTTAAAGACAAATAACTAAAATTGCTTAAAAGTAGATTTTAAGGAAATTCAATATTAAAAACTATCCAGGGTTGTGATTTATTTCAATATATTTAAAAGATGAAGTAGTTATCTTATAGTTGGGTAAAATATCAATTTATTAACCTGGAACACTAACTTATGTAAAAGCCTCTTCCGATGGTCAATTACAAATACCAGTATAATCCAATTGAACCATATGTCTATGTCAACCACATTACCTAGATTCATTAAGTTAAGTTCCAATTATGGCTACCCCCGCCCAACAGGTATATTCCTATCCTGTAAGGAAATCTATTAAAGGGTTATCTATCCTCAAGGAAGATCGTGGGCTATTGAGTCTAAGGTCTTAAACTTAAAATCCCTATGTCTAGTTCATTTTAAGTTTACCTAATCAATTTAATTAATGGCCAGTTAATTAAAGAGCTTAAGATTAAGACTCAATAAATAAATCTTTAAATTACCCAAACTATAATCTAACCCTTATAAACCAGTTTAATTGAAATTCATCACAACCCTAGATAACTAATTTAGCTATGACACATAACTAGGGCTAAAAACTTAAAAGACTTAAAATAAAATTGCATAAAGTAAATGTAGTAAAATAACTGCTGAAAGTGAAATAAATAAAATAAAATTGCTAAGGTAAAAAGGAATTACTTCTACTATATACTAATTAGATTTCTCCCATAATATAATATAAGCTTTGCAAAACATTTTCATCCAGCCATATAGGCGGTATTTTGATTTAATTAGTTTAAAAACAACCAGCCATAAAGGCGGAACATCAAAATAACCAGCCATAAGGCGGAATGAAAATAAACCAGCCATAAAGGCGGAACTTAAATTATACCAGCCATAAAGGCGGAACAGAAAATAAACCAGCCATAAAGGCGGAATATAAATTTTATTACCCACCGACCAATCTGGCGGTATCCTGATTAAGTCAATTTAAAACTTGAATATATTATAATTATGGGAGAATAATCTAAGAAGTAATAGTAAAAGAATTACCTTTTACCTTAACAGAAGGAAGTTACCTCCTCATAATGAGTAGTAAAAACTGTAAAATAAAGAAAATAAATTATTATTATTACAGAACTTAGTTAAAAATTACAAAAACTAGATAAAAAGAACTTAGAGAGAGAGAAACTCCCTAATTACATAGGATTTGGGAGAGGAAATGGTACAACAAAAACTGAACCATCGCGCTCTATTTATAGGCGCGGATGGGGTGCGCGCGTCGCGACGCTGGCTGCGCGTCGCACGCGCGCTACAGTGACACGTGTGTCACTTGCTGATAAGGAATCAGATCTGATCCGCTGACGTGGCACTGTTCATGACGTCACTGCTTACGTCATGCTGACGTGTCAACTGTTCATGACGTCATTGCTTGCGTCATGCTGATGATGTGGAAGGCGACGTGGCGACACGTGGGGCGGCGGCCGTCCGAGCAATGAGATTTCGACACGTGTCACGCTGTGATTGGCTTATGATGACGTGGCATGTTGACTCAGTTGACTTGCTGACGTGGCTGCTGATGTGGACGATGATGTGGCGACACGTGGCATGACACGTTGGGCGGTGGCCGTCCGAGCAATGAGATTTCGACACGTGGCACGGCGCATTTTAGCATCTCCGTTGTGATGGTGACACGTGGCACGGCGCACGTTAGCAAAGTCAACTTTTCTCAGATTCTGATTTTGTGGACCCGGCGCATTTTAGCAACTTCGGCGCAGGCTGGGCGTCGCGACGTCAAATCTATGAGCGGCGCGACGCGCTGAAGACTGAAATATTCCAGTTGGTGCATTTTTGTCCGGATTTGCCCCAAATTGCTTCCAGTGCTGTCCAAACTTTATTTATCTGCAAAATAACAACAAAACACATCAAAACGTTCATAAATCTCGAGAAACAATACAAAACATTAGGTCAAATGAGTGGGAAATAGTGGTATAAATACCACTCATCACCCCTCATAAGGGAAGACCTCAAACTGTTGGGTTCAGAATGGTCCATTACTTATGCTAGTATAATGGACAGGTTCACACAATGGTATAGCCAAGTCTTATACAGTTCATGCAAAGTAATTCAAATAAACACAAATTTGCACACCTATAAATATTAATAATCACAATAACATAGTTCCAAACGTACATTAAATGAAGAAGTACGAGATGCGATAACGAAAATTATAATAAACAAAAGTAGGAAAAACATCAATAAATAAATAGCAACAGGGGGTTAATCACACATATATGAGTATTTCCCGAGTGGCATGTGAAGTTGTATCCCAAACACAAACAGCACTACCGTCCATTCAGATTCGGCTACGGAATTTATGTCTGGGTTTCCATCCGATATGCCACAAGGAGTAATAACACACATAATTAACAATGCAATGTAAGCGGACATAAAAAAATATAACCATGCATATACGGCTAATCACCAACATGAAAAAATAAAATAAATGCGCAATAATAAAATAACGATAATTAGACAAAAAGATAAATGCGAAATAATATAAGAACGATGAAAATGAATAAATAAAAAGATAAATAACAAAATAAAAAATGTGACCAGAAATTTGGCCGTCTTTGATGTAGGACTTCGCATACCCGGCTGGATGTATTTCACGTCCAGCAAGGCATGCAGCGTCCGGAACTATGAAAATAAATGTGGTAAATGTGCCCTCAGGTCTTACCTTTTAAGTTGCTTCTCGGAAGTGCGTTAAGCCGTCGCCGGAAGGATTGTTGGTTTACTATTTCTGGTTGCTGGTTTGCTATTTCTGCTTGTTGTTTCACTGTTTCTGTTCACTACTTCACTGATTCTTTTTCGCTGTTTTTCTGCTTCTGGTGATTTTTTTTTTTGCTGCTGTTTTGGTTATTTTTGGCTGCTGTTTTTGGTTGTTTTTTCTATTTTGGTTGTTTTGGGCTGCTGTTTTGGTTGCTGTTTCACGGTTTTGGGGCTGCTATTTTGGTTGCTGTTTTTGGCTGGTTGTTTCGGTTGTTTGGGTGATTTTTCTGGTTGTTTTTTGTCTCGGTGTTTTTGGTTGTTTGCTGGTTGTTGTTTTTTGGTTTTTTGTGGCTGTTTTACTAGTTTCTATTTCTCTGTTTCAGTTTCTAGTTTTTCGTTGATTTGTTGGCTGTTTGGTGGTGTTTCTCGGTTGGTTTTCTGTTTCAGCTTCACGATTTTTTTGGTTGTTTTGGTTTCGGTGTTTCTTGGTTGTTCCGTGATGCTAGGTTTTCTTTTGTGTTGTTGCCATTCAAATAAGAAGAAGAAAATCTCCTAGGGTTTTTGTTTTTGTTCTTGCCGTCCAAATCAAGAAGAGAGGCCTCCCTTGATGATGAAAAAGTGTCCCTTTTATAATGTTTTGAAAGGATCTCCAAATAGGGAAATAAATCACATTTATTTGGGGAATATCTTACCAAAATTATTTTTGGAATACAATCTCATAAATTTGGCGATGGAGATCTCAAATCTTGTTAAATTGGTAAGGATGGGATTTCAAATCTTTGGAAAATATTGATGAGGGAATTTAGACATGTGGAATGCATGGGGTTTTTTTTTTTTGGGCGTGCATGGTGTCTTTTTGGGCTCATGGGACGATTCATGGGTTGCAGGGTGAATCAGTTGAATGGGTTGCAGAGGTCGATTCATGGGGTTGTAGAGGTTTTGGACCGAGACTAAGGTATGAAGTAGAAACTGACTGAACGAATATGAGGCTTGATGAGCGGAAAATATATCAATATTTACCGCCCCTTTAACTTAATATTTTGTTTAGTTTCTCGGGTTTGATGAACATTTTGATGTGTTTTAGTTTATTTTGCAGATAAAATAATATCGGATCTCAATGAAATCATTTAGGACGAAATATGGGTCAAATAATGGCAATTATTGGACTTGATATTTTAATTTTGGAGATTGGAAACTTGAAAGGGAGTTTTTGACGAAGTGCAGTTTTGGAAATTCCAGTTTTGCGTATCTGTCGTATTTTGGGCATAACGTTTTACTCCGATATCGGATTGAGCTAATTCAAGTTCCAGATTAAAGAAGACTCAAAGATCTACAGCTTTGAAAGGCAAAATAATTTCGAATTCTGAAGATTTCATGCCCGAAATTGATGAACCATCCAGAAGTGTGTTGTGTGTAATTATTAAAGTCACTTTCAATCATTTTCAAAGCAAAAAAAAATTAATAAATAAATAATAAAAATTATCAAATCATCACCAAACATGATAAGAGATTAGTGGAGCAATAATAATGGATTTGGTGGAGCAATTAGTGGAGCAATAGTGGAGCAATTATTAATTGATTTGGTGGATGATTTGATGGAGGCAAATTTTGCCTATAAATACCAAGCCATTTCATTTGTAAAAATTCATACTTTCTTCTAAGGAATTCCTTAAGAATACTAAGAAGATTGTATCTTGTTTGTTTATTTATAGCTTTCAGTAATAATTTCTCTTTCGCACTTTCTTTTCTTTACTTTTCAGTTTTTACTTTCCGCAATTTACTTTTACGCACAATACTTTTCTTTCTTTAATTTTCAGTTTTTACTTTTTAGTAATTTACTTTCAGCAATTTACTTTTCAGCAATTACTTTTCCGAAATTTACTTTCAGTAATTTATTTCAGCATTTAATTTTCAGTATTTAATTTCGCATTTACTTTCAGCATTTACTTTTCAGTATTTATTTTCAGTATCTAATTTTTAGTATTTTACTTTATGTCTTTTATTTTTTAAGTTTTTTTACTACCGTAAATATGTGTCGTAACTAAGCCAGTTATCTGGGGTTGTGATGAATGTTGAGTTTTTCTAAGGTCCCAAGATCAAATCAAGACATGAAAACATGCGTGAATACACCAATGAAGATAGCGGAATACTTACATTGATCGGTTATGTCGATTTGAAGACGAATCATGCCCAAAAACGCACTGCCTTTGTAAGCCCACTGCAGCAGTCCATGCTCACTGTCTTGGCAGTTTCGGGTCTCAAAACGAAGCTCCAAACTCCATCGGATGAGTCCCGCCTCATGGTCGAACCTCCCTACCACCTTCGCAAGACTTGAAAGTGTGCTAGCACTTGATTCTCACCATGAGAAACCACTCTTGCTTCCCTTATTCACGCCCAAACTGGTTCAAAACCAGTGAAGAATGGCCACCATTGCGTGAGAGGAAGAGAGATTTGAGAGAGATAAAATTGTGTATTAAGTTATTAAAATGATTTACCAAAAATCAATTTATATTTATGCCATAATTTCATTAAATTAATAATAAAATTATGACACAAAACATGCAATGGCTTAGAGTGTCAAACACTCAAACTCCATGCAATGACATTGAGTGCAATGTACACAATCTACATGCAAAGCATTAGAATGACATGTGTCATGTGGGCCCCACACGTTTCCAAATGAAAGTGGGCCCACGTGCACTCACGCGTTCGGGTTCGATATTTCCGAAATACCGAGCTTACGTCGCGACGTTAATTCAATCGAATTTAAATAAATAATTGCGCCTGGCGAAATTATTATTTACGTCGCTAACGAATTAATTCTAAATTAACTCGTTTGCCCGAATTAAAATCTAATTTTAATTCCGCGTCGAAATCTAATTTCATTTATATATCGAATATATTAATCATCGATTAATTCCAAATTAATCGTTCTCTCTCTTTAGACGACATTTTATCCCGGATAAAATATCTCCGTTATTAATCCTAGATTAATTTTCTCTCTCTTCTAATATAATCCCAGATTATTCAAGAGTGCAAGTTGTGCGTCATCGGTGGATTATCGGGAAGCGACCCATGAGATCCCCGGATAATCTGGCAGTAAATACGGTCGTCGGAGTATCCGAATCACGTACGTACCAAGTACTACGTTCTACCGATTACGAGACAAGGTCGACTCCTAGCAAAGCACCAAGTCTACCAAATTCTCCGGACATATCATTTAAGAATATTAAGATCTGTATCAAGCGTAGTATACAATGTATTGTGCATATCGGCCCAGTATCGGATAATCACGTGCTAGGGCTGGGGCTGGATAAGTGTCTGCCCCGTCCGAAAACATATCGGATGTCTGGTAACTAGTCTCTATAATCGGATATTCATGACCTGGTCATAATATCACGATTGGATGCGCATCTCTTAAGAGCACTAATACCGTATCCTGCGTGACATCATCTCCACTATGACTGGAGTGATACTTCCGTCTTGACATCACATCCAATACACTACGATTCTCAATATACCCGGCATTGGCGTACACAGAACCAGTTACAGTCCTAGACGACCTCAACTAAAGTATATCGATTGTCGTAAGCATTAGCGATGTAAGTCTCAGGTTAAGACTATACACACCTACCTTGATTTCGGCCTCCCATAGACACATATTCATAATACCAATGGGATTCCGAGGGGTCTATCCAGAGCGAAGCTGTTTCCCGTACCATCGGTGAAACACGACCTCCTATCGCACTTGCATAAGTATCCAACACTTATATATATGAGAACTATGCCGTTGTGCCCTCACAACGCACACAAGTGCAATACTAGCCTATTCCGCATTATCGATGTCCAGTCTCGATAATACTACGGCTAGGGATATTTAATGATTAATCCTTCGTGGACTGATACTGTCTCATATCATCTCAATCCAGGAACTAATCATAGGGACCTCTCTTCATTTATATATCTATGGTGATCTAATCACAAATGATGAGAGTGCAATTTCCTTATTACATAGTTAATTTGCTACAACAACACAATGATCTGTGCAAATAGTGACGCTATGGGTCATTTTGTCCAACAATCTCCCACTTGGCACATAGCCAGTCACTCGAGTGTCTAACACCCGAACTATGTACAATTCGCTCAAATTGCTGAGGAAAGGTTTTCGTCAGCGGATTTGCTTAATTATCGTCTGACGCGATTTACACGATCATCACATCGCCACGATGTATGATCCGAACGAATCAGATGATATAGAAGTATATATCTGGATCGTTGATGAGACCTTTAATTCTTTAGCCTGTGCTGACGCCTAGCTCAGCTGCTAACAGAATATATCTAATCTAATTAGATTTATTATCGATCCAAATGGCTTCTATTGCTGCCTCAGCTGCAGCAATAATCCACATTTGTTGTTTATTCGGCAGCAGTTATCTTGCTCGGAATATTTCCAGCTCACTGTCCCGTTATTCAAACTTTATAGTACCGTAGTATTTAATCGTTTTGGAAACTTGCAGTAGTGATCCCAGTCACTTCAAGTTCTCCTTCTCCATAGTTTAAGACAACATCTTTAGTTCTCTAAGATACTAACAGATGTCCTTAAATTCAATCCAGTGACTATCACTTGGATTGACCTGATTGTGACTCCATATGCTCGAAGCGTATGAGACACCAATACAAGTACATTTTAAATGTACAATTTCCCAGAGAGTGTTAACAACTCCAAATCTATCCCAGTAGATCTTTATGAATAAAGGTTGTTACTCCCCAGAATTCTACGGAGAATTTCTATTGAAAGAATATCTATGAAAGCCAAGCTTTCACCAATTGCTTTATGGGAATTTCACTGTCAGTGCGCTCTCCCACTAACCTCCTTATATACACAAGAATTATTTCGTTTTGAGTTAAATCATAAACCATTATGATTATTTCAAAACGTCAGTTCCAAGAACCTTATGCTTGCTTTGATCCAAACATGGATCGAATAACCCGCAAACCTTGTTTGTTGGTTATACAAAATCGTCAGGATGTTGTAAACATCCTCCAAAAGGTTTCCTTTTCAGGAAAGCGATTTTGATTTGTAACTGACACATTTCATAAATGAAATATACAGTTATCAACAAGCATCTTCAAAATGGACTTACCATGGCAACAGGTAAAAGGTTGAACCGTTATTAACACAATGTTGATAACGATACCTTTCCGTCAAAAGCCTAGCTTTGTAAGTTGGTATGTTGCCATCCATGTATGTCTTCCTTGAAGACGTATAATGTACCATAGGCACAACGCCTTGTGGTACAACAACTAGTATCCATAATAGTCGTTATACATGGAATCCATTTCGGACTCATGGCACTTTGCCATAACAGGGAGTCGATACCTCGTATCACTTCCTCATAACGTAGTCGGATGGTACACCTCCATAAGATTGACATCTTAATGAGGTTAGATCAGAAACCCATACCCTAGGTTGTTTTCTGACTCTATCCGATCTACCCGATTTCTTGTGTATTTGAAGATTAATGGTACAGATTCATCATAGATGAATTGTTGTGTTCCATTAAGGACTTCGTGCTATGATGAATAGTATTACTCCGATTTTCATTGAGTATCACTATCCTCCCACTGACCACTGCATATCGGTATTCCTCTCAGGAAAACCGCATGGTGAGCAACAATCACATTGTTCTCATGTGGGATTTATAAGTACTATACTTATGGTTTCCCTTAGGATAACCTATATTGGCACTAATCCAATTTGGGTTCTTAGTTTGGTATCATCCAAACTTTATGCCTGGCATACCCAAATTATCAGGAATGAGAAACCTCGTTTCTTTCCTGTTCATATCCTATATGATATCTGTCAAACAGATTTATATGGAACCTTATTCTAAATAAGTTTTGCACTGTTAATACATATCCTGTAGAAGGAAATAGTAGCTCAGAGCGACTCGTGATAAACCTTATCATGTCCAACAAAATTCGGTTTTAGTTCAGACACACCGTCTAACCGACGTGTCTCGGGAGGAGTCCTCACATGAAAGAACACCGTACTCTTTCATTTATATATGAAACTTACTGCTTAAGTATTTCCATTTCGGTCTTACCGTGGCGGAATAAACACTATAGCCGATCTGTTTTTTCTTCGTGTCGAAACTTCAAAAGTTTCTATCTGTGTTCTTCAAAAGAAACACATAACCACAACGTGATGCTACATCCGTTAAGGTCACGAAATATTCATGTTCACATCTAGCCTAGCTAGATATGGGCCCACTTACTTCACCATGAATAGGGCTAACAGATCGGTGGCCCTTTTACTATTACCAAGTAAATAGTATTTTAGGTTTTTAACCTAATAAACTAGATTCGTAGACCTTATTTGAATAGTCAAATCAGTCCTAGTACCCACTCTTCAAAAGTGTGGATATACGAGTCTCGTTTAATTGTGTCCCAGACAACAATGCCACAAATAAGTCTCTATTGATCAAATCAATTTGAGCTATTTATTTGTCATTTTATGTTTGAGATTTTATTTATATTCAAAATATAAATTATGTTATTTACATCTAATGTATTTATCTCAGTATCATCTTTATATAATGAAACACTTTAGTGTTCTAGAATATAAAGGTTTTATCCGCATCGGATTAAACACTGATATAGAGATAATGTCTCTAGTCAAACTAGTTACATTATAACATTTCCTAATTTAAGTACATACCCGAAGGGTAGTTCCTAAACTTAGGTATCTACGGTCGAAACAGCGACTTTCGTCCCGTTTCCAATTCGCAGAGAAATCTCGGCTTGAAGCCAGTATCCAGCTCACAGCGGATTCTGAACGTCAATACATATATGTATTATGTACCACACTAAGTATTTAAAATCCATTTTAATACTAGTAGTAGTAAACATAACTTTGACAAATATTTTTAAAGTTAGAGCCTCTCCCTATCTTTAATTCCTTCGTGTCTTCCATATCCAAATGGTAGTCACTTTGGGATATGTCAATTATCATTTCAATATTTCACAAACCTTTGGCCAAGCCTTGGGTTTCGGAATATCGAAATGATGTGCACCTTGTGCAACTTGCCCAATTGCAAACTTTGACTTCTCTCCACTAGAATAGTCAAATCAATTCTCTAAGAATTATTAATTGCAATTTAATATTTTTAAATCTAAAGATAGATTTATGATAAGTATAATAATTAAGCACTAAAGTCATCATCACATAAATCTTCCAAAGATTTTATGCTCTACTATTTGCTTAATTATGGGCTTAGTCATAATAAGTTATTTTATCAAATAAATTAACCTATTATTTATTCCCAATTTGAAATTAAATCATTTAAAGCATTTAATCCAATGATTATATATTTTAAATATTCAACTTTCAATTCTTTCTTGATTTCAATAGTCCAACTATTTAATCAATTTAATAAGGTACTATTTATTATAATGATTACAATAATCCAATTATTTAATCAACTATAATTTTAATATTGATTACTATAATCTAATTATAAAATCAACTATCATTTTAATTCAATTATATTGATTACTATAATCCAATTATAAAATCAACTACATATTGAATGAGTTTGTATATAGTCCAACTATATATATTTAAAACAACATAAAATATTAGTCCAACTAATATTTTTGATTAATATGACGAGTAAAATATAGATGAGCGCGTTTAGCGAGTATTCGAACGAATGTTGCAAATTCAATACTTGCCTCCCACTTTTTCGTCGAGCCTCTAACCCTCTGTCGAGTACTCGGGAAACCGTGTTTCCTAGTGGGCTAGGATCCCGTTAAATATCACACAATCTTGACTTTGGCCAACAAATTGTATGATAATTAACTAGGTAGATCTCTAAGATCAATTGGATCTAATCCAACTCCTAGATCCAGTAGGTGGACATCCAAGTCCTAAACATATATCTTATATATGTCTATACATCGAATGTATACCCTAACCTTTTTCCTCTGAATCAACTAGGCCTTGGCTTTGGCACAACAAACCTAATGATCCCAGTCAAGCGCGGACCCATTGACATGGAAGCTTCGTAATCAATGTCGTTGGACAAGAAGTGGTCTTGACTTTGGCCAACAAACCACAACTTGGACAAGACACCATATGGAACAAAGCCTCGTGATTAAAACACATCTTTGAAGGACAAGGGCTTGACTTTGGCCAACAACCCCTGCCAATCTAGGATCTTGAGTAAGAATCACTCAATGGAAGGAAAAACGCATGATATTTGATGAGGGCTTTTTCGCGTGCAAATTGGCTACCAATTTAATTATCTTGTTAAGGTCTCATCATCATACACCCTTAAACATGCATTCTAAATACATAATAAAGCGAGTATGAATAAATAATAATGATATGCGGATGGATACTTAACACATTGATCCTAGATCAAATCTCTCCCTTTCTCACTCAAGCTAGCACTAGTATTACTTCTACCCGTTACACTACACTTCTAAAGAAACCTCATATACATAGAGGGGAATAGGTGAGAAGAGAATACAAAGAGAATAGAGGTGATAAGGCTGGACACGCAGGTCCAATTTAATAAATCGAATTTATTACAACAATTTCTAAAATTGCCCACCCGACTAATATCCATCCGATATACATTATTCATTCAACACAACCACGTATTCACACACATAAGCATGCTATCAATCAATCTAATCAAATAATTAATCTGATAATTAAGTGATCATCCAATGTTCAAACAACGATTTGATTTTGTTCGAGTCAAACTCGTTTTTGCGAATAAGTACTTAAAGTACGAATTCATGAATTAAATTAAACTACATCATTAAATCTAATTTAACATGTATTTAATACTAATTCACTATTCAATTCCAAATTAAATATTACACTTTTATTTAATAAACCTTTTTCGATTTAAATTCCAAATTTAATCGTAACGCGTCTCAAAGACCGATTAACGTCCAACGTCAATTCAATTAAAGTCCAATGGGCTTTTGATTGATTTCTTAAGGCGTGGACTTTTGGTCAACTCGGGTCAAACCGATAACCAAAGTCCAATCCGGGATTTACCCCATAAGCCCATAAATCAATCTTGGCCCATTAGGCCCAATTGAACTTTAAAGGTTCATTAAGTCGCATTTGGGCTTTATGGTCAAGGTTTTGGGCCCAATTGGATCCAATCCATTTGGCCTAAACCAAACTTGATAAATCAAGCCCAATAGGCCCAATTACAACAATTCAAGCCCAAATCCAATTTAAGCCTAAATAATAATTAAATTACACTAATCCAATTACGCAATTCAATTACCTAAAGTGCATTATATGATAATCGACTAAATCAATATTTCCGAAGCACCAAATTAGTCCAATTAATCATGCTTGATTCATTATCATATGTCCAACACACAAATTGAAATCAAACCCAAACATGCTTAATGCTCTCGGCCAAGGAGTTATTTGTCCGATTTGAATTTAATCCGATTAATTACACAATTGACAACGTATTAAATTCCGAATGATTTCATACACATCCAATGTTCATAAAATCAAAATTACCAAGACATTCAATAGGGCTATACATTCGGCCAAGGTGAAGGAAATTGGGGATTTTGTTCAATTCAAAATTCAATCAAATTGACTTCAAATTAACATCATCCTATATCATTATTGTTAGACATTATGTCCCATAGCGTCACTGTTTGTAAATGATATTGTATTATTGTACAAAATTAACTATGTGATAATGAAATTGCCTTTTGTCGTTTTGTAATATTATTTACTTTGACTTATAAATGGCGAAAGTCCATATGATTAGTACCTGGACTGAGAATGATATGAGACAGTATCAGTCCCCAAAGGTTTAATCATTAAATATCCCTAGTCGTAGTATTATCGAGACTGGACATCGATAATGCGGAATAGACTAGTATTGCGCTTGTGCACGTTGTGAGGGCACAACGGCATAGTTCTCATATATTTAAGTATTGGATACTTATGCAAGTGCGATAGGAGGTTGTGTTTTACCGATGGTACGGAAAACAGCTTCGCTCTGGATAGACCCCGCGGAATCCCATTGGTAGTATGTCTACGTGTCTATGGGAGGCCGCATCAGGGTAGGTGTATATGGTCTTAACCTGAGACTTACATCGCTAGTACTTGCGACAATCGGTAAACTTTGGTTTTGGGGGTGGGGACCTTTACCGGTTCTGTGTACACCTCTTCTGGGTTTATCGAGAATCGTAGTGTACTGGATGTGATGTCAAGATGGAAGTATCGCTTCAGACATATGGAGGTGATGATCACGCAGGACACAGAACTAGCACTCTATAAAAGGTTGCAACCGTCGGGACAATATGACCAGGTCAGGATTGTCCGATTTAAAGAGACTAGTTGCTTGATGTCCGATATATGTTTCGTACGGGGCAGACACATCTCCAGCCCCAGGCCTAGCATGTGATCATCCGATACTGGATCGATGTACGCAATACTACGTATATACTACGCCTGATACAGATCTTATATTCCTATAAGAATATTTCTGGAGAATTGGGTAGGCATGGCGCTTTGCTAGAAGCCAACCTTGTCTTGCAAATCGGTAAAGACGTAGTACGAGGTACGTACGTGTTCGGATTATCCGACGACCGTATTTACTGCCAAAATATCCGGAGATCTCTTGGGTCGCTTCCTGAAGATTCACCTATGATATTTGATTCGAACTTAATTAATCTTGGATTAATTGCGGAGAAACTTTATCTCGGATAAAATGCCTTATTTGAGAGAGAGAGAACGATTAATTTGGAATTAATCGATAAAATTATTGTATTCGATATAATAATCGAAATTCGATTTCGACGCGAAATTAAAATTAGATTTTAATTCGGGCATACGAGTTAATTTAGAATTAATTCGTAAGCGACGTAAATAATAATTTCGCTAGGAGCGATTATTTATTTAAATCCGATTTAATTAACGTCGCGACGCTAGCTCGGTATTTCGGAAATATCGAACCCGAACGCGTGAGTGGACGTGGGCCCACTTTCATTGGGAAACGTGTGGGGCCCACATGACACATGTCATTATATGCATTATTTTATTGATGATGCATTGCATGGTGATAGTGTATTTACACTCAAATGTTATGCATGGATGGAATTTGAGTGTTGGACACTCTAAGCCTTTGCATGGCTTGTGTCATAGATTTATTATTATTTAATAAATATTATGGCATAAATATAAATTGATTTTTGGTATCAAAATCAATTAGAACAAAAAGAAATTTCTCTCCTCTCTCTCTTTTATGACCGAAAACTGCATGCAGTTTTGGTCTCCATTTTTCTTCCATTTTGGTTGCCAAAAGATTGAAGAAAAGATTGTTGTGGAACATGCAAGGCTAGCACCTTCAAAGGGATCAAAAGAGGTGATAGGGAAACCATCAAAGAGCTTGGAATACAAAAGCTTGGAGCTTCAAGTCTTCTTCCTCCTCTTGGCCGAATCTTCCAACACTTGGAGCTTCCACCATTTGATCATCTTCTTCATCACATAGCTTTGTAAGTATGATTCCGCCATGCTTCAAGTCTTTTATATATATTCATTATAGTATTTCATGAATGCTTGATCTTTCCTTGGGACATATTATAGAAACCAACAATGGTATCATGGAGCCATGGTTAAGCATGAAATACTTTAGGTTAAAATTTGAAAAATTGGTTAATTGGTTGAAGCATGTTCTTGTGAAATTTGATGAATAAGTATGCTTGCATGTATATAGAATGATGTTATATGGAATCAATTTTATGAAAAATGCATTGGATGATTTTTCCCCAAAATTTTGACCTTGGCCGAATGGGTGTGGTAAATTTGATAAAAGCATGTTCTTGTGATTTGATTGATGATAAGTATGCTTGCATGTATATAGAATGATATTACATGGAATCAATTTTATGAAAATGCATTGGATGTTTTTCCCCAAAATCTTGACCTTGGCCGAATGGCATGAAGAAATTGATATAAGCATGTTCTTATGAAATTTGATTAATAAGTATGCTTGCATGTGTATAACATGATGTTATATGGAATCAATTTTATGAAAAATGCATTGGATGATTTTTCCCCAAATTCATGCCTTGGCCGAATGTGTTGCTACTTGGAGTGGATTGGAATTTTTTGTGTTTAAGATCATTGGATGACTTAGAACGTGTACGGGACGTAGATTAGTAATTCAATCGGATTGAAAAACAAATCGACACAAAAAACTCACCTTGGCCGAATGTACAAGGACATGAAAAGGAGTTGATTTTTTGTTAAAATTAATGTTGGACATTTATTTTGAACAATACATGATTAATAATTAAATGGGTATTTTTTGAAATATTTGGTTTAATATATTAATCTTGGTTTACACTTTAATAATTGGACTTTAATGTTTGGAATATTAAAATTTAATTAAGGCTTAATTGGTGAATTGGGCTTTTAATATTGTATTTGGGCATAATGGGCTTGGTTGGACCAAGTAGATTTGGGCCAAATGGATTGGATCCAATTTGGGCCCTAAATCACTCCATTATGTCCAAATATAATATAATGGGCTTTAATAATTAATTGGGCCTTATGGGCTTGAAATTGGTTTTATGGCACTTAAGGGTGATTCCTTATTTGGGCTTGGTAATTGGGTATGACCCATATTGACCAAAGCCCAAGCCTTAATAAATCAATTGAAAGCCCATTTGACTTGAATTAAATTAAACATTGGATGTTATGGGCTTTGAGACCCAATAGAATTGGATTTAGAATCTAAGTCTTTAAAGCACATTAAAAGTGTAAACATTTAATTTGGAATTAAATAATTGAATTAGTATTGAATACGAATTAAATTAGATTTATTAGTAGTTCGATATAATTCGTGAATTCGTACCTTATGTACTTATTCTCAATCGAGTTGGACTCGCGCAAAATCAAACCGTTGTTTGAACATTGGATGATCACTTAAACAAAGACTAATTAATTGGATTAGATGGTTGTAAAAGCATTCTTGTTTGAATATATATGTATGTGATGAATGAATAGTGTATATCGGATGGATATTAGAAGGGAAAGGGTAATTTTAGAAATTATTGTAAATTTGGAATTTATAAATTGGACCTGCGTGTCCAGCCTTATCTCTTTATCTCTTTGTATTCTCTTCTCACCTAATTCCCCTCAATGTAAATGAGGTTTCTCTTATTGTATTATGTAATTGGGTAGAAGTAGAATAGTGCTAACGGGGAGAGGAAAGGGAGTGATTTGTTCTAGGAACAAGTTGTTTATATATCCATCCGCCATATCACTATTAATTTACTTTACGCGCTTTATGATGTTTTAGAAGCATGCTTAAGGTGTATGTATGATGATGAGACCTAACAAAGATAAATAAATTGGTTGCCAATTACGCGAAAATCCCTCAATTTATATTAAGCGAATCCTTCCATTGAATGGTTCTTGTTCAAGATCCGAAGTTGGCATTGGTTTGTTTTTGACCAAAGTCAAGACCTTTGTCAATGAAGGATGTACTTGAATCATGAGAGTTTTGTTGCATATCGGTGTCTTGTCCAAATCGTGATTTTTATTGGCCAAAGTCAAGATCACTTTTTGTCCAACGACATTGATTACGAAACTTTCCTCGTCAATGGGTCCCGCTTAACTGGAATCATTAGGTTTGTTTTTGGCCAAAGCCAAGGCCTAGTTGATTCGGAGGATAGGGTTAGGAAAATGTTAGATACAGACATTATACATATGTTTCGGACTTGGATGTCCACCTACCGGATCTAGGAATTGGATGAGATCCAATTGATCATGGAGATCTACCTATGTTAAATAGCATACAATTTTATTGGCCAAAGTCAAGGTTGTTGTGTGTGTTATTTACGGGATCCTAGCCCACTAGGAAATTCGATTTCCCGAGTTCTCTACAGAGGGTTAGAAACTTGAAGAAAATAGTGGGAGGCTATTATTGAATTTGCAATTTCATTCAGATATTTAGCCTTACGCGTCTTTCAAAAATTATTTCGTCAATATTTTAAATAATTAGTTGGACTAATATATTGTTATTTTTATATGTAACAGTTTGACTGTACCCATAACATCGTTGACTTTATAGTTGGACTATAGTTGTCAAGATGATTGGCAAAGGTAATATCCGCGACATAATCATGGGCGATAATGTCTTCAAAGGGACAAACTTTGCCGACTGGGAAATGAACCTCAAGATAGTGCTTGGGGTGAGAGGATACTGTATACTATTCAGACACCTCTCCCGCCTAAACCCACTGAGCCACTAGAGCTAGAGTTATGGAAGACTCATAGTGATGATTGTGACCAAGCTCAGTCAGTTATGCTAGCTGCAATGACCAGCATTTCAGACGCCAGAATAGGGATTTGGATCCCTATAACATGATGGCAAGATTGCGTGATCTTCACCGCACCAATAAGCGGATGAAGAGGTACGAGCTAGTAAGGAAACTCTTCCGCTCCGGATGACAGACGGCGCATCAGTTGAAGCCCACGGGGCTCAAATGATTGCCGATATTGATGAGTTGGCCAATATGGAATAGTCTTGGAGGCTGATCTGACTATAGATATGATCTTGCAGTCACTTCCTGATACTTGGAAACAAATCATAGTCAACTGCAAGTTGATGGATACGGATGACACTCTTGGAGAGTTGTTATCTGTCTTGAAGGAGTCCGAAAGGGAACTCCTAAAGGGGAGCAAGCGCGAGGCGCATTTTGCATTGACCTCTCATGCGCCAAAGGGTTGGCCCCAAGCAATTGGAGGTGCAAGAAGAAGAAGTTCAAGAAGAAGGGTAAAGGCAAGTTGACAGTGGCTTCTAGGAAGCCAAAGGACAAATCTCGCGACATCTGCCTCAACTGCGGCAAGAGGGGTCACTGGAACGTGACTGCCGAATGAGCATTGTGCAGAGGGAGGATATCAAGGCTGGCAAGGCCATTGCCTTGGTATGTTTGTTATTGAGATAAATATGAATACTTCTAGTTTTAAAAATTGGATTTTTGATTCTGTTGTGGTGCTCATATTTGTACTGATGTGCAGGATCTGCATGATAGCAGGGTGCTGGCATCAGGGGAGATGGATCTACGGGTCGGAAACGGAACACCAGTTGCTGTTTTGGCCGTAGGGACTTTTGTTTTAGTACTGCCCTCAGGGCATGAACTTAAACTTTTGAACTGTTATTTTGTGCCTAGTTTAACTAGGAATATTATATCTGTATCCTTGTTAACCCAGCAGGGTTACACTTTTGTATTCAGGAACACAGGGTGTTATTTATATAAAAATGATACAGAAATTTGCACAGCTGTTGCAAATAACGGTCTTTATATTTTGAATATAAATGAATCTCCTAAAATGACAAACAAAAGGCTCAAAAGGAGTAATCTAAAAGATGAAGCTTATATGTAGCATTGTCGTCTAGGACACATCAACAAGACTCGCATATCCACACTTTCAAAGAGTGGGTACTTGGACGAATTTGATCCCAATTCATATGACGTCTGCGAATCTTGTCTTTTAGGCAAAATGCCTAAATCACCTTTTAGCGGTAAAGGTGAACGTGCCACAGAACTGTTAGCTCTCGTTCATACTGACGTATGCGGGCCCATGTCTAGCCAGGCTAGAGGTGGATTTCACTATCGTAACCTTTACAGATGATGCATCTCGTTACGGTTATGTGTATCTTATGAGACACAAGTCGGAAACTTTTGAGAAATTCAAAGAGTTTCGACACGAAGTGGAGAAACAAACAGGGAAGAGTATTAAGACATTACGGTCAGACCGTGGTGGCGAATACTTAAGTTATGAGTTTCAAGATTACTTGAAAGAATATGGTATTCTATCACAGTGGACTCCTCCTGGAACACCGCAATTAAACGGTGTGTCCGAACGGAGAAACCGCACCTTGTTGGACATGGTGAGGTCAATGATGAGTCGCACTGAGCTACCAATATCCTTTTGGGGGGATACGCATTAAACAGTGCTATACTTATTTTGAATAAGGTACCGTCGAAGTCTGTTAAACAGACCCCATATGAGATATGGACAGGAAGGAAACCAGGTTTCTCTTTCCTAAAGATTTGGGGATGCTGGGCATATGTTAAACGTTTGGAAAGTACCAAACTTGAACCCAAAACTGATAAATGCCTTTTTGTAGGATATCCTAGGGAAACCAAAGGATATTACTTCTCTCACCCACAGAGAACAAAGTATTTGTTGCTCTACAAGCATTTTTCCTTGAGAAGGATTTTATAAATGCAGTGGTAAGTGGGAGGAAAGTAGAACTCGATGAAGATCGTAGTGATACTGTTCCTGGCAATGGATCAACGACGGAACAAGAACAGACCGTCCGGGATGAGTCTGTACCACAAACTTCACATACACAAGGACCGCGTAGGTCGGAGAGAGTCAGAACAGTACCTGAGAGGTATGGGTTCCTGATCTCACCTCATATAGATATTAATCTTATTGAGGATAATGAGCCGGCTACGTATGAGGAAGCGATACAAAATATCGATTCCGCTTTATGGCAAGAAGCCATGAAGTCCGAGATGGATTCCATGTACGCCAACCAAGTTTGGACACTGGTTGATGCACCAGAAGGCGTAAAGCCTATTGGATGCAGATGGATCTTCAAGAAGAAGACCGACATGGATGGCAACGTACAAACGTACAAGGCTAGGCTTGTAGCGAAGGGGTATCGTCAACAATATGGTATTGATTATGACGAAACCTTCTCACCCGTTGCCATGATTAAATCCATTCGGATAATGCTTGCAATAGCTGCATATTTCGACTACGAGATATGGCAGATGGACGTTAAAACCGCTTTCCTTAACGGAAACCTTTTGGAGGATGTTTATATGCAACAGCCTGACGGTTTTATCGTACCTAGACTTGCAAACAAGGTTTGCAAGTTAAATCGATCCATTTATGGATTGAAGCAAGCATCACGGTCATGGAATCAGCGTTTTGATGAGATCATAAAGGAATATGATTTCGTGCAAAACGCAGATGACCCTTGTGTATACAAGAAGGTTAGTGGGAGAGCACTTACTTTTATTGTCCTTTATGTCGACGACGTATTGCTTATAGGCAATGACATTCCCATGCTAACGTCGGTGAAAGCTTGGCTTTCATTAAAATTCTCCATGAAAGATCTGGGAGAAGCAGCCTTTATTCATGGAATAAAGATCTACAGGGATAGATCTAGAAAGCTGCTTGGACTCTCCCAGAGTACATACATTGATAAAGTGTTGAAGAGATTCAACATGGAACAATCCAAGAGGGGATTGGTTCCAATGGTACGTGGTACCTCTCTGTCTAAGGACATGTGTCCTAAGACTCAGGAGGGAGAGACCACATGAGTCGGATACCGTTCGCCTCGGCAGTCGGATCGATCATGTATGCCATGATATGTACACGACCTGATGTCTCATATGCTTTGAGCATGTGCAGTCGCTATCAGGCCGATCCAGGTGAAGGTCACTGGATAGCAGTTAAGAATATCCTTAAGTATCTTAAACGAACTAAGGATGCTTTCTTAATTTATGGAGGTGGAGAACTTGCGGTATCTGGGTATACCGATGCAAGTTTCCAAACCGACAAGGATGACTACAAGTCGCAATCCGGGTACATTTTTTGCTTGAATAACGGAGCAGTGAGCTGGAAATCTTCCAAGCAAGATACTGTTGCCGATTCAACAACAGAAACGGAGTACATCGCTGCATCTGAAGCAGCAAAGGAGGCAGTTTGGATCCGAAAGTTCCTAATCGGATTAGGAGTAGTTCCGTTAGCAGCTGAGCCCGTTCCATTGTATTGTGACAATAACGGGGCTATAGCACAGGCTAAGGAACCAAGGTCTCATCAACGGTCCAAGCATGTTCTTCGACGTTATCATCTGATTCGGGAGATTATACATCGTGGCGATGTAAAAGTCGAGAAGGTCACATCAGATGACAACATTGCAGATCCGCTGACGAAAGCTGTTCTACAGCAAGTTTTTGAACGACACATACATAGTTCGGGTATTAGATGCTTGAGTGACTGGCTATAGGCCAAGTGGGAGATTGTTAGACATTATGTCCCATAGCGTCACTGTTTGTAAATGATATTGTATTATTGTACAAAATTAACTATGTGATAATGAAATTGCCTTTTGCCGTTTTGTAATATTATTTACTTTGACTTATAAATGGCGAAAGTCCATATGATTAGTACCTGGACTGAGAATGATATGAGACAGTATCAGTCCCCAAAGGTTTAATCATTAAATATCCCTAGTCGTAGTATTATCGAGACTGGACATCGATAATGCGGAATAGACTAGTATTGCGCTTGTGCACGTTGTGAGGGCACAACGGCATAGTTCTCATATATTTAAGTATTGGATACTTATGCAAGTGCGATAGGAGGTTGTGTTTTACCGATGGTACGGAAAACAGCTTCGCTCTGGATAGACCCCGCGGAATCCCATTGTAGTATGTCTACGTGTCTATGGGAGGCCGCATCAGGGTAGGTGTATATGGTCTTAACCTGAGACTTACATCGCTAGTACTTGCGACAATCGGTAAACTTTGGTTTTGGTGGTTGGGGACCTTGACCGGTTCTGTGTACACCTCTTCTGGGTTTATCGAGAATCGTAGTGTACTGGATGTGATGTCAAGATGGAAGTATCGCTTCAGACATATGGAGGTGATGATCACGCAGGACACAGAACTAGCACTCTATAAAAGGTTGCAACCGTCGGGACAATATGACCAGGTCAGGATTGTCCGATTTAAAGAGACTAGTTGCTTGATGTCCGATATATGTTTCGTACGGGGCAGACACATCTCCAGCCCCAGGCCTAGCATGTGATCATCCGATACTGGATCGATGTACGCAATACTACGGTATACTACGCCTGATACAGATCTTATATTCCTATAAGAATATTTCTGGAGAATTGGGTAGGCATGGCGCTTTGCTAGAAGCCAACCTTGTCTTGCAAATCGGTAAAGACGTAGTACGAGGTACGTACGTGTTCGGATTATCCGACGATCGTATTTACTGCCAAAATATCCGGAGATCTCTTGGGTCGCTTCCTGAAGATTCACCTATGATATTTGATTCGAACTTAATTAATCTTGGATTAATTGCGGAGAAACTTTATCTCGGATAAAGTGCCTTATTTAGAGAGAGAGAACGATTAATTTGGAATTAATCGATAAAATTATTGTATTCGATATAATAATCGAAATTCGATTTCGACGCGAAATTAAAAATTAGATTTTAATTCGGGCATACGAGTTAATTTAGAATTAATTCGTAAGCGACGTAAATAATAATTTCGCTAGGAGCGATTATTTATTTAAATCCGATTTAATTAACGTCGCGACGCTAGCTCGGTATTTCGGAAATATCGAACCCGAACGCGTGAGTGGACGTGGGCCCACTTTCATTGGGAAACGTGTGGGGCCCACATGACACATGTCATTATATGCATTATTTTATTGATGATGCATTGCATGGTGATAGTGTATTTTACACTCAAATGTTATGCATGGAATTTGAGTGTTGGACACTCTAAGCCTTTGCATGGCTTGTGTCATAGATTTATTATTATTTAATAAATATTATGGCATAAATATAAATTGATTTTTTGGTATCAAAAATCAATTAGAACAAAAAGAAATTTCTCTCCTCTCTCTCTTTTATGACCGAAAACTGCATGCAGTTTTGGTCTCCATTTTTCTTCCATTTTTGGTTGCCAAAAGATTGAAGAAAATATTGTTGTTTGGAACATGCAAGGCTAGCACCTTCAAAGGGATCAAAAGAGGTGATAGGGAAACCATCAAAGAGCTTGGAATACAAAAGCTTGGAGCTTCAAGTCTTCTTCCTCCTCTTGGCCGAATCTTCCAACACTTGGAGCTTCCACCATTTGATCATCTTCTTCATCACATAGCTTTGTAAGTATGATTCCGCCATGCTTCAAGTCTTTTATATATATTCATTTATAGTATTTCATGAATGCTTGATCTTTCCTTGGGACATATTATAGAAACCAACAATTATAACTCATCCAATGAATTTAAAATGAAAAATTCCAAGAACTCCAAGACTCCTACACATTCGGCCAACATGAATAAATTGGGGAAAATTATTCCAAATCAATTTTCAATAAATTGGTCCAACCAAAATGCAATCAAACATGTTATAAGCATACTTAAACAATCAATTTATTCAAATCATGCTCAACAAACATTTACCCAAATTTTAAGCCCTACATTTTTCATGCTTGCAACATTAGCTCTTGATGCCATTGTTGAGTTTTTCTAAGGTCCCAAGATCAAATCAAGACATGAAAACATGCGTGAATACACCAATGAAGATAGCGGAATACTTACATTGATCGGTTATGTCGATTTGAAGACGAATCATGCCCAAAAACGCACTGCCTTTGTAAGCCCACTGCAGCAGTCCATGCTCACTGTCTTGGCAGTTTCGGGTCTCAAAACGAAGCTCAAAACTCCATCGGATGAGTCCCGCCTCATGGTCGAACCTCCCTACCACCTTCGCAAGACTTGAAAGTGTGCTAGCACTTGATTTCTCACCATGAGAAACCACTCTTGCTTCCCTTATTCACGCCCAAACTGGTTCAAAACCAGTGAAGAATGGCCACCATTGCCGTGAGAGGAAGAGAGAATTTGAGAGAGATAAAATTGTGTATTAAGTTATTAAAATGATTTACCAAAAATCAATTTATATTTATGCCATAATTTTCATTAAATTAATAATAAAATTATGACACATAACATGCAATGGCTTAGAGTGTCAAACACTCAAACTCCATGCAATGACATTGAGTGCAATGTACACAATCTACATGCAAAGCATTAGAATGACATGTGTCATGTGGGCCCCACACGTTTCCAAATGAAAGTGGGCCCACGTGCACTCACGCGTTCGGGTTCGATATTTCCGAAATACCGAGCTTACGTCGCGACGTTAATTCAATCGAATTTAAATAAATAATTGCGCCTGGCGAAATTATTATTTACGTCGCTAACGAATTAATTCTAAATTAACTCGTTTGCCCGAATTAAAATCTAATTTTAATTCCGCGTCGAAATCTAATTTCATTTAATATATCGAATATATTAATTCATCGATTAATTCCAAATTAATCGTTCTCTCTCTTTAGACGACATTTTATCCCGGATAAAATATCTCCGTTACTAATCCTAGATTAATTTTCTCTCTCTTCTAATATAATCCCAGATTATTCAAGAGTGCAAGTTGTGCGTCATCGGTGGATTATCGGGAAGCGACCCATGAGATCCCCGGATAATCTGGCAGTAAATACGGTCGTCGGAGTATCCGAATCACGTACGTACCAAGTACTACGTTCTACCGATTTACGAGACAAGGTCGACTCCTAGCAAAGCACCAAGTCTACCCAATTCTCCGGACATATCCATTTAAGAATATTAAGATCTGTATCAAGCGTAGTATACAATTGTATTGTGCATATCGGCCCAGTATCGGATAATCACGTGCTAGGGCTGGGGCTGGATAAGTGTCTGCCCCGTCCGAAACACATATCGGATATCTGGTAACTAGTCTCTATAATCGGATATTCATGACCTGGTCATAATATCACGATTGGATGCGCATCTCTTAAGAGCACTAATACCGTATCCTGCGTGACATCATCTCCACTATGACTGGAGTGATACTTCCGTCTTGACATCACATCCAATACACTACGACGATATATATACCCGGCATTGGCGTACACAGAACCAGTTACAGTCCTAGACGACCTCAACTAAAGTATATCGATTGTCGTAAGCATTAGCGATGTAAGTCTCAGGTTAAGACTATACACACCTACCTTGATTTCGGCCTCCCATAGACACATATTCATAATACCAATGGGATTCCGAGGGGTCTATCCAGAGCGAAGCTGTTTCCCGTACCATCGGTGAAACACGACCTCCTATCGCACTTGCATAAGTATCCAACACTTATATATATGAGAACTATGCCGTTGTGCCCTCACAACGCACACAAGTGCAATACTAGCCTATTCCGCATTATCGATGTCCAGTCTCGATAATACTACGGCTAGGGATATTTAATGATTAATCCTTCGTGGACTGATACTGTCTCATATCATCTCAATCCAGGAACTAATCATAGGGACCTCTCTTCATTTATATATCTATGGTGATCTAATCACAAATGATGAGAGTGCAATTTCCTTATTACATAGTTAATTTGCTACAACAACACAATGATCTGTGCAAATAGTGACGCTATGGGTCATTTTGTCCAACAATGAAATCCAATATCACCGGTTTATAAGGGGTTAGATTATAGCTTGGGTAATATAAAGATTTATTTATTGAGTCATAATCTTAATGTTTTTTCATTAACTGGCCATTAATAAAATTGAACTGGGAAACTTAAAATGAACTAGACATAGGGATTTTAAGTTTAAGACCTTAGACTCAATAGTCCACGATCTTCCTTGAGGATAGATAACCCTTTAATAGATTTCCTTACAGGATAGACATATACCTGTCGGGCGGGCGGGGGGGTAGCCATAATTCGAACTTAAACTTAATGAATCCAGATAATTTGGTTGACATAGAAATATGGTTTAATTGGGTTAAACTGGGTATTTGTGTCTGACCATCGACAAAGGCTTACACATAATTTAGTGTTCCAGGTTAATAAATCAATATATTACCCAACTTTAAGATAATCACTTCATCTTTAAAATGATATTGGAAGAAATCACAACCCTAGATAGTTTTTAATATTGAATTTTCTTAAAACCTACTTTCGAACAATTTTATTTACTTGTTTTTAAATTTAGAATCGTCACCATTTCAAATCAATCAAACAACCTGTTAGATACTAGTAATCATTTAACCTCATAAAATTAATAGATTAGATATTAAGTCCTCATGGGATCGATATTTTTATACAACTTGAACGATATGTGCGCTTGCGTTATACGTGTGTGTTTACGCCGGTCAAGTTTTTGGCACCGTTGCCGGGGAATTATTTATCTTTCACTATTAATTTTGGGGTTAGATATGTTACTTGTATCTAATTTCTTTTTACTTATTATTTTTGTTTTCTTGTGTTTCAGGTTCTCAGAAACTACATGAGACGAACCAGAAGCTTTGAACTCCGATCGCTTGACCCAGAAATTGAAAGAACCATCAGACTGTTGAGAAGGGAAAGGTGAGAAGGCCAAGAAGCTTTAGTCAACATGGAACCTGAGCCGTTGGAGGTTGCACCACCAATTACCATTCGAGACAGAACCATTCCGGTGGTTGACAGACTCATTTCATGTATTGTACTTCCTCCCTTACCAGTAAATGCGTGTGACATCAAAACATGCATTCAGATGATTCAGCAGTCAGTTCAGTTCAGGGGGAATGCAACTGAAGATCCTAATGCCCACATCAGTAACTTCCTGGAAGTTTGCGGTACTTTCAACTACAACAGAGCATCAGAAGAAGTAATGAGATTGCGTGTTTTCCCATACTCCTTGAAGGACGGAGCTAAAGCTTGGCTACATTCACTACCAGCAGGTTCTATCACAACTTGGAACACTTTAGCCACCAAATTTCTTGCAAAGTACTTTCCACCAGCCAGAACTGGAAAGCTGAGGAATGACATCACATCCTTTGTGCAACAAGACTCAGAAACTCTCTACGAAGCTTGGGAAAGGTACAAAGATTTGCTTCGGAAATGTCTTCACCATGAGATTCCAAAATGGCTTCAAGTCCAAACATTCTATAATGAACTTTCTAGAATAATGAGAACCACAATCGATGTTGCTGCTGGAGGAGCCTTGATGGCAAAAGGAGAAGATCAGGCCTGGGACCTAATCGAAGAAATGGCCAACTACAATTTCTTGTGGCCAACAGAAATGAGCATGATCCAAAGAATTGCAGGAATTTATGAAAGTGGAGCCAATACAGCAGTCAACGCCAAGCTAGATCAGATATGCAAATTCATGGAGACTCTTACCACTGGATCCACAAGTTCACCATAAAGAGGAGCACCGGACTCGAACCAACTTGAAGAGACGGTGAATTATGTCAACAATTTCAACAGACAGGGGAACAATCCATATTCCAACACCTACAACCCAGGGTGGAGGAATCATCCCAATTTTTCATGGAGCAACAATTCAGGCCAACAGTAGAACTATCCACCACCTGAATTCCAGCAACAGAATAAAAGCCAGGAGCAGGCAAATGAACCAAAAATAATAGAAGTGTTGACCCACTTGAAAAATATAGAAGCAAAACACGACTCTCAAGCAGCAAGATATGATACTATGTTTCAATCTCAAGCAGCAAGATATGATGCTATGTTTCAATCCCAAACAGCATTAATTCAAAGTTAATCTGCTTCTATTAAAGCACTGGAGAATCAAATTGGACAACTGGCAAATGCTCAGAGTTACAGACCGCCAGGTACCCTTCATAGCAACACAGAGCCAAATCCAAGAAACATGGGGAATGAGCAATGGCATGCCATCATGTTAAAAAGCGGTACTGAAATCAACAAAGATGTTGGAGCCAAAACAGCTGCTGAGGAAGTTCCAAAAGAAACAAAGCAACAGATGGAGGAAAAAGAAGCAAATGAAAAAGAACAGATCATTCCACCTCCACAGTTTCCTCAACGTCTTCAGAAGAACAAATTAGACAAGCAGTTTTCTCGGTTCATGGAAATCTTCAAAAAGCTGCATATCAACATTCCATTTGCAGAAGCGTTGGAACAAATGCCCAACTATGCCAAATTTATGAAAGACATTCTTTCACGAAAGCGGAGATTGGGAGATTACGAGACAGTAGCATTATCAGAAGAATGCAATGCTATCATTCAGAGGAAACTTCCCCCAAAGTTGAAAGATCCTGGCAGTTTCACTGTTCCTTGCACCATAGGGGAACATGACTTCGGTAAGGCTCTGTGTGATCTAGGTGCGAGTGTTAACTTGATGCCTTTTTCTATTTTCAAGAAATTACAGATTGGAGAAACAATGCCAACTTCAGTCTCACTACAACTTGCTGATAGAACGCTCGTATTTCCAAGAGGCGTAGTTGAGGATGTGCTGGTCAAGGTTGACAAATTCATTTTCCCAGTAGATTTTATTGTCCTTGATATGGAGGAAGAAGCAGATGTGCCAATCATCCTTGGGAGACCATTCTTGGCTACAGGTCGAACCATTATTGATGTACAAAAAGGAGAACTAACCATGAGGGTACAGGACCAAGAAGTAACATTCAATGTTTTCAAGGCCATGAATTTCCCAGATGATGAAAAGAAGGAGGAATGTTTCAAACTTGATGTGATAAACAGTACCATTCAGAACTCCAATGCAATGCAAAGTTCTACTGACAAACTTAAAACATGTCAATTGCCTGTGGAGCCTAAAGATAAAGCGTCTTTTATACTAAAGAAGCCAATTCTTGCACTACAAGCAACAGAAGAGAAAAAGTTCCACCAGCTCAACGAATTGGAGGAATTTCATAATCAGCCTTTTGAGGATGCCAAATTGTACAAAGAAAAGGGTAAGAAAACACATGATGAGAAGTTAGTGCGCATACAACTGGAACCAAGGCAGAAGGTACTGTTAAACAAATCAAGGGTGAAATTATTCCCATGGAAGCCAAAATCACGGTGGTCAGGTCCATTTGTGATCACCAAAGTTTTACCAGATAGAGCCGTTGAGATACATGATCCTGACTCCAACAAAACTTTCAAGGTTAAAAACAAGGGTGTCAAGCACTACTGGGGAGAATCATTTGAGCGACAAAAAGAAAGTGTTACACTTTCAGATCCAGTTTAACGTTCGAGAAGTCAAGTCTAGCTGACGACTCTAAACTTAGCGCTAGCAGGGAGGCAACCCATGCAATTTTTGTATATATTGTGATCTGGTGTGTTTTATTTTTGTGTGTTTAATTTTTACAGGTTTAGTCATTTCAAGATGGAAGAAGCTCTCGTAAATCTTCGCAAGCAATTCCCTTCTCTCCCTCAAAAATCTATGATGAAAGTCTACAAAGCTCGCTTGGAACGGATGAGATTACTGATGATCAAAGGTATTCCTACTGACATTCGTTGGTTAATTGAAGTACGGGTCCGATTGGCAGGTTAGTCTTCTGACTCTTTTATTTCACATCTGCCTGGCTTAGGAAGGAGCACCTATGCTAAAAAGAGAAGAGCCAAAAGAATGTGTGTTTGTTATAAATGTGCTCGCATGTTTTGTAATACTCGTTGTCGTTCTTTAGGAATGGTGTCCGATAACCACGAAGATAAGATTAACTTTATTAGGGATGGCTTGAGTAAGGAGTCTTTGGATGACATATCTAAAACTCTTGAGACGTATCCCAGTGGATGTGTGTATCATGAAATTCGCATGTTATATGCACAATTCCAAAAGGAAAGACAACTGTTAAGTCTCGGGAATCTGACTCAAAAAGACCTTGTTTGCCAATTTATAAGAAAATTGGATGGGAAGCTTGTCCCTGACACATAGACGTCAATCAAGCCGTTACTTTTGTTGTAAATATTATATCTCTATGTCTTTTCTTAATAATTGTGATTTTTTTTGTTGTTTTCTTTTAATTTTCTCCGACAGGATCCAGACCTTTTTGACTATCACGATATTATTTCGCTACTAATCGTCATCTGGAAGATACTTGTGCTATTTTTACTCACCCTTTTCAGGTACTATAAATTCAGCCCGTCATTGCACTTTTGAAGGCATCCAGAGTTGAGAAAGAAATACATATAAAAAATGGAAGCCACTTCAAGAAGACTAGTTGAAAACATCTGTGTGTTTTGTGGTAGTAGTGTTGGTGTTAAGCCACAATACGTAGAAGCAGCACAAAAATTGGGTCGAGTCTTAGCTGCAAGAAATATGCACTTAATATATGGTGGAGGCAATCTTGGACTAATGGGGATCGTAACTTTTAATTTCCTGTAGAATTTCATCTAACCAGGTATTATCTTCTAAACTCTTCTTTTACTGTTTAAGACATTGGGGACAATGTCTCATTTAGGTTTGGGGGAGGGAATTAGTTGATCAGTACCTTGTTTTTAGTTTGTGTGTTGTTTTTATTTTTAGTCCAAATTTTTTCGAAAAATACAAAAAAATTGAAATTTTTTCAAAAATTACAAAAATATTTTGCGTTTTTGTGGTTTTATTTTGACTAAAAGGGTGAAATTGGTAAGAGATAGCTGAGTAAGGAGTTTCCACTCCTGAGACGTATTTCAAGCCTATTTTCGAAATAAGTTAATTTTTGTTTATTTCCTTTTGAATTATTTAATTTGTGAATTCTCCATAAAACGGACTAAAATGGATCTTCATATGCTCAGTTGACAGGTATTATCAACATATATAGTAACATACAGACATGAGCTAAAATTGAAAAGTTTGTAATATTCAGTGCTCTAGTTTAATTAGAGGAAGCATCTCAAAAAGCACTGAAGTAAAAAAAAAATGTCTGAGATCCGAGTTATTAAGTCTGTAAGGGTGTTTTAACACCTAGTGCCTTAAAACCGACTGGTTTGGGAGTCACTGGCCCAAAGCTCGTTACATGGATCAAAGATGCTGCAAAAATATATATATCTGAAGTCTGAGTAATTAAGTTCGTAGGGGTGTCTCAACACCTGGTGCCCTAAAGCCAACTGGTTTGGGAGCCACCGACCCAACACTCGCTACATAAATGGAAGATATTGTATATAAATAAAAAATAGAGAAAAATCAAAGAAAAAATATGAAAAATCAGAAAAATTATTCCATTGCTACAAAAATGTGTGAAATCTGATAGAACTTTAGGACAAAAATATTACTCTCTTATCAACTGCACTTATGACTGTTGTGGGCAAAAATGAGTTGATTAATATTTTGTCGACTGTGTATATGGAGAATGGTAAAAATAATCGGAGAATTTACTTATTCGGTAATTTAGAATGAAACAAAACAACTATTGATTTGTAGTAGAAGTTTCACCTGATTAGTCACTAACTTCTTTATTCTATTTTCTCTTATCTTTTTGCTTTTGTGTGCATTAGTTTCACTACCTTTTTACTTTTGTAAAACGTTTATGGGTATCATTGCTGTAAGCCCTCACGAGACTATAACTCGTCCACTAGGGACACCAAGGGGTTTAAAGGCTTGTTGCATATGCTAAATGCAACCGTGATCCCTACGAAAGTGGCTTAGTTTAATTTTAATTGTTTCTTGTATTTTATTTTATTGTTTTGCTCGAGGACTAGCAAAATGTTAGGTTTGGGGGTGTGATGAGCGGAAAATATATCAATATTTACCGCCCCTTTAACTTAATATTTTGTTTAGTTTCTCGGGTTTGATGAACGTTTTGATGTGTTTTAGTTTATTTTGCAGATAAAATAATATCGGATCTCAATGAAATCATTTAGGATGAAATATGGGTCAAATAAGGGCAATTATTGGACTTGATATTTTAATTTTGGAGATTAGAAACTTGAAAGGGCGTTTTTGACGAAGTTCAGTTTTGGAAATTCCAATTTTGTGCATCTGTCGTATTTTGGGCATAACGTTTTACTCCAATATTGGATTGAGCTGATTCAAGTTCCAGATTAAAGAAGACTCAAAGATCGACAGCTTTGAAAGACAAAATAATTTCGAATTTTGAAGATTTCATGCCCGAAATTGTTGAACCATCCAGAAGTGTGTTGTGTGTAATTATTAAAGTCACTTTCAATCATTTTCAAAGCAAAAAATAAATTAATAAATAAATAATAAAAATTATCAAATCATCACCAAACATGATAAGAGATTAGTGGAGCAATTAATAATGGATTTGGTGGAGCAATTAGTGGAGCAATTAATAATTGATTTGGTGGATGATTTGATGGAGGCAAAATTTTGCCTATAAATACCAAGCCATTTCATTTGTAAAATTCATACTTTCTTCTAAGGAATTCCTTAAGAATACTAAGAAGATTGTATATTGTTTGTTTATTTACATGTTTCAGTAATTAATTTATGCTTTCGCACTTTCTTTTCTTTACTTTTCACTTTTTACTTTCCGCAATTTACTTTTACGCACAATACTTTTCTTTCTTTAATTTTCAGTTTTTACTTTTCAGTAATTTACTTTCAGCAATTTACTTTTCAGCAATTTACTTTTCAGCAATTTACTTTCAGCATTTAATTTTCAGTATTTAATTTCAGCATTTACTTTCAGCATTTACTTTTCAGTATTTAATTTTCAGTATTTAATTATTAGTATTTTACTTTATGTCTTTTATTTTATTTAAGTTTTTTTTACTACCCGTAAATATGTGTCGTAACTAAGCCAGTTATCTGGGGTTGTGATGAAATCCAATATCACCGGTTTATAAGGGGTTAGATTATAGCTTGGGTAATATAAAGATTTATTTATTGAGTCTTAATCTTAATGATTTTTCATTAACTGGCCATTAATAAAATTGATCTGGGAAACTTAAAATGAACTAGACATAGGGATTTTAAGTTTAAGACCTTAGACTCAATAAACCACGATCTTCTTTGAGGATAGATAACCCTTTAATAGATTTCCTTACAGGATAGACATATACCTGTCGGGCGGGGGTAGCCATAATTGGAACTTAAACTTAATGAACCAGATAATTTGGTTGACATAGACATATGGTTCAATTGGGTTAAACTGGGTATTTGTGTCTGACCATCGACAGAGGCTTACACACAATTTAGTGTTCCAGGTTAATAAATCAATATATTACCCAACTTTAAGATAACCACTTCATCTTTAAAATGATATTGGAAGAAATCACAACCCTAGATAGTTTTTAATATTGAATTTTCTTAAAACCTACTTTCGAACAATTTTATTTACTTGTTTTTAAATTTAGAATCGTCACCATTTAAAATCAATCAAACAACCTGTTAGATACTAGTAATCATTTGACCTCATAAAATTAATAGATTAGATATTAAGTCCTCGTGGGATCGATATTTTTATACTACTTGAACGATACGTGCGCTTGCGTTATACGTGTGTGTTTACGCCGGTCAAGGCTGGCTAGTGAGTTTGGATCCGATGAGTTGCTAATTTTTTTGGAGGTTTTCCATCCTTCCGGCATTTATTTTTTGCAACTTCTGCAACTTTTGAGGTAGTGCCTCCATACGAGGCTCATCATCATGCTCATGCAAAAATGCAATGTGTACAGGGATTTGGATTTAAGGATTTTCCTTGAATCCGAAAAGTTGGGACATGTACTTGAGGGTCCGCTGCCCCTTGCTGTGTCTGAGGACGCAACTCCAGAGGAACTATAAGTTTTCCAAGCTTAGAAAGACGATGATTTAAAATTTAAATCATACATCTTAACTTCAATGGCATCGAAACTCAAGCGGCAATACTATGACATGTCAGATGCGTATAGTATGATGATGCGATTAAGAGAATCATATATGAACTAATAACAAATTGTTGTTCCTAAAGTTGCGATGGAATAGTTCCTTGCGCGAATGGATGAGGGACAAGCTGTGAGCTCACATGCTCTTCACTTGATCGATTTGATCGAACAATTGAGGTAACATAATCTCCCTCTGAATGACATTCTCGGTAGGAGTGTCATTTTTGGTTTGCTCCCAAATTCTTATCACCAATTCGTGATGTATTTCAACATGAATGGGATGATCTGTTCCTACCATGAACTGCATAGGATGTTGATCACAGCGGAATAGGACCTAAGGAAGGGATTACTAACCGGTGCATAATCATACATGTATAACGCAAGCGCACGTATCGTTTAAGTAGTATAAAAAGTTATCGATCCCACGAGGACTTAATACCTAAACTATTAATTTATGAAGCCAAATATTTACGAGTACCTAACAGATTGATTGTTTTGATTGGATGGTGACTTTAAAATTAAAACAAGTAAATGAAAATAGAGTGAAAGTAGATTAAGGAAAATTCAATATTATTAAACTATCCAGGGTTGTGAATTCTTCCAATACTTTTTTAAAGATGAAGTGGTTATTTCATATTAGTGTAATATACTGGTTTACTAACCTGGAACACGAAATTCTGCAAAAGCCTCTATTGATGGTCAGATGCAAATACCCAGTGTAACCCAATTAAACCATATGTCTATGTCAACCAAGTTACCTGAATTCATTAAGATTAAGTTCCAATTGTGGCTACCCCCGCCCAACAGGTATATGTTTATCCTATAAGGAAATCTATTAAAGGGTTATCTATCTTCAAGGAAGATCGTTGGCTATTAAGTCTAAGGCTGAAACCTAAAATTCCTTCGTCATGTTTATTTTAAGTTTACCCGATCAATCTTATTAGTGGCCAGTTAACAAGAAGCGTTAAGCTTAAGACTTAATAAGTAAACCTTTCTATTACCCAAACTATAAAATAACCCCTTATAAACTGGTTGATATTGGATTTCATCATAACCCCAGATAACGGGCTTAGCTACGACACATATTTACAACTACTAAAAGCTTAAAAATAAAAGACATAAAGTAAAGTGCTGAAAAGTAAATGCTGGAAATTAAAAAGGTAAAAGTACAATGGAAGAAAATGTTGGGGTTAAATGATCCACTTCTATTACTACTATTTTAGGTATCTCCCTTAATATAATATATTAACTTGTGTGATATTACCAACCATCCATATAGGCGGTAACCTGATTAAGTCAAATTAATATTTAAATACCAACCGACCAACTAGGCGGTATCCATGCTTAGTCAGGTTAAAACCAATTCATAAATAATTACCAACCGGTAAGTACTGTGCGTAAAAGTAAATAAAATTAATTACAGAACTGAAATTAAACAAACAAGATACAATCTTCTTAGTATTCTTAAGGAATTACAGAGAAGAAGGTATGAATCTGAAATAGAAATTTCGAGCTGAATTTATAGACGTTAGTAGGCCGAGCGCGTCGCGATGCGCTGTGAATTGAAGTGTGGAATGCAGAGATGCTGACACGTGGTGCTTAGCTTCGTGAAATGGTGACATGTGGCAAGCGGCGTCAGCAGCTTAATGATTGTGCTGACGTGGTGATGACGTGGCGATGTTGATTGTCGACAGTATGTGATGGTGACACGTGGCATAAGATGATTGGCTGATGATGATGTGGCTGACACATGGCAAGCTGACTCGGCATGTGACTGATGTGGACGCCACGTGGCTGACACGTGGATGACACGTAGACGACACGTGGTGATGGCGATTGTTGGCAGCATATGATGATGACATGTGGCACGGCGCACGTTAGCGGATCTGCTCTGATGTTGACATGTGGCAGACACACATTAGCAAAAGCGCATGTTAGCAAGCTTCTCAGATTTTGACACGTGTCCCGGTACATCTTAGCAGAACTCGGCGCATGTTAGCAAAGTGCTGGGTACGTTAGCGATCGCGACGCGTAAATCCAATTTTGCTCTTTTTGTCTGTTTTCACTGTTTTGGCCCTGAATTGCTTCCAGAGAGTCCTGAAACTTTATTTATCTATAAAATAACACAAAACACCTCAAAATATTCACAAAACTCAAGAAACTTTACAAAATATTAGGTCAAATGAGTGGGAAATAGTGATACATTTACCACTCATCACACCCTAAACCTAACATTTTGCTAGTCCTCGAGCAAAACAACAAGATAAAATAACATAAACATCTTTAAAATTAAACTAATCCACTTTCGTAGGGATCACGGTTGCATTTAGCGTATGCAACAAGCCTTTAAACCCCTAGGTGTTCCTAGTGGACAAGTTGTAGTCTCGTGAGAGCTTACATCAACGATACCCACAAATGTTTTACAAAAGTAAAAATATAGTAAAACTAATGCATACAAAAGAAAAAAGACAGGAGAAAAGAGAATAAAGAACTTAGAGACTAAACAGGTGAAACTTCTTATCCAAGTTAATAGTTGTTTTCCTTCTTTCTAAATTACCGAATAAGTAAATTCTCCAATTATTTTTATCATTCTCCATATACACAGCCAACAAAATATTAATCAACTCATTTTTTCCCACAATAGTCACAAGTGTAGTTGAGAAGAGAGTAATATTTTGTCCTAAAGTTGTATCGGAATTCACACATTTTTTAGCAATGGAATACTTTTCTGATTGTTCTGATTTTTTTTTATTTATATACAATATCTTCCATCCATGTAACGAGCTTTGGGCCAGTGACTCCCAAACCAGTTAGCTTTAGGGAACTAGGTGTTAAGACACTCTTACAGACTTAATTACTCGGATTTTTGATATATATATATATATATATATATATTGTAACATCTTTGATCCATGTAGCGAGCTTTGGGTCAGTGACTCCCAAACCAGTTGGTTTTAGGGCACTAGGTGTTAAAACACCCCTACAGACTTAATAACTCGGATCTCAGACATTTGTTTTTTTTTTTTTGTATATCCCATTACTTTTTTAGATGATTCCTCCAATTAAACTAGATCACTGAATATTACAAACTCTTCAATTACAACTCATGTCTGTATGTTACCATGCAAGTTGATAATACCTGTCAAATGAGCATATGAAGATCCATTTTAATCAGTTTTATGGAGAATTCACAAATTAAATAATTCAAAATGAAATAAACAAAAATTAACTTATTCCAAAATAGGCTGAGATACGTCTCAGGAGTGGAAACTCCTTACACAGCTATCACACACCAATTTCACATGATTAATCAAATTAAAAACTCAAAAACAAAATATTTTTTTAATTTTTATAAAAAATTTTAATTTTTTTGAATTTTTTCAAAAGATTTTGACTAAAAATAAAAACAACATAATAAAAACAAGATAAAACAAGATACTAATCAACTATTCCCCTCCCCCAAACCTAAATGAGACATTGTCCCCAATGTCTTAAAAAGTAGAAGAAGAGTTCAGAAGATAGTACCTGGTTAGCTGAAATTCTAAATCTCACAGGAAATTTAAAGGTTAAGATCCAGATTTATCTGACGCTTCTTACCATGATCATTATCAGACCAGTTAATCTTGGAAATGATATGGTCAATTTTTGATTCAAAGGCTAAGATTTGGTCAATTAAATCCTGGGCAGTTCTGGCAGTGAAGATGAGTTCTTTTAAGAGTTTTGACACGAACCCAATTCTCCGGGCATCATCAAGAAATACACAAAGAAAATCATAAAATCCATATGCGTTAAACAATCCAATTGGTTTCTGGTGTATGTTCAAGTTCGCCCAAGATAGTACTGTAAAGATTTCCTCCATTGTACCCAAGCCACCTGGCAAAGCAATAAAAACATCAGCACGATTAATCATTTCTACAAGTCGTTCAGACATACCTGGCACAATTAGATTGTTTACAACTTGTCTTCGTTTAAAACATCAGCACGATTAATCCATCTCCGTTTGATGGTCCAATCAGATTCGCCTCTACCAAAGGTTTTGGGATGATTCCCAGAACTTGACTGCCTCCATCCTGTACTGCCTTTGAAACGATCCCCATTAGTCCAAGATTGCCACTGCTATATACTAAGTGTATATTCCTTTCAGCTAAGACTCGTCCCAATTCCTGTGCTGCTGCTACGTATTGTGGCTTAGTACCAACACTAGTACCACAAAAGACACATATATTTACAACTTGTCTTCTTGAAGTGGCTTCGATTTTATGTATGTTTCTTTTCTCAAATATGGATGCCTTCAAAAGTGCAAAGATGAGTTGAATTTATAACACCTGAAAAGGGGTGAGTAATAATAGCACTAGTATCTTCCAAAGAACGATTATTAGCAAAACAATAAAAGAAACCGTGAAAGGTCAAAAAGTCTGGATCCTATCGGAGAAAATAAAAGAAATTAATAAAACAAATCAAAATTATTAGGAAAAGACAAAGAGATATAATATCTACAGGAAGTAACGGCTTTGAATGACGTCTATACGTCAACGACAAGCGTCCTATCCAATTTTCTTATAAATTGGCAAACAGGGTCTTTTAGAGTCAGATTCCTGAGACTTAACTGTTGTCTTTCTTTTCGGAATTGTGTATATAACAAGCGAATTTCATGAAACACATTTCCACTGGGATGTGTCTCAAGAGTCTTAGATATGTCATCCAAAGACTCCTTACTCAAGCCATCCCTAATGAAATTAATCTTATCTTCACGGTTATCAGACACCATTCCTAAAGAAAGACAACGAGCATTACAAAACATACAAGCACATTTATAGCATACACCCATTCTTTTAGCTATTCTCTTTTTAGCATGGGTGCTTCTTCCTAAACCAGACAAATGTGAAATAAAATAGTCAGAAGACTCACCTGCCAATCGGACTCGTGCTTCAATAATCCAACAAATGTCAGTAGGAATACCTTTGATCATCAGTAGTCTCATTCGTTCCAAGCGAGCTTTGTAGACTTTCATCAAAGAGTTTTGAGGGAGAGAAGGAAATTGCTTGTGAAGATTTGCGAGAGCTTCTTCCATCCTGAAATCTGAATTTACCTACATAAATTAAACACACAAAAATAAAACACACCAAATCATAATATATACACAAATTGCATGGGTTGCCTCCCAGCGAGCGCTAAGTTTAACGTCGTCAGCTAGACATGACTGCCCAAATGTTAGGCTGGATCTGAAAGTGTGACACTTTATTTTTATTGCTCAAATGATTCTCCCCAGTAGTGCTTGACACACTGACTATTAACCTTGAATGTTTCGTTGGTGTTGGGATCAAGTAACTCAACAACTCCATATGGTAAAACCTGAGTGATCACAAATGGACCTGACCACCTTGATTTCAACTTTCCAGGGAAACATTTTAACCTTGAATTGTATAAAAACACTTGTTGTCTTGGTTCCAGTTGTATGCGCACTATTTTTTTATCATGTCATTTCTTGGTCTTTTCCTTGTATAATCTGGCATTCTCATAAGCCTGTAGGTGAAATTCCTCCAATTTATTGAGTTGGTAAAGTCGTTTCTCTCCTACAGCTTGTGGATCAAGATTCAACTTCTTCAGTGCCCAGTACGCCTTGTGTTCAAGCTCAAATGGTAGATGGCATGCTTTCCCAAACACCATTCGATATGGGGACATACCAATGGGTGTTTTGTAAGCTATCCGGTAGGCCCATAGTGCGTCATCCAGTTTTGTAGACCAGTCCCTCATTGTTGATCCAACGGTTCTCTCCAAGATTCTTTTGATCTCCCTGTTTGAAACTTCAACCTGATCGTTTGACTGTGGGTGGTAAGTAGTGGAAACTTTATGAGAAACTCCGTATTTAGATAGGAGTGCATTGAAATATTTGTTACAAAAATGTGTGCCACCATCACTGATAATAGCCTGAGGTGTTCCGAAGCGAGTGAAATTATTCTTTTTAAGGAATTTGATTACCACTTTTGAATCGTTTGATGGCAGTGCAATTACTTCAACCCATTTGGAGACGTAGTCTATAACAACCAGTATGTACAAGTTTCCAAATGATGGAACAAAAGGTCCCATAAAATCAATCCCCCATACATCAAATATCTCCAATTCCAGAATTTTTTGCAGAGGTCCTTCATTTCTCCTCGAAATATTTCCCGTTCTCTGGCACCTGTCACATTGAAGAGAAAACAAGTAAGCATCTTTCAAAAGAGTGGGCTAGAACAAACCTAGTTGTAGGACTTTGGCTGTAGTTTTGTTTCCGCTGAAGTGTCCGCCATATGGTGATGAATGACAATGTTGCAAAACACTGTTGACCTCCTCATATGGAACATACCGTCTCAATAATTGATCAGCACAATGTTTGAACAGGTACGGCTCATCCCAGACATAGTGTTTGACTTCTTTGAAGAACTTCTTTCGTTGCTGAGTTGTCAATTACAATGGCCATTTTCCCAATACTATGTAGTTGACATAGTTAGCATACCAAGGGACATCATACTGTTTCATGGAAAACAACTGTTCATTTGGAAAAGTTTCTTTGATTGTCAATTATTTGCCAGCTGTTTCTCCATTCTCGATCCTCGATAAATGATCTGCCACTTGGTTTTCTGTCCCTTTTCTGTCTCGAATCTCCACGTCAAATTCTTGCAGAAGAAGTATCCAACGGATCAATATGGGTTTGGCATCTTTCTTCGCGATCAGGTATTTGATTACTGAATGATCTATGTAGACCACCACTTTGGGACCCAGCAGATTGGATCGAAATTTATCAAAAGCGAACACAACTGTGAGCAACTCCTTTTCAGTGGCTGTGTAGTTAAGTTGAGCTTCATTCAGAGTTTTGCTGGAGTAATAAATGGTGTGGAAAACTTTTTCTTTGCGTTGTCCCAAAACTGAACCTACAGTAAAATCACTAGCATCGCACATCACCTCAAATGGAAGGGTCCAATCTGGTGCTACAATGATAGGAGCAGAAACCAACTTCTGTTTTAGGATCTCAAAAGCTTCGTGACATTCTTTGATGAATTTGAAAGGCACATCCTTTTCCAGAAGATTGTATAAAGGTTTAGCAATCTTTGAGAAGTCTTTGATAAATCTCCTGTAAAAACCTACAAGTCCGAGAAAGCTCTGAATCCCTTTGACAGATGTTGGTGGAGGTAATTTTTCAATTGTCTCAATCTTTACTTTGTCTACCTCGATTCCCTTTTGTGAGATCCGGTGTCCCACAACGATGCCTTCATACACCATGAAATGGCATTTCTCCCAGTTGAGCACCAAGTTGGTATCTTCGCATCTTTGTAACACTTTTCCAGATTTTGCAAGCAGTGGCCGAAAGAATCTTCGAACACAGAGAAATCATCCATGAAAACCTCCATACTTTATTCCAGCATGTCTGAAAAGATGGCCATCATGCAACGTTGAAATGTAGCAGGGGCATTACATAGTCCAAATGACATCATACGGAAAGTAAAAGTACCATAGGGACATGTAAAAGTGGTTTTCTCCTGATCTTCTGGGGCGATGGAAATCTAATTATACCCCGAATATCCATCCAGAAAGCAATAGAATTTATATTCCGCCAGTCTTTCGAGCATTTGATCAATGAATGGTAGCAGAAAATGGTCTTTCCTTGTTGCTTTGTTCAGCTTCCGGTAGTCCATGCATACTCTCCATCCAGTAACCATTCTTGTTGGAATCAACTCATTTTTTTCATTTGTGACTACAGTAATTCCTCATTTCTTTGGTACACACTGCATAGGACTCACCCAAGTGTTGTCTGAGATGGGGTAAATGATGCCAGCATCCAACCATTTGATAATCTCTTTCTTTACAACCTCCTTCATGATTGGATTTAGTCTCCGTTGATGCTTCACTGTGGGTTTGTACTCGTCGTTCATCAGAATCTTGTGCATGCAAAATGATGGGCTAATGCCTCGAATGTCTGCTATAGTCCACCCAATGGCTCTCTTGTGTTCTCGTAACACTCTCAGCAAGTTTTCTTCCTGCTCCAATGTTAGCGAAGAAGAAATAATTACAGGTAATTCAGAAGAGTTTCGAAGGAATGCATACCTGTGATGGCTCAGAAGTAACTCCAGCTCCAATTGCGGTGGTTCTTCAATTGAGAGGTTGATCCACTCATTTTTTGGGAGTTCCAGGCTTTCAACTGATGGTGTCGATTTAAAATGAAATGGCTTGTCAAGATAGTTGATACATTCCAGAATTTCAGCATCTAGCTCGCTATCAATCATGTTGGTGATGCAAGCTTCAAGTTTATCCGTGGGAGGTGGTTCAGTATCCTGGATGACACTATCAACAACACCAACTCTGAAACATTCATCTTCCTTTTCATTACTCAGGAATTTCATGGCTTTGAAAACATTGAAGGTAACTTCTTGGTCCTGAACTTTCATGGTTAGTTCTCATTTTTGCACATCAATAATAGTTCGATCTATAGCCAAAAATGGTCTCCCAAGGATGATAGGTACATCTTTGTCTTCTTCCATGTCACAGATAATGAAATCTGATGGGAGAATGAGTTTGTCAACTTTGACCAGCACATCTTCAACAACTCCTCTCGGAAATGCGAGCGTTCTATCAGCAAGTTGCAGTGAGACTGAGGTAGACATTGCTACTCCAATTTGCAGTTTCCTGTAAATAGAAAAAGGCATCAAATTAACACTTGCACCTAAGTCACAAAAATCCTTACCAATGTAATGTTCTCCAATGGTGCATGGGACAGTGAAACTGCCAAGATCTTTCAACTTCGGGGGAAGTTTCCTCTGAATGATGGCGCTGCATTCCTCGGTTAATGCTACTGTCTCGTAATCTTTCAATCTATGTTTTCATGAAAGAATGTCTTTCATGAATTTGACATAGCTGGGCATTTCTTCCAACGCTTCTGCAAATGGGATGTTGATGTGCAGCTTTTTGAAAACCTCCAAGAAACGGGCAAACTACTTGTCCAATTTATTTTTCTGAAGTCGTTGTGGAAAAGATGGAGGTGGAGTGATTTGATATTTTTCCTTTGCTTTGTTTTCCTCCATTTGTTGCTCTACTTTTTTTTGAACTTCTTCAATGGATGCCTTGATTCCAACATCTTTGTTGATTTCATACCGCTTTTCAAGGTAATGGCTTGACATTGCTCATTCCCTCGATTCCTTGGATTTGGTTCTGTGTTGCTGGGAAGATTCCCTGGTGGTCTGTAACTCTGAGCATTGGCCATTTGTCTAATTTGATTCTCCAGTGCTTTGATGGAAGCAGATTGGCTTTGAAACATAGCATCATATGTTGCTTGTTACTTTTTGAACATCTCTGCAATTTATTCTTTCATTTTCGGTTCTTTTTCAAACTCATGGCCTTTTTTTGTTGTTGGAATCCAGGTGGTGGATTGTTCTTTTTCCCTGAATTGTTGCTCCATGAAAAATTGGGATGATTCCTCCACCCTGGGTTGTAGGTGTTGGAATATGGATTGTTCCCCTGTCTGTTGAAATTGTTGACATAATTCACCGTCTCTTCTTGTTGATTTGGCTCTGGTCCTCATCCATAAGGTGAACTTATGGCTCCGACAATGTTTACAACTTGCGCGCTGAGTGTTTCCAGGCATTTGCACATTTGATCCAACTTAGTATTCATTGTTGGGTTGGCTCCAACATCATAAATTCTTGCAATTTTCTGGATCATGCTCCTTTTTGTTGGCCACAAGGAATTGTTGTTAGCCATTTCTTTAATTAGGTCTCAGGCTTGATCTTCTCCTTTTTCCATTAACGCTCCTCCAACAGCAGCATCAATTGTGGTTCTCATCAGTACAGAAAGTCCATTATAGAAAGTTTGGACTTGAAGCCATTTTGGAATATCATGGTGAGGACATTTCCGAAGAAAATCCTTGTACCTTTCCCAAGCTTCATAGAGAGTTTCCGAGTCATGTTGTACAAATGATGTGATGTCAATCCTCAGTTTTACTGTACTGGCTGGTGGAAAATACTTTGCAAGGAATTTGGTGGCTAGAGTGTTCCAAGTTGTGATGGAACCTGCTGGTAGTGAATGTAGCCAAGCTTTTGCTTTGTCTTTTAAGGAATATGGGAAAACACGCAGTCTCATAGCTTCTTCAGCTGCTCTGTTGTAATTGAAAGTGCCGCAAACTTCCAGGAAGTTGCTGATGTGGGCATTAGGATCTTTAGTTGCGTTCCCTTCAAACTGCACTGACTGCTGAATTATCTGAATGCATTTTTTGATGTCACACGCATTTGCTGGTTAGAGAGGAAATACAATATAGGAAATGAAGCCGTCAACCACCGGAATGGTTCTGTCTCGAATGGGTATTGGTGGTGAAACTTCCAAAGATTCAGGTTCCATGTTGACGATTGCTTCTTGGTTTTCTTACCTTTCCCTTCTCAATTGTCTGATGGTTCTTTCAATCTATGGGTCAAGCGGTTGGATTTAAAAGCTTATGGTTCGTCTCATGCAATGTATGAGAACCTGAAACACAAGAAAACAACAAAAATAAGAAAAAAGAAATTAGACACAAGTAACGTATCTAACCTCAAAACTAATAGTGAAAGATAACTAAGTCCCCGACAACGGCGCCAAAAACTTGACTGGTGGTAATCACACGCGTATAACGCCAGCGCACGTATCGTTCAAGTAGTATAAAAAGTATCGATCCCACGAGGACTTAATACCTAAACTATTAATTTATGAAGCCAAATATTTACGAGTACCTAACAGATTGATTGTTTTGATTGGATGGTGACTTTCAAATTAAAACAAGTAAATGAAAATATCGCGAAAGTAGATTAAGGAAAATTCAATATTATTAAACTATAGAGGGTTGTGAATTCTTCCAATACATTTTTAAAGATGAAGTGGTTATTTCATGTTTGTGTAATATACTAATTTACTAACCTGGAACACGAAATTCTGCAAAAGCCTCTGTCGATAGTCAGATGCAAATACCCAGTGTAACCCAATTAAACTATATGTCTATGTCAACCGAATTACCTGAATTCATTAAGATTAAGTTCCAATTGTGGCTACCCCATCCAACATGTATATGTCTATCCTGTAAGGAAATCTATTAAAGGGTTATCTATCATCAAGGAAGATCGTGGGCTATTAAGTCTAAGGCTGAAACCTAAAATTCCTATGTTATGTTTATTTTAAGTTTACCCGATCAATCTTATTAGTGGCCAATTAACAAGAAGCATTAAGCTTAAGACTTAATAAGTAAACCTTTATATTACCCAAACTATAAAATAACCCCTTATAAACCAGTTGATATTGGATTTCATTACAACCCCAGATAACGGGCTTAGCTACGACCCATATTTACAACTACTAAAAGGTTAAAAATAAAAGACATAAAGTAAAGTGCTAAAAAGTAAATGCTGGAAATTAAAAAGGTAAAAGTACAATGAAAGAAAATGTTGAGGTTAAAGGATCCACTTCTATTACTACTATTTTAGGTATCTCTCTTAATATAATATATTAATTTGTGTGATAGTACCAACCAACCATATAGGCGGTAACCTGATTAAGTCAAATTAATAATTAATTATCAACCGACCAACCAGGCGGTATCCATGCTTAGTGAGGTTAAAACCAATTTATAAATAATTACCAACCGGCCAATATAGCGGTATCCTCATTAAGTCAGGTTTTAAATAGTTATTATATTATAATTAGGGGAGATTAATCTAAATAGCAATAATAAAAACTTTATCTTTTACCCCAGCAGGGGGAGTTACCTCCTCATTAATGAAAAGTAAAAAACTGAAAAAGTAAAGAAAGGTAAGTACTGTGTGTAAAAGTAAATAAAATTAATTACAGAACTGAAATTAAACAAACAAGATACAATCTTCTTAGTATTCTTAAGGAATTACAGAGAAGAAGTGTAGGCACTATATTTTTGTATAAAGCCCAATGATGAGCCTCGTATAGAAGGCACTACCCGATAAGTTGAGGAAGTCGCGGGAAACGAATGTCGGAAGGGAAAATTCAAAAATTAATACATTATCAAATTTAATTCATTTATTTAGCCTCATACTTGCTTGATTGATCTCTGTTTTAAATATTAGCCTCGGCCCAAAACCCCTGCAACCCATAAAAGCCCACATACCTATGCACACCTATCCAAAACCCATGCAACCCTTCTAGGCCCACACGCCCAAGCCCAATCCAAGACATTTCAATCACATTTAATCAAATTCCAAATCCCTCTAAATCCCCTTCCAAATTAGCCAAGATTGGATCCTCCAAATTTGGAAAGAAAATCAAGGCACATTTGTGAGTTGGGCGGCACACACACACACATATATGATAAAATGAAACCCTAACATGCACAACCTTAACCCTAGCACACCATTATAAAAGGAGAACACTTTCAAACCCTAATCCATTCTCTCTCTCCCCCGAAGACTCTCTCGCCTCTCACATATCTCTCTTCTCTCTCGGCCACAAAAAAAAAACCCTAATCACTTCACGCAGCCCCTTCATCTTTCTAACCTCTCTCATCTTTCTCTTCTCACTACACTCGGCAAACTGCCCATCAAACACACACAAAGCCACCGGAAGCCGAGAACAAATAAAAACAAACAAGTGACCAACAAAACTAAAACACACAGCCCTTTCATGCCATTCACATAAACAACAGCCCTCCACGTGAAAACAAACACAAAACCGTGAACCAAGCTACCCATAAGCCCTCATAAACGTGAACCAAGCCCTTCACCGCAACTAAACAAACCCTAGACACTCTCTCTGCTCCTTCATCTTCTTGGACCGAACACAAAGAAACAAACAACCCTCCACCGTGAGCAAAAAAACGGTAAAACAACCCTCAGCCACGAACAAAATCAACAAAACCCTTCACGCCAATCCCCCCACTGACCGAAACAACAACAATACAAACAGCCCCTAAATCGAGTCCAAAAACAGTATAAAAAACAACCCAAACCGAGACCAAAATAGTAGCCAAAACCGAGACAAAAACAGTCCAAAAAAACCCAAGAAATAGTCCAAAATCATCCCAAAACCAGCCCCAAAAACCACAGAAAATAGTAGCAAAAATAGAGAAAACAGCAGCCTAAAACAGAAAAAATAATGAATCAGCGAACCAGAAAGACAGCGGAGCATTAACCCTTCCAGCGACGTCTCGACGCACTTCCGAGAAGAGACTTAAAAGGTAAGACCTGAGGGCCCTCTCTTTAATATTCGTTTTGTTATCCCGAACACGACATGTTTGGTTGGACGTGGAATACGTCCAACCGGGCATGCGAGATCCCACACTAACGGCCAAGTCCCTACGTTACATTTGATTTCTTTAATATTTCTGTTATTTATTTTTTTTATGTTCATTTACTGTCTGTGTTTATTATTCCGCTATTTACTTTCCGTTCGTTATTCCATTAGAAATTTATTCTTCGTTATTTGTAAGCGCGCATGGCTATTTACATTGGATTGAAGGTCCCTCATTTGTGGGAAATGCCTGAGGGCAACCTTTACCATGATATTTTGCTGCGCCGGATGAGGTATGCTTGGTTGGATGTGAAATACGTCCAACCGGGCATACGAGATCCCATATAGATGTCAGCCAAGTCTCTTGGTTGCATCTCTTTTCTTTTATTCCGTTATTCAGTTCTTGTTGTTCCGTTAGTTATTTATTCATCATTATCATTTAGTGTGCATGTGCTACTTACATCGGATCAAAGGTCATCCTATTTGCGGGAAATGCCTGAGGGCAGCCTTTACCATGATATTTTGCTGCGCCGGACGAGGTATGCTGGGTTGGATGTGAAATATGTCCAGCCGGGCATACGAGGTCCCATATAGATGTCGGCCAAGTCTCTCGGTCGCATCTCTTTTCTTTTATTCCGTTATTCATTTCTTGTTGTTCCTTAATTTATTTATTCATCGTTATTTGTTAGTGTGCATGGGCTACTTACATCGGATTAAAGGTCACAATTTTTGTGAAAAATGCCTGAAAGTAGCCTTTACCATGATATTTTGCTGTGCCGGACGAGGAATGCTAGGTTAGATGTGAAATTCGTCCAACCGGGCATACGAGATCTCATATAGATGTCGGCCAAGTCTTTTGCTCACATCTCTTTTCATTTATTCTGTTATTCACTTTTTCTTGTTTGCTATTTTTTTATTTATCGTATTCGTCATCGCGCATTTCCTTTGTGTCATTTATTTAGTTATACGCCTTTGTAATGCCTCTTTTTTATTTATCGCTTCATATTTATTCCATTAGTTATCTTTATTTATTATGTCGCATCACTTCACGTTTATTTCCATACTTGCGTTATGTTAATGCTTGAGTGTTGCCTCTTGTGGTATATCGGATGGAAACCCAGACATAAATTCCGTAGCTGAATCCGAATGGACGGTAATGCGGTCTGTACTTGGGATACAACTCCACATACCACTCGGGAAATACTTACATAAGCCTTATTAACCTCCCTTCATTTGTTATTTATTCATTGATGCTTTCCCGCCTTTGATTATTTATTATTTTCATTTTCACAACTCGTACTCCTTAATGTAATATGCTTCCATTGTTTCTATCAATGTTTATGGGTGTGCAAACTTGTATGTTACTTGAATTATCTTGCATGTGCTGCATAACACTTGGTTATATCATTGCGTAAACCCGTTCATTACAACTGGCATAAGTGAGGGACCATTCCGAACCCAACGGTTTGAGGCCTTCCCTTACGAGGGGTGAGTGCGGCCTTAAATCATTTCCAAGTTCACACTAGGTAGCGACTATTTTATTCTCCGGTTTAGTCCCCCACGGGCTACTCCATACTCCCGATGGGCCGTGAGCCCGAGCAACATCACCCACGCTCTGTGCCATGTGTCTATAAGAAGGTATGAATCTGAAATGGAAATTTCGAGCTGAATTTATAGGTGTTAGTAGGTCGAGCACGTCACGACGCGCAACCCTTTACGTGTCGCAACGTGCCGTGAATTACGGCGTGGAATTCGAAGATACTGAAATGTGGTGCTTGGCTTCGCGAGATGGTGACATGTGGCAAGCGGCATCGGTAGCTTAATGATTGTGCGGATGTGGCGATGATATGGCGATGTTGATTGTCGGCAACATGTGATGGTGACACATGGCATAAGATGATTGGCTGATGATGACGTGGTTGACACGTGGCAAGCTGACTCGACATGTGACTGATATGGATGCCATATGGCTGACATGTGGATGACACGTAGATGACATGTGGCGATGGCGATTGTCGGCAGCATGTGATGATGACACGTGGCACGACGCACGTTAGCGGATTTGCTCTGATGTTTACACATGGCAGGCGCACGTTAGCAAGATTCTCAGATTTTGACACATGTCCCGGTGTATTTTAGAAGAACTTGGTGCACGTTAGCAAGGTCCGGCGCACATTAGCGATCACGATGCAGCTTGCGCGTCGTGACGTAGAAATTCCAGTTTTGCCCTTTTTGTCCGGTTTTCACTGTTTTGGCCCTGAATTGCTTCCAGAGAGGTTTGAAACTTTATTTATCTAAAAAATAACACAAAACACCTCAAAATATTCACAAAAATCAAGAAACTTTACAAAATATTAGGTCAAATGAGTGGGAAATAGTGATACATTTTACCACTCATCAAGTACTGACTCGTCCTCCGAAACCTACTTCACTTTCTGCTTCTTCCCAAGCCAGGCCAATGGGAAAGATGACGAAAGCGAAGAAGAAGGGTTTCGGTCCTCCATCGCAAGGAAAGATAGCTAAGTCCAAGAGGGCGTTTGAAGACAAATTCCATTATTACAGTAAACTCGGGCACTGGAAAATGAACTGTCCTGACAACATAGCCCAAATAAGTTGAGAGAGAGCATCTACATCAAGTACATTTATTTTTCCGGTTATTGATATCTCTCTAGCTTGTGAAGCTGTTACATCCACCTGGATTTTGGATTCTGTTTATCCTATTCATATTTGTAATTCGTTACAGGTGCTGAAGGAAATTAAGAAGCCGAAGCCTGGAGAGATGTAGTTGCATTTTGGGAGTGGAGACTCTCTGGATACAATTGCAGTGGGAGTATGCGAGATCCCCTTCCCGAGTGGGAGCCTTTTATTATATGATTGATATATTGTACTAGGATGTGTAGCAAATATTATATCTATTTTTGTATTAGATACAGAAGGTTATCATATTAATATTAAGAACTGTTCTTTATATTTATATGATAAATGTAATATTCAGATCCTTTGTTGTCCAAATAAGCATGGTCACTACACATTACATACTTCTAGAGAGTTTTTAAATACAATGATTAATAAACATAGTTTACCTGTAGTTAATAATACTGAACTTTGGCATATGAGGTTAGGTCATAAAGGCATGAAACGTCTTACCCAATTGGTTAGGAATGGTTTGAAACCAGATCTCACCATTGATCCCTATCCAACTTGTGAATAATGTATTCAGGGTAAGATGACCAAAGCCCTATTTTCTGGTGTTAGACTATGTGCCATTAACTTACTGGAAGTCGTACATTCTTATGTGTGTGGTCTACTAAGTCAGACTGCTCACAGTGGTTATTTGTACTTCGTTACAATTATCAATAATCTGTCACGGTACGATTATATCTATTTGATGAGACATAAATAGGAAACCTTTGAAAAATTAAAAGAGTTCCGTAATGAAGTAGAAAAATATATTGGTCAATATATTAAATGTCTTCGATCTTATAGATACAACGAATATATTGTTGGATAATATGACCCATAGCGTCACTATTTGTACAGATCACGGTGTTGTTGTACAAATTAACTATGTGACAAGGAAATTGCACTCTCATCATTTGTGATTAAATCACTATAAATGTATAAATGAAGAGAGGTCCATATGATTAGTTCCTGGATTGAGATGATATGAGACAGTATCAGTCCACGAAGGATTAATCATTAAATATCCCTAGCCGGAGTATTATCGAGACTGGACATCGATAATGCGGAATAGGCTAGTATTGCACTTGTGCGTGTTGTGAGGGCACAACGGCATAGTTCTCATATATATAAGTATTGGATACTTATGCAAGTGCGATAGGAGGTCGTGTTTCACCGATGGTACGGGAAACAGCTTCGCTCTGGATAGACCCCTCGGAATCCCATTGGTATTATGACTATGTGTCTATGGGAGGCCGAAATCAAGGTAGGTGTGTATAGTCTTAACCTGAGACTTGCATCGCTAATACTTGCGATAATCGGTAGACTTTGGTCTTGGTGGTACAGGGCTTTAACCGGTTCTGTGTACACCATTTCTGGGTTTATCAGAGAGTCGTAGTGTATTGGGTGTGATGTCAAGACGGAAGTATCACTTCAGTTATATTGGAGATGATGTCACGCAGGATACGGTACTAGTGCTCTTAAGTGTTGCGCAACCATCGGGATATTGTGACCAGGTCATAAATATCCGATTATAGAGACTATGTTACCAGACATCCGACATGTGCTTCGGACGGGGCAGACACTTATCCAGCCCCAGCCCTAGCACGTGACTATCTGATACTGGGCCAATATACACAATACTACGGTATACTACGCTTGATACAGATCTATATATTCCTGTAAGAATATTTCTGGAGAATGGGTAGGCATGGCGCTTTGCTAGAAGCCAACCTTGTCTTGTAAATCGATATAAACGTAGTACGAGGTACTTACGTGTTCGGACAGTCCGACGATCGTATTTACTGCCAACATATCCGGAGATCTCATGGGTCGGTTCCTGAAGATTCACCGATGACGTATGACTCGCACTTTGATTAATCTGGGATTAATTAGAAGAGAGAGATTGAATTAATCTGGGATTAATTCGATGAGGGAGAAAATTAATCTGGGATTAATTGCGGAGATATTTTATCTGGGATAAAATATTAATTAAAGAGAGAGAACGATTAATTTGGAATTAATCGATAAAATAATATATTCGATGTATTATAAGAAATTGGATTTTGACGCGGAATTAAAATTAGATTTTAATTCGGGCGAACAAATTAATTTAGAATTAATTCGTTAGCGACGTGAATAGTGATTTCGCTAGGCGTAATCATTTAATTACGACGCGACAGAAAATTCGTTAATTTGGAATTAGCGAACCCGAGCCCGAGAGTGATTGCGAGCGCATTCGCATTTCGAATTCGAGCGCGGCACGCGAGTCACATCAAGCGTCAAATCGTTTGTCACATCATGCGTCAAATCAATTGTCATTTTGAGTGATGTGACTTGACAACATGTCACTTTATTAAAGTGATGTGATGTGACTTAAAGTAAAAAGTAGAAATGATGGAAAGCTTTATTGCTTTTTTATTTTTGACTTTTGATTTAAAGTTATATATATCTTTTATTTAATTTACTTGGTAAAGGAAATAAATATATATATTAAATCTTTTCTCTCTCTCACATGCAAGACACGGTTTCCTCATTTTCCCTATCTTTTCCTCTCATCTTCTTCACGGCTTCACTGCCGATTTTCTTCTTGATTTTTCTGGTTTCACCGAATTTTTGAGAAGCAAATTGAAGAAGACTTAGTGCTAGCACACCATGAGTGATACATAGGTGATAGGGAAGTGTCTTCATGAGCTTGGATTTAATTTTTTGAGCTTGAAGCTTTGAGCTTCAATGGAGTCCATGCATGGCCGATTCTTGGAGGAACCAAACCAGTCCAAACCGAGCAGCCCACTGCCTTGGAGAGCTGTTGCCGTGAGCTTGGAGGAAGCAAAAACGCAACTTGTGTTCATTTCATCAAAACCGTTCAATGTGAGTTATGATTCCGCACCTCCTTTGATGTGTTCATATTCGTTTTTTATGCTTGATTTGTTGATCTTGGGACTTGATTTAACTCCTACAATGGTATCTTGAGCTATTATCAAGCATGAAAAAAGTTAGGGTTTATTTTGGGCAAAATCGATTTTGACTTGTTTTGGTTAAATTGATTGTTTAAGCATGCTTGGATGATGTTTAATTGAGATTGTGCATGATCAATTTCATGAAATTGGATTGGATTCAATTTTCCCTAAATTTTGGTCAAAACTTTATTTTGGGTAAAATCAATTGAAGCATGATTTGTTTTGAATTGGTTGATTAAAATTGGATTGGATCAATTTTCCCCAATTCTTTAGGTTGAACATGTAACTTGAAATTGGGTAAAATGTGTTTGAGCATGTTTTAATTGAATTGGATGTTTAAGTATGCTTAAAACATGTTTAATTGAGATTGTGTGTGATCAATTTCAAGAAAATTGGATTGGATCAATTTTCCCCAAATTGGAGGCATGACCGAAATTGGAAGAACCCTAATGTCTTGGAATTAATTTGTTTTTTGATCATTGGATGACTTAAAACAATTGGGTAATATTGTTTTGAAGTTCAATTGAATTGAATTTTGATTTGGAACAATTTTCCCTTTATAAAGTGGGTTGACCGAATTCAATTGGACATGAAATTCATTGTGATTTTGTTGTTTGATTCATTGGATGAGTTGAATTGATTTGGTAAATTATGATTGTGGACTCAATTGGATTGAAACCGAATCGAATTGAAAAACCCCTAATTGCCGAGACTTGAAAGCATGTAAATTGGGTTTGATTTTAATTGAATTGTGTTGGACACTATTTGGTTGTTAAAGTGCATGATTAATTAGGCTAATTGATGTTTTAGAAATGTTAATTGGGTAATTGATTGTGTATTACACTTAGGTTAATTAATTGTGAAATTTGGAATTTTATAAGTTAATTAATTAGGGCTTGATTTTGGAAATTGGGCTTGTTAGGTTGTAATTGGGCTTTTGGGCTTTGTTGTAACAAAGTTGGGTTTAGGCAAAATTGGTTGGATCCAATTAGGCCCAAAACCGAATCCAAAAGGTCCAATTATGACTTAATGGACCTTAATTATTTAATTGGGCCTAATGGGCCAAAATTAATTTAAAGGCTTATGGGGTAACTCCCGGATTGGATTTTGGTTGTTCGGTTTGACCCGAGTTGACCAAAAGTCCACGCCTAATATAAATTAATTAAAAGCCCATTAGACTTTAATTAAATAAAACATTAGATGTTAATCGGGCTTTGAGACCCGTTGCGATTAAATTTGGAATTTAAGTCGTAAAGGTTCGTTAATAAAGGTGTAATATTTAATTTGGAATTAAATAATGAATTAGAATTAAATACGTATTTAATTGGATTTAATCATGTAATTTAATTTTATTTCAGAAATCGTACTTTGAGTACGTGTTCGCAATACGAGTTTAACTCGAACAAAATCAAATCTTTGTTTGAACATTGGATGATCACTAATAATCAAGATTAATTAATTTGATTGATTGATTGGTAACATGCTTGTATGAATACATGGTTGTGATGTTTGAATAATGTATATCGGATGGATATTAGTCGGGTGGGGCGATTTTGGAAATTGTAATAAATTTGATTTATTAAATTGGACCTGCGTGTCCAGCCTTATCTCCTATTTCTTTGTATTCTCTTCTCACCTATTCCCCTCCATGTAAAAGAGGTTTCTTTAGAAGTGTAGTGTAACGGGTAGAAGTAATACAAGTGCTAGCGGGAGAGAGAAAGAGAGAGATTTGATCTAGGATCAATGTAAATTATCCATCCGCATATCATTATTATTTTATTTCATACTCGCTTTATTATGTGTTTAGAATGCATGCTTAAGGGTGTATGATGATGAGACCTTAACAAAGATAATTAAATTGGTAGCCAATTTGCACGCGAAAAACCCTCGTTAAATATCATGCGTTTTTCCTTCCATTGAGTGATTCTTACTCAAGATCCGAGATTGGCAGGGGTTGTTGGCCAAAGTCAAGCCCTTGTCCATCAAAGATGTGTTTTAATCACGAGGCTTTGTTCCATATCGGTGTCGTGTCCAAGTTGTGGTTTGTTGGCCAAAGTCAAGACCACTTCTTGTCCATTGACATTGATTACGAAGCTTCCATGTCAATGGGTCCGCGCTTGACTGGGATCACTAGGTTTGTTGTGCCAAAGCCAAGGCCTAGTTGATTCAGAGGAAAAAGGTTAGGGTATACATTCGATGTATAGGTATATATAAGATATATGTTTGGGACTTGGATGTCCACCTACTGGATCTAGGAGTTGGATGAGATCCAATTGATCTTCGAGATCTACCTAGTTAATTATCATACAATTTGTTGGCCAAAGTCAAGATTGTGTGATATTTAACGGGATCCTAGCCCACTAGGAAACACGGTTTCCCGAGTACTCGACAGAGGGTTAGAGGCTCGACGAAAAATAGTGGGAGGCAAGAATTGAATTTGCAATGTTCGTTCAATTACTCGCCATACGCGCTCAATTTAAATTATTTCGTCATTAGATTAAATGTTAGTTAGACTAATATTTAAATTGTTGTTTTAATAAACAGTTGGACTGTATTATACTTGATTATATATAATTGGATTATATTAATCAATATATTTGAATTAATTAATTTCAGTTTACAGTTGATTTTATAATTGGATTATAGTAATCAATGTAATTGAGGTTAATTAATTTGGATTATATTTGATTATATAGTTGGACTATTATAATCATTATAATATATAAAGTACCACTAATCGTTGATTAAATAGTTGGACTATTGTAATCAAGATAAAATTGAAAAGTTGGATATTTAAAATATAATCTAGGATTAAAATATTTTAAATGATTTAATTTTCAAATTGGGAATAAATAATAGGTTACTTTATTTGATAAAATAACTCATTATACCTTAAGCCCAAAATTAAGCAAGATAAGTAGAGCATAAAATCTTTGGAAGATTTATGTGATGATGACTTTAATGCTTAATTTAATATACTTGTCATAAATCTAATTTTAGATTTAAGAAGTATTAAAATTGCAATTTATAATTCTTGGAGAATTAATTGACTATTTATATAAAGTCAAAGTTTGCAATTGGGCATGTAGCACGAGGTGCACATCGTTTCGATATTCCGAAACCCAAGGCTTGGCCAAAGGTTTGTGAAATATTGAAAAGGATAATTGACATATCCCAAAATGACTACCATTTGGATATGGCAGACACGAAGGAATTAAAGAAAGGGCAAGACTCTTACTTTAAAAATGTTTGTCTTAGTTGTGTTCACACCTAGTATTGAAATTAGATTTTAAATACTTAGTGTGGTACATAAAATATATGTATTGATGTTCAGAATCTGCTTTGAGCAGGATACTGACTTCAAGCTGAGATTCCTCTGCGAATCGGAAACGGGACGAAAGTCGCTGTTTCGATCGTAGATACCTAAGTTTAGGAACTACTCTTTCGGTATATACTTAAATTAGGAACTGTTATAATGTAACTAGTTTGACTAGAGACATTATCTCTATATCAGTGTTTAATCCGTTGCGGATAAAACCTTTATATTATAGAACACTAAGTGTTTTATTATATAAAGATGATACTGAGATAAATACATTAGATGTAAATAACAGTATTTATATTTTGAATATAATTAAAATCTCAAACATATAAAAAGACAAATAATTAGCTCAAATTGATTTGATCAATAGAGACTTATTTGTGGCATTGTTGTCTAGGACACAATTTAACAAGACTCGTATATCCACACTTTTGAAGAGTGGATACTAGGACTGATTTGACTATTCAAATAAGGTCTGCGAATCTAGTTTATTAGGTAAAGTACCTAAAATACTATTTACTTGGTAATAGTGTAAGTGCCACCGATCTGTTAGCCCTATTCATGGTGAAGTTAGTGGGCCCATATCTAGCTAGGCTAGATGTGAACATGAATATTTCGTGACCTTAACGGATGTGGCATCACGTTATGGTTATGTGTTTCTTTTGAAGAACACAAATCAGAAACTTTAAAGTTTCGACACGAAGTAAATAAACAGATCGGCTATAGTATTATTCCGCCACGGTAAGACCGTAATGGAAAATACTTAAGCAGTAAGTTTCATATATACTTGAAAGAGTATAGTATTCTTTCAAATGAGGACTCCTCCCGAAACACGTCAAAGTGACGGTGTGTCCGAACGGATTAACCGAATCATGTTAGACATGATAAGACTAATCATGCATGAGTCGTTCTAAGCTACTGTTTCCTTCAATAGGATATGTACTAACAGTGCAAAACTTATTTAGAATAAGGTTCCATATAAATCTGTTTGACAGATGTCATGTAGGATATGAACGGGGAAGAAACGAGGTTTCTCATTCCTGATAATTTGGGTATGCCAGGCATAACGTTTGGATGATACCAAACTAAGGACCCAAATTGGATAAGTGCCAATATAGGTTATCCTAAGGGAAACCATAAGTATAGTACTTATAAATCTCACATGAGAACAATGTGATTCTTGCTCACCATGCGGTTTTTCCTGAGAGAAATACCGATATGCAGTGGTCAGTGGGAGGATAGTGATACTCGATGAAAATCAGAGTAATAATGTTCAAGGCACGAAGTCCTTAATGGAACACAAATAGTTCATCAATGATGAATCTATACCATTAATCTTCGAGTACACAAGAACCGCGTAGATCAGAGAGAGTCAGAAAACGACCTAGGGTATGGGTTTCTGATCTAACCCCATAAAGATGTCAATCTTATGAAGGTATATCCGCCGACTACGTTTTGAGGAAGTGATACGAGGTATCGACTCCCTATTATGGCAAAGTGCCATGAGTCCGAAATGGATTCCATGTATAACAACTAATTTGGATACTAGTTGTTGTACCACAAGGCATTGTGCCTATTGGTACTTTTAATGTCTTCAAGGAAGACGTACATGGAAGGCAACATACCAACGTACAAAGCTAGGCTTTTGACAAAAAGGTATCGTTATCAACATAGTGTTAATAACGGTTCAACATTTTACCTGTTGCCATGGTTAATCCATTTTGAAGATGTTTGTAGATAACTGTATATTTCATTTATGAAATATGTCAGTTACAAATCAAAATCGATTTCCTGAAAAGGAAACCTTTTGGAGGATGTTTACAACATCCTGACGATTTTGTATAACCGACAAACAAGGTTTGCGGGTTATTCGATCCATATTTGGATTGAAACAAGCATAAGGTTCTTGGAACTGACGTTTTGAAATAATCATAATAGTTTATGATTTGACTCAAAATGAAATAATTCTTATGTATATAAGGAGGTTAGTGGGAGAGGGCACTGACAATGAAATTCCCATAAAACAATCGGTGAAAGCTTGGCTTTCATAAGAAATTCTCCGTAGAATTCTGGGGAGTAACAACCTTTATTCAAGGAATAAAGATCTACTGGGCTAGATTTGGAGTTGGTAACACTCTCTGAGAAATTGTACATTTAAAATGTACTTGTATTGGTGTCTCATACGCTTTGAGCATATGGAGTCACAATCGGGTCAATCCAAGTGATAGTCACTGGATTGAAGATTAAGAACATCTGTTAGTATCTGAGAGAACTAAAGATGTTATCTTAAACTATGGAGATGGAGAACTTGAAGTGACTGGGATCACTGCTGCAAGTTTCCAAACCGGTAAATACTGCGGTACTATAAAGTTTGAACACTGGGACAGTGAGCTGGAAATATTCCGAGCAAGATAACTGTTGCCGAATTAACAACAAATGCGGATTATTGCTGCAGCTGAGGCAGCAATAGAAGCCATTTGGATCGATAATAAATCTAATTATATTAGATATAGTTCTTTTAGCAGCTGAGCTAGGCGTCAGCACATGCTGAGGAATTAAAGGTCTCATCGACGATCCAGATATATACTTCTATATCATCTGATTCGTTCGGATCATACATCGTGGCGATGTGATGATCGTGTAAATCGCGTCAGACGATAATTAAGCAAATCCGCTGACGAAAACCTTTCCTCAGCAATTTGAGCGAATTGTACATAGTTCGGGTGTTAGACACTCGAGTGACTGGCTATGTGCCAAGTGGGAGATTGTTGGATAATATGACCCATAGCGTCACTATTTGTACAGATCACGGTGTTGTTGTACAAATTAACTATGTGACAAGGAAATTGCACTCTCATCATTTGTGATTAAATCACTATAAATGTATAAATGAAGAGAGGTCCATATGATTAGTTCCTGGATTGAGATGATATGAGACAGTATCAGTCCACGAAGGATTAATCATTAAATATCCCTAGCCGGAGTATTATCGAGACTGGACATCGATAATGCGGAATAGGCTAGTATTGCACTTGTGCGTGTTGTGAGGGCACAACGGCATAGTTCTCATATATATAAGTATTGGATACTTATGCAAGTGCGATAGGAGGTCGTGTTTCACCGATGGTACGGGAAACAGCTTCGCTCTGGATAGACCCCTCGGAATCCCATTGGTATTATGACTATGTGTCTATGGGAGGCCGAAATCAAGGTAGGTGTGTATAGTCTTAACCTGAGACTTGCATCGCTAATACTTGCGATAATCGGTAGACTTTGGTCTTGGTGGTACAGGGCTTTAACCGGTTCTGTGTACACCATTTCTGGGTTTATCAGAGAGTCGTAGTGTATTGGGTGTGATGTCAAGACGGAAGTATCACTTCAGTTATATTGGAGATGATGTCACGCAGGATACGGTACTAGTGCTCTTAAGTGTTGCGCAACCATCGGGATATTGTGACCAGGTCATAAATATCCGATTATAGAGACTATGTTACCAGACATCCGACAAGTGCTTCGGACGGGGCAGACACTTATCCAGCCCCAGCCCTAGCACGTGACTATCTGATACTGGGCCAATATACACAATACTACGGTATACTACGCTTGATACAGATCTATATATTCCTGTAAGAATATTTCTGGAGAATCGGGTAGGCATGGCGCTTTGCTAGAAGCCAACCTTGTCTTGTAAATCGATATAAACGTAGTACGAGGTACTTACGTGTTCGGACAGTCCGACGATCGTATTTACTGCCAACATATCCGGAGATCTCATGGGTCGGTTTCTGAAGATTCACCGATGACGTATGACTCGCACTTTGATTAATCTGGGATTAATTAGAAGAGAGAGATAGAATTAATCTGGGATTAATTCGATGAGGGAGAAAATTAATCTGGGATTAATTGCGGAGATATTTTATCTGGGATAAAATATTAATTAAAGAGAGAGAATTATTAATTTGGAATTAATCGATAAAATAATATATTCGATGTATTATAAGAAATTGGATTTTGACGCGGAATTAAAATTATATTTTAATTCGGGCGAACGAATTAATTTAGAATTAATTCGTTAGGGACGTGAATAGTGATTTCGCTAGGCGTAATCATTTAATTACGACGCGACGGAAAATTCGTTAATTTGGAATTAGCGAACCTGAGCCCGAGAGTGATTGCGAGCGCATTCGCATTTCGAATTCGAGCGCGGCACGCGAGTCACATCAAGCGTCAAATCGTTTGTCACATCATGCGTCAAATCAATTGTCACTTTGAGTGATGTGACTTGACAACATGTCACTTTATTAAAGTGATGTGATGTGACTTAAAGTAAAAAGTAGAAATGATGGAAAGCTTTATTGCTTTTTTATTTTTGACTTTTGAATTAAAGTTATATATATCTTTTATTTAATTTACTTGGTAAAGGAAATAAATATATATATTAAATCTTTTCTCTCTCTCACATGCAAGACACGGTTTCCTCATTTTCCCTCTCTTTTCCTCTCATCTTCTTCACGGCTTCACTGCCGATTTTCTTCTTGATTTTTCTGGTTTCACCGAATTTTTGAGAAGCAAATTGAAGAAGACTTAGTGCTAGCACACCATGAGTGATACATAGGTGATAGGGAAGTGTCTTCATGAGCTTGGATTTAATTTTTTGAGCTTGAAGCTTTGAGCTTCAATGGAGTCCATGCATGGCCGATTCTTGGAGGAACCAAACCAGTCCAAACCGAGCAGCCCACTGCCTTGGAGAGCTGTTGCCGTGAGCTTGGAGGAAGCAAAAATGCAACTTGTGTTCATTTCATCAAAACCGTTCAATGTGAGTTATGATTCCGCACCTCCTTTGATGTGTTCATATTCGTTTTTTATGCTTGATTTGTTGATCTTGGGACTTGATTTAACTCCTACATATATGAGTAGTGATTTCATGGATTATATGAATGAGAATGAGATTCTCGCTCAATAAACTCCTTCAGGTATTGCACAACCTAATTGAGTGTCTGAGAGGAGAAATCAGACTTTATTGGATGTGGTCTGATCTATGTTGAGTTTTACAGATTTGCCCTATTATTTATAGGGCTACTCTCTTTTAAAAGATGTACATCTTTTGAATAAGATTCCTTCAAAATCTTTTCCTATGATTCCATATAAGATATGGATCGGTAGGAAACCAAATCTTAATTATGTTAAGGTGTGAGGTTGTCCTGCCTATGTCAGGATGGCTCAACAAGATAAGCTTTCGCATCGAGGGCAAAAGTTTAGGTTTGTTGGATATCCTTCGAATACGAAAGGATATCTATTCTATGATACCGAGCATCGAAATGTGTTCGTAACTCGCTTTGTAAAATTTCTAGAGGTAGAATTTTTGTCAGAAGGAGGTAATCATATATAAGTTAAACTTGATGAAGTCCAACCTGAAAACAACAAACCAATGGAGGAACCTAAAATTCCAGTAGATGAATAACCTTCAACACACACACTCCGTAGGTCACAAATGGTATCTAGACCTCCTTAATGCTTGTATTTGATACAAGAAAAAAATCTCGATGTCCTCTTAATTGAAGAGACTGACCCGGTTACCTATAGAGAATCAATGTTGGACATCGACTCCGTGAAGTGGCAAGATGCCATGAAATCCGAGTCAGACTCAATGCATGAGAATCAAGTTTGAGACTTGGTTCCGTTTCTCGAAGGAATTGTTCCTATCGATTGTAAATGGGTTTACAAGAGGAAGCGCGGGCCTGATGGAAAGGTTGAAACCTATAAGGCCCGACTGGTAGTAAAAGGTTACACGCAGTGACTAGGCGTCAACTACGATGAAACTTTTTTGCCAGTAGTAATGCTTAAGTCTATTAGGATTTTTGCTTTCTATAGCTGTTTATCATGAATACGAGATTTGGCAAATAGATGTCAAAACGATTTTTCTAAAATGATTTATTGATTAAGAAATCTATATGGAACAGCCGAAGGGTTTTGTATCCAGCGAGAACTTGAGTATGGTATGTAAGCTTAAGAAGTCCATTTATGGACTTAAACAAGCTTCACGAAGTTGGAATCTTCGATTCGACGAGATTATTAGATTGTCTGGTTTTCTCAAGAATTCAGAAGAATCATGTGTGTATCAGAAGGCCAGTGGGAGCATGGTGGTATTTTTAGTCCTCTATGTTGACGGGATCCTAATCATTGGGAATGATATAGGGATAATGCAAGGCGTCAAAGCTTATCTCTGTAATAATTTCTCCATGAAGGACCCGGTAGAAGCTTCCTATGTTTTAGGCATTAAACTCTATAGAGATAGAGAGATGAAGCTATTGGGTTATCCCAATCAACGTACATAGATAAGATCTTGGAATGGTATAATTTTGGTAACTGTAAGACAACAAATTACTTTAAGGTTCAATACGAATAGCACTTAGTATTCGGGCCGTAATTTTTTCATACGATCTACAATTTTTATGAATTTTATATCATCACTAAGACCTAGACCTACACCTTCCGTGTTGAACGTTTTTCCAAATTCGAATTAGAAATAGGTCAAAATAATGTAGTTCAAAAATTCAGATGAATAGAACCCATGGACCCATCTAGAGAATTCTCAAAGTTTATTCATTTAAATTATTTGGAATTAGCCCCTAGTATAAAAGGGAACATTATTCTAGCATCCCTAACTTTTGGGAGAAAGGAATAAAACATGAGAAAAGGGAAAATGAGAAGGAAGAAGGGAAAGAAAGAGGGGAAAATCATTTTTCACCAAAAATCAAAAGGTAATCAAAGGCAACTCAATCCACCACAAGCCTAAGAAGAAGAAAATGGAACCTGAAGGCTATAATTGTGAAGAAAGAATTTGATTCAAGGTAAGAAAAAAATAACCCAAATTTGAAATGTTGATGATTTGATGATTAAGGGGTGTTGTTAGCTTGAGTTTGATGATGCATAAGTGAATATTGAGTTATGAAAATAATATTTTATGAAACCCCAAAATTATGAAATCTCTAGGCATTGAACTAGGTTGGGGCCTAGGGAATGGATGTTGGAATGATGTTAGAAGAGTATGATAATGATGAATTGTATATTTGTGATTGTATTAACTAGTGTGTTGTTGTAAACTTGATAATAGAGTTGAAAAATTTGATGTCAGATCCTGGAATCAAGCTAGTGTCGCGACGTGTACTGGAAAATTTCTCTCTATTTCTATTCTGTCATGTGAGCATCGTGTCGCTAAAGGACTAGAGTAATGACGCAGAAATAGAGGAAGCTCACTGTCTCAGTTATATTTTTGGGAGTCGTGATGCTTAACCCTTAGTGTTGCAACACGTGTGGGAGTCATGACGCCCAAACCCTAGCATCGCGACGCGAAACCATCAGATGTCCAGTGTCTCGGCTACTTGTGTGAGCGTCGCGATGCCTTTGGGCCAGTATCGCGACGCGTGACCAATTTATCAGAAAAATAGTTTTAGCTATTCCGGTTTCATCTTAGGATAAAGGTCATCGCATTAACCACAAATTCTTTCGGCGAAGTGAAGGAATGCTAGCTGGATTCCAAATCTGTTAGTGGACCCTCTTCTCAAACTGATTTTATTTAACTGTTTTGATATCAGGCTTACTTCTCCGCACATATGGTGTTAGCCAAAGTTTTATTACATATGTTTTTCAAAATGATGTTTTAGAAAGATTAATTTCAAAAGCCTGAGTTTATGATTTTGGAGGCATTGGGAAAAACCGACCTCAGTATGTAACTTAACTCAGATATGGAATTGATGGATACAGATATCGTGGGCATACGCATTTCACAACTAGGGATGACACATGCCCCTAGATCTCAGATTCAGAGTCTGGAGGGTAGCATAGATCCGCACCCCGACTCTAGATTTGTGGCTTGGGGGACAATGATACTGTTGGGGCAGAAGTGGAACCTCTAGGGTCGGATCGTAACCCCGCGCAGTGGAAATGGGTCTAACCCATAGATATCAGATATGGGTGTAATTTTAAAATATTTAATGAAATACTATATTCTATTACGAGTGTATAAGAAAAAATCACGGCGGAATTGAAGTCCGAAAACTCAAAAACGGGAGAAAATAAAATTCAGCGCGCATTGCTTGTACCGCGCGCGCTACAGTCCGTGCACTCACTATATGCGGTACAGTGCATACGGGCACTGTAGCGCAAAACGCATAAACATTCATTTTTTTTTTTGTTTTCAAAACTTAAGTTTGCCTTAAGCTCTTTGGAAATTTTCCAAAAAGCTGAAGGAATTATGGTATATTACCTTAATTCTTTCCAATCTTCCATAGACACTTTAAAAACACAAAAAATTAATTTTTAATATCAAAATCAACATCAACACATGTTATAGAATAAAAATCAATTTTTTTAAAAATATCAAATATTTTTACAAAAATCTAAATTTATTCTAAATACACACTTACGTAAATTTTGAATCCAAAACACAAACGAAATTAAAATACCACAATGAATTGACTTGCCAAGTAGTTCTTGGTAACCTTAGCTCTTAGCTATTATCTAGAGTTCCAAACACTAATTTTATGTCTATGTCTAACATTAACATTTTGACCAAATTACAAGCATACTGTGTTTATACTTCCAAAGCATTCTAAGCTAATTAATTAGCCTAATTTCAACATTATGTATCTAATACATAATTCATCACTATATGTCTCACTAATGAAAAACTCACTAATGAAAACATAGCTTTTGGAGAAGATCAAACTTACCTAGCAAGGTTGATTCAAATATCCAATCTACATCTCCTTCTTGAAATATTGTGGAGAAATTCCAAAGTTAGCAAGCTTGACTCTAAGATCCAATCTTGATTACAATGCTAGCAAGTTTCACTCCAAGATTCAAAATTGATTTCTCCTAATTGAAATGTTGTAGAGATCTCACAAAGCTTCTCTAAACACTTCTCTAACTTAGGCTAATTTCTTCAATTCTTGCTTGTATTTAGCTTTCTCAAGCTTTTGGTTTTGCTTCATTAAAACTTTCCTAAAGCTTGCTATTTATAGCAAAACTTAGGTAATTTTTAATTAATAAAAGTTGTAATCAACTTTTATGTGGGTTAATCTGTTGTCCAAATATATATAATTAGGTGTGACTAATCTTCATTATCTACCACTTTGATTTAATCCAATTAAATCAAGGATTATGAAATTGATTAGTTTAATATTTGTCATTTTGATTTAATCCAATTAAATCAAGGCAAAACCACATATTATTACATACTTACAATTACCATAATATCCTCAAATGGTAGAGATAATTATGATTTTATAATTAAGCCATTATGTAAATATTTAATTAATCCAATTAATCCAATTAGGTCAAAGTAAATAATCAATGTTATCCAATAACACTTGATTATCTTGGTTGATAATTATAATATCGAATATTATCTTTTATCAAAATTAATCAGCTACCCAAGTGCTCAACGAGGACACTTCATATTGTGGGACTCTCTAAGTCTAGACACGTTCATCATATAAGCCTAGCTAATATCTACACAATTCGACCACCTCCGAATTCACGAAAAACACGAATGACATTTCTGAACTTTACAAGTCAAGGTCATTACATATGTTTAACAATCCCACCACCGTAGGCTATCCGAGTTGTGCTTAGGAAACATAGAATACACCGTCAAGTTTCCAAGGTGCACATCTCATGTCGACATGTCCATGATTCTTTTACAACTGATGTGATTCACCCTAGATGATCGGCTTTGGCCAAAATCATAAGAATCTTGACTTACTAACATGGAGACCTAAATCCCTTATGGTAAACATACGGGCCAAGAGATCCTATCTTGCTTCACACTTGATTTCTGAGTGCATCGGTCCACACCCAACGAACATCTAGAGGCCAGACCATGAAAGGTTTCTGACATACATTGCATCAAAACGTGGAGGATCTCACACAAAATCAATGTTATCATATAGTCAAAGGATTATATGTGCTACTCAACTCGAGGAGATTCCTATTGACGGTGGTGTGTAAGTGATTCATTCAGTATTCGATTAAACCAATTCCCACACATCTATACGAGTTTCCAAAACTAATGGTACATCAGGTGTAGGAGCGAAGCGGGGTTTACCGCTATGCCTATGATGTTCGACGACCACGACACTGTTAGGCTCGCAGCCCATAGAGAGTACGGATTAGCCGCGAGGGACTAAACTAGAAAAATGAATGAGTCACCACCCAGTGTAAACTAGGAAAGATTTAAGGCCGCACTCACCCCTCGCAAGGGAAGACCTCAAACCGTTGGGTTCAGAATTGTCCCTTACTTATGCAAGTATAATGTACGAGTTCACACAATGGTATAGTTAAGTCTTATGTAGTTCATGCAAGGTAATTCAAATAAACAAAAATTTGCACACCCATAAATATTAAGAGAAATAATATGGCTCCATGCAAAGATATAATTAAATCACTCTTGCATAATATAAGGCGACTGGTTAATAAAATAAATTGATATGAACGATGTAAAATGTAAAGAAGAGGAAAAGTATAATGCAATATAAATAATTAATCACACACGCATAATGCAAAATGATTTACTAAAAAAGTAAAAATGCATAAAATATATGAGTATTTCCAGAGTGGCACGTGGAGTTGTATCCCAACTACAAACCACACTATCGTCCATTCGAATTCGGCTACGGAATTTACGTCTGGGTTTCCATCCGATATACCGCGAGGGATAATAACAAACATAATCATCAATGGAATATAAACAGACATAAAAAATATAACCATGCATATACGAATAATTATCAACATGAACAAAAATAAAGGCGAAATAATAAAATAACGATAAAAGTGAATAAATAGATAAAAGGATAAATAACAAAATGCCAAAGACTAAATGTGGCCAGAGATTTGGCCATTTTTTGATGTAGGGCTTCGCATACCCGGCTGGACGTATTTCATGTCGAGCCAGGCATGTAGTGCCCGAAACTATGAAAATAAATATGGTAAAGGTGCCCTCAGGTCTTACCTTTTAAGTTGCTTTCTCAGAAGTGCCTTAGGCCGTCGCCGGAAGGATCGAAGCTTGGTTTCAAGGTTTGGTTTGATTTCTGGATGCAGGTTCGCTGTTTTTGGTTATTGGTTCGCTGTTTCTGGTTTCTGCTCCGCTGTTTCTCCCTTCTGCTTCCCACGTCTTTCACGCTCTAGTTGTTTATTTCGTCCTCTTTTTCTTTTGGCGATTCTCTCATTTTTCCTCCTTCTTTTTGGTGATTCTCCCATTTTTCCTTCCTTTTTGTTGTTGCGGTTTTCCCTCTATTTTTTGTTGTTATTTTTCCCTCTGTTCTTCTTTTTTTCGGTCCTCATTTTTTTTTTTCAGTGATTCCCCTTTTTTGCTTGTTGTTTTTCGGTGATCCCCCAAAGAAGAAGAAAAAAGCCCATTTTCTTTGGTGATGACTTGGTCCATTTTATAATGATTTGAAAGGATCTCAAAATAGAGAAACAAATCATGTTTATTTGGGAAATATATCATCAAATTATTTTGGGAATAAAATCTTATAAATTTGGTGATGAGGAGATCTCAAATCTTGTTAAATTGGTAATGATGGGATCCAAAAAATCTCATTAAATTGGAAAGTATTGATGCTCTCATAACTAATGAGATTTTATCGTATTTGGCAAGATTATGCATGGGGTTTTTGGGCCGCGTGGATTGCATGGGCCGTTTACGTTGGCTGCATGGGCCGGTTGCATGGGCTGCATGGTGGGTCTGAAGCTAAGGTTTTAGGCAGAGGCTGACTGAGCAAATCTGAGGCTGGCTAGTGGGTTCGAATCCGATGAGGTGCTAATTTTAGAGGTTTTCCTCCCTTTCGGCATTCATTTTTCACAACTTCTGTAACTTTTCAAGTAGTGCCTCCATACGAGGCTTATCATCGGGCTCATGCAAAAATGCAATGTCTACAGTCGCCCCCACTTTGATGGGGTTTGTGCAGTTTGTGACAGTGACAACCTTATCAAAGTCATGCATGCATTTTTTACTTACCTGATCGGTCATCATTCTCGAGGCTCTTTTGCCAATCCTAATTCCTGAGCTTCCTCTCCATTCTTGGAGTTGCTCGTCCTCATTCCCGAGGTTTCTCTCCATTCTTAGAGTTGCTCGTCCTCATTCCCGAGGTTCCTCTTCATTCTTGGAGTTGCTCATCCTCATTCCCGAGGTTGTTCTCCATTCTCGGAGTTCCTATCCATTCCCAGAGCTCTTCATCCCCATTCTTGAGGTTGCTCTATTCCTCTCCATTCTCAGAGTTCTTCTCCATTCTTGGAGTTGCTCGTACTCGTCATTTTTTCGTTTTCTTTAAAGCTTGCGAACACAAAATAAAAATCGTGTGTATGCGACATGTGTTCATGTATGCATGGATGCATTCCCTACTCAGATGGGGTTTCTTTGTCCTAATGGCTTGATGTCATCCTTGATTAGGCATTCCTTGCGCTAGAGGGTTTTCTTCACCCCTTTAGGAATCCTTTTGGCCTTTAGTGCCCTTTGCCTATAAGAAGCTTTGGGCGCCCCCTTGGTCTGCTTATAGTTTCCTTCTGCCAATTTTCCTCCGGTGATTGCTCAATTCTCTTTAGTCTCATGGCTTAAGATCCTGTTGTGTCCCTTATTCACGGGGTGGTAGACTGGTCATCCCCGGACCTGGCTCAGCTTTCTACTATTCGCTACCTGCAACGGGTCAAGGTGGATTATGCCTTTTTGAAAGCGGCCTCATCCTTTTGGGATACTGAAAATCATGTCTTCCGATTCCCAGATATCGAAATATACCCTCTCTCTAAGTTGGTTTTTTCCATTCTCGGCTTGTATTTTTCTCCTACTTCCCTTCTGGTGATGTCGCATTTCCAATGTCAATACCCTCGGGAAGCCTCCGAAGCTTTCCTTTGCTGTCCTGAAGATGCGGAAAATATATTGCCTTGTGTTTCGTCCATTGAGTTACAGGTCCTTTTACATGTATCTTCCAGGATGGAGATAGGGTCCTGTCCCTGGAGGAGTGTAGTCTTATTCTGTATCTTGGCCCAATACTTCTTAGTGGGTTGTGATAGTACGAGAGGCGACTATCGTTTATTGCACATCATCGAGGGAATCCGATGTGGTCAGTATCCTTACCCCGTTATCTTGGCCGAGACACTTTATGGTTTAGACAGGATAAAACACCATCTTTTAAGCCGGTTTCTCGAGAGTCCCCTTGTTTTGCAGGTTTTTTCTATCTATCATTTCGAATTTTCAACTTAGCGGATTGCTCTATCTTGCCTGGGTCGCCTTTTTCAGGTTTTCAACTCAGCGAGCTAAATTTTTTTTTCAGATATGGTTGCAAGAGAAGTTAAGACTTATTGTTCCTCCTCCGACTCTTGTCTTTATTTCTTATGGCCCTCGTCACCACCTTGCTCGGGCTTTAATGAAGAAAAACTTTCCTTATACGGAATAGCATGAATAGATGCTGCGCCTTACTACTGCAAACATCACATGGATGTGTCCTTGGTGGCGTCTTAGTCATGTCATCGTGGATTCCCTTGGGCACTGTGTACCTCTTACCGACCTACACTCCAGATCATTCTATTTCTCGCCAAGGTTCCTCGACAATATGGGTGTCTCCATCACCCTGTCCCTGGATAGAGAACTTTCCAAAGTGGGCCTCTGTCTCGCCGCCTCTTGGACCATTTCTAAACCAAATAGTCTCAGCGCCAAACGTGGCCCGTCGCTGCCCTGGGGCCTCCCAATGCTTCTTCTCCTAGATCTTATGACCTTGGTCAAGCATCTAAGAAACAAAAGACATGATTTGTAATTACTTGACTCTAATCTTACTCGGTTAGCTGGGATTTATGTAATCTCATAAACATCTTGAGCCTTTATTTCAATAAAGGCATTTGCATTACTTATTAGTACATATATAGGAAATAATGAACTGTGTTGTAAGGATACCTCTGTCGCTAACTATTCCTCACGGATTTTACAATTAACCATTTTTATTGCTCATTCATGCTCTATATTTTGCTTGGGCTGCCCTTAACGGATTTTCACCCAACGAGCCCCCCTTTTTTAAGCTAAGTATTGTTTCAGTCTGTCCACGTTGATGGGCTCGGTGAACTCGTTCCCTTCTAAATCTGACAGTCTCAATGCCTCATTCCCCATCACCATTTTGACTAGGTATGGCCCTTCCTAATTGGGCCTGAACTTTCCCTTTGGGTCCATTATCAATGGCTTTGACTGCTTGAGCACTATATCATCTTCCCTGATCTTTGTGGGATGCACCTTCTTGTTGAACGCCCGAGCCAACATTTTTTGGTATAGTTGCATGTGGTATAAGGGCTTTATCCTTTTCTCATCCAGTAGTGCTAGGGGTACGAACCTCTGCGAGGCCATTCCTGCTCAGGCAATCCTACCTCTGCTAGTACCCTCATTGACTGTATTTCTATTTCCACTGGAAACACTGTTCCCATCCCGTAATAAGTTGTCATATCACTCAAAGTGACTAGACATCACATCAATTGATTGACTAGTGATTTGACGCTTGATGTGACTTGTGTGCCGCACTTAAATTCGCAATGTGAGTGCGCCCGCAAACACTTCCGGGCTCGGGTTCGCTAATTCCAAATTAACAAATTTTCCGTTGCGACGTAATTAAATAATTATGCCTAGCAAAATTACTATTCACGTCACCAACGAATTAATTCTAAATTAACTCGTTTGCCTGAATTAAAATCTAATTTCAATTCCGCGTCGAAATCCAATTTCGTATAATATATCGAATATATTATTTTATCGATTAATTTCAAATTAATCGTTCTCTCTCTTTTAATTATAATATTTTAACCCAGATAAAATATCTCCGTAATTAATCCCAGATTAATTTTCTCTCTCATCATTAATTAATCCCAGATTAATAAAGTGCGAGTCATACGACATCGGTGAATCTTCGGGAAGCGACCCATGAGATCCCCATATATTTTGGTAGTAAATCCGGTCGTCCGACTATCCGAACACGTACGTACCTAGTGCTACGTTTATACCAATTTACAAGGCAAGGTCGGCTTCTAACAAAGCACCATGCCTACCCAATTCTCCAGAAATATCCTTACATGAATATGCGATCTATATCAGGAGTAGTATACGTAGTATTACGTATATCGATCCAGTATCTGATGTCACGTGCAAGGCCTAGGGCTGGAAGTGTGTTTGCCCCGTACGAAGCACATATCGGATCTCTGGTAACTAGTCTCTATAATCGAATAATCATGACCTAGTCATATTATCCCGATGACTGCAGTACATAAGAGAACCAGTACCGTATCCTACGTGATCATCATCTCCATTATGACTGGAGTGATACTTCCATCTCGACATCACACCCAATACACTAAGATTCTCAATATACCCAGAAGAGGCGTACGCAGAACCGGTTAAAGCCCTGGACGACCAAAACCAAAGTACATTGATTGTCACAAGTATTAGTGGTGCAAGTCTCAGGTTAAGACCAAATACACCTACCCTGATTCGGACTTCCATAGACACATAGTCATACTACCAATGGAATTCCGAGGGGTCTATCCAGAGCGAAGCTGTTTTCCGTACCATCGGTAAAACACAACCTCTTACTACACTTGCATGAGTATCCTATACCCAAATATATGAGAACTATGCCGTTATGCCCTCACAACGCGCACAAGTGTAATACTATTCTTTTCCGTATTATCGATGTCCAATCTCGATAATACTCTGACTAGGGATATTTAATGATTAAACCTTCGTGGATTGATACTGTCTCATATCATCTCAATCCAGGAACTAATCATAAAGACCTCTTATCATTTATACATCTTGGTAATGTAATTACAAATGATAAGAGAGCAACTGTACAAATAGTGACGCTATGGGTCATAACTGTACAAATAGTGACGCTATGGGTCATAACTGTCCAACAATATCCCACTTGGCCTATAGCCAGTCACTCAAGTGTCCCTACCCGAACTATGTACGGTTCGCTCAAAGTTCTATTGAGGAAATATGCTTTCGTTAGCGGATTTACATGATTATCATCTGATGCGATTTATTCGATCATCATATCGCCACGATGTATGATCCGAACGAATCAGATGAATATCAAAGTATATATCTGGATCATTGATGAGACCATTAATTCTTTATCTTGCGCTGTAGCCTAGCTCAGCTGCTAACAGAACTATATCTAATCTAATTAGATTTGTTATCGACCCAAATGGCTTCTATTGCTACCTCAGCTGCAGCAATAATCCACTTTTGTTGTTTATGCGGTAACAGTATCTTGCTTGGAAGATTTCCAGCTCACTGTTCCGTTATTCAAACTTTATAGTACCGTTGTTACGACTTACAGTCGTTTTATCGGTTAGGAAACTTGCAGCAGTGATCCCAGTCACTTCAAGTTCTCATTCTCCATAGTTTAAGTCAGCATCCTTAGTTCCTCTAAGATATTAAAGGATGTTCTTAACATCAATCCAGTGACTATCACTAGGATTGGCCTGATTGTGAATCCATGTGCTCAAAGCATATGAGACACTAGGTCACATATATTTTTCAATGTACGAGTTCTCGGAGAGTGCTAACAACTTTAAATTTATCCCAGTAGATCTTTATTCCTAGAATAAAGGTTGTTTCTCCCAAGAATTCTATGGAGAATTTTCATGAAAGCTAAGCTTTCACTGATTGTATTATGGGAAATATCATTTCCAAGAAATGACATATTATAATTATTTAGTACATTAATTGTCAGTGCCCTCCCACTAACCTCCTTATATACACAAGAATCATTTCCGTTTTGAATTAAATCATACACCATTATGATTACATCAAAATGATAATTCCAAGAACGCTATGCTTGCTTCAATCCATCCATGGATCGAATAACCTGCAAACCTTGTTTGCTAGTTTTGGTACGACAAAACCGTTAGGATATAGTAAACATCCTCCAAAAAGGTTTCCGTTAAGGAAAGCGGTTCTGGCATTTAGCTGCCACATTTCATAAATGAAACATCCAGCATTAGCAAGCATTATCCAAATGGATTTAACAATGGCAACAAGTAAAAGGTTTCGTCGTAATCGACACAATGTTGATAACGATACCTTTTCGCTACAAGCCTAGCTTAGTACGTTGGTATGTTGCCATCCATGTATGTCTTCCTAGAAGACTTATATAGTACCAATAGGCACAATGCCTTCCGGTACAACAACTAGTATCCAAACTTGGTTGGTATACATGGAATCATTTCGGACATCATGGCATTTTGCCATAATAGGGAGTCGATATCTTGTATCATTTCCTCATACGTAGTCAGTTCGTCTTCCTCAATAAGATTGACATCTTTATGAGGTGAGATCAGAAACCCATACCCCAGGTTGTTTTCTGACTCTCTCCGACTTACGCGGTTCTTGTGTATTTGAAGATTATCGGTATAGTATCATCCTTGATGAACTATTTGTGTTCCAATAGGATTCGGTGCCTGGAATAGTATTACTCTGATTTTCATCGAGTTTTACTATCCTCCCACTTACCACTGCATATAGGTATTCCTATTAGGAAAACCACATGGTAAGTAACAATTACATTGTTCTCTTGTGAGTTGTATAAGTACTATACTTTGGTTTCCCTAGGATAACCTACAAGTTAGGCACTTATCCGATTTGGGTTCTAGTTTGGTATCATCCAAACTTATGCCCAGCATCCCAAATCTACAGGAATGAGAAAACCCGGTTTCTTTCCTATTCATATCTAATATGAAGTCTATCAAACAGATTTTTATGGAACATTATTTAAAATAAGTTATACACTGTTAATGCGTATCCGTTGAAGGAAATGGTAGCTCAAAGCGACTCTTGATTAACCTTATCATGTCCAACAAAATTCGGTTTCTCTGTTCGGACACACTGTCAATGGACGTGTTCTGGGAGGAGTCCTCATTGAAAGAATACTATACTCTTTCAAGTATATGAGAAACTTATTGCTTAAGTATTTTCATCATGGTCTAACCGTGATGGTTTTATACTTTAGCCGATCTATTTTTCTACTTCGTGTCGAAACTCTTTGATTTCATCAAAAGTTTCCGATTCGTGTTTCAAAAGAAACACATAACCATAACGCGATGCCATATCCGTAAAGGTCACGAAACATTCATATCCACCTCTAGCCTAGCTAGATATGGGCCCACTTACATCACTATGACCAAGGGCTAACAAATTGGTGGCACTTGTACTTTTACCAAGTAAATGTGTTTTATGCATTTTGCCTAATCAACTAGATTCGTAGACATTATTTTAATGGAATCAAATCCGTCCTAGTATCCACTCTTTGAAAGTGTGGATATACGAGTCTTGTTAATTGTGTCCCAGACAACAATGCCACATATAAGTCTCAACTGATTAACTCAGTGTGAGCTATGTGTTTGTCATGTCATATGTTCGAGATTCATTTATATTCAAAATATAAATATTTTTATTCACATCTAATGTTCTTATCTCAATATCATATTTATATAATAAAACACTTTAGTGTTCTAGAATATAAAGGTATATCTGCAATGGATTAAACCCTGATATAGAGATAATGTTTCTAGTCAAACTAGTTATATTTTAACAGTTTCCTAATTTAAGTACATACCCGAAGGGTAGTTCTTAAACTTAGGCATCTACGGTTAAAACAGCGACTTTCATCCCATTCTCAATTCGCAGATAAATCTCAACTGAAGTCAGTATCCTGCTCATAGCAGATTATGCACACCAGTACATATTTATGTACTACATCCAGTATCTAAAATCCAATTTTAATACTAGTTGTGAACATGTTTATGACAATCATGGTTGAAGCCAGAGCCTTGCCCCTCTTCAATTCCTTCATGTATGCCTTGTTCGTACAGCAATCACGCTTCCGTGTCCCCGTTTGCCATAATTTAGGCAGACATTTTGGGATATGTCATTTGTCTTCCCAGAAGATTATAATGATTTTTCCTTTGCCATTTTTCCACACTCCAGAAGCCTTTGGCCAAGCCTTGGCATTCTGGGATGTCGAAATAAGGTGCGCGCCTTGCGGTTCTTGCCTTATTGCAAACTTTGGCTTTGACTCCTTGAGTATAGCCATTAACTATTCAAGAGTTTACTATTGCAATTTAGTACTTCAAAGATATAAAATTAGATCTATGAAGATCCTTCAATTTCAATATCATACTATAAGGATCTAATCCTAAGTTCTGATTAAGAAATTAAGGAGTCTAATGCGGCAAGCATAATGGATTAAGCACTAAAGTTATCATCACATGAATCTTCCAAATATCATGCTCTACTATTTGCTCAACTTTCGGGCTTAGGCCTAATATTTTATTTTATCAAATAAAGTAACTTCTTAGTTTTCAGGACTATCCTGAAATTATTCCCAATTTGAAAATTAAAGTCGTTTAAAACATTTTTCACCCAGGATTATGTTTTAAACACTAATCTTTCAATTTATCTTGATTCTAACAGTCCAACTATTTAATCAACGATTTTAGGTACTATTTATTATAATGATTACTATAGTCCAACTATATAATCAACTATAATATAATTTGTTAATTCAAATATATTGATTACTATAATCCAATTATATAATCAACTATAAATGAAATAGTTTGAATACAGTCCAAATGTTTTATTAAACCAACAATTAAATATTAGTCCAACTAATATATTAATTATTTATTGAAGAAAAATTGATATTGAGCGCGTATGGCAAGTAACTAAACGAATATTGCAAATTTAATACTTGCCTCCCACTATTTTTCGGCGAGCCTCTAACCCTCTGTTGAATACTCGGGAAACCTTGTTTCCTAGTGGGCTAGGATCCCGTTAAATAACACACAATCTTGACTTTGGCCAACAAATTGTATGATAATTAACTAGGTAGATCTCTAAGATCAATTGGATCCCATCCAATTCCTATATCCAGTAGGTGGACGTCCAAGTCCGAAATATATATCTTATATATGCCAATATATCCAATATATTACCTAACCTTTTTCCTCTGAATCAACTAAGCATTGGCTTTGGCACAACAAACTTAGTGATCCTAGTTAAGCGGAACCCATTGACCTTGGAAAGCTTCTTAATCAATGTCGATGGACAAGAAGTGATCTTGACTTTGGCCAACAAATCACAACTTGGACAAGACACCGATATGGAACAAAGCCTTCATGATTCAAACACATCCTCGACGGACAAAGGTCTTGACTTTGGCCAACAAACCAATGCCAGTCTTGGATCTTGAGTAAGAATCACTCAATGGAAGGAAAAACGCTTAATATTAAGTGAGGGTTTTTTCGCGTGTAATTGGAAACCAATTAATTATCTTTGTTAAGGTCTCATCATCATACACCCTTAAACATGCATTCTAAACACATAATAAGGCGCGTAAGTAAATAAAATAATAATGATATGCGGATGGATACTTTAACCCATTGTTCCTAGAACAAATTTCTCCATTTTCTCTCTCCCGCTAGCACAAGTATTACTTCAACCCGATTACATAACACTTCTAAAGAAACCTCATTTACATTGAGGGGAATAGGTGAGAAGAGAAATACACAGAGTAAGGAGGTAATAGGCTGGACTCGTAGGTCCAATTAATAAATTCTAAATTTATTACAATAATTTCCAAAATTGCCCTCACCCATCTAATATCCATCTGTTATACATTATTCATGCATCGCAACCATGTATTCACACATGCATGTTATCAATCAATCTAATCTAATTAATTAATCTGATAATTAATTACCATCCAATGTTCAAACAACGATTTGATTTTGCGCGAGTCAAACTTATTTTGCGAATAAGTACTCAAAGTACGAATTCTTGAATTAAATTAAACTACAACATTAAATCCAATTTAATATGTATTTAATACTAATTCACTATTTAATTCCAAATTAAATATTACACTTTATAAATAAACCTTTACGACTTAGATTCCAAATCTAATCGTTACGGGTCTCAAAGCCCGATTAACATCCAATGTTAATTTAATTAAAGTCCAATGGGCTTTTAATTAATTTCTAAGGCATGGACTTTTGGTCAACATGGGTCAAACCCAAATACCAAAGCCCATTTAAGGAATCACCCTTATTTGCCAAGAAACCAATTTAGGCCCATTAGGCCCAATTAAATATTAAAGGTCCATTAGTCATAATTAGACTTTATGGATATGGTTTTGGGCCCAATTGGATCCAACCAATTTTCCGAAACCAATCTTGGTACAACCAAGCCCAATTATCCCAATTACAACTTTTAAGGCCCAATTCCAAAATAAGCCCAATTAATTAAATTACCCAATTCTAAATTTTATAACTTAATTAACCAAAGTGTATTGTCATAATTAATTACCCAAATTAACATTTCCAAAACATCAATTAGCCTAATTAATTATGCTCAATATCATCAAAATATGTCCAACACATTTTAATAAAAAACCAAGTCATTTCCCATGCTTAAAGTCTCGACATTTTGGGGTTTTATTTGTCCGATTCGGTTTCAATCCAAGTAAATCCACAATCAACATAACCCAATGTTTTCCAACTCATCCAATGATCAAAAACACAAAAAATACTAAGAGATTAGGGTAGTATTGAATTCGTCCAAGCCAACCCAATTTGAGGAAAATTATTCCAAATCAATTTTCATGAAATTGATCACATCCAACTTCAATTAAACATCATTCAAGCATAATCAATCAATTTAATCATATCATGCTCAAAATCAATTTACCCAATTTTAACCCTAAGTTCAAGTTTCATGCTCAACTTCGCTCTGATACCATTATTGGGTTTCTACGGTCTAATCGGGATCGTTTTAAGCAAGGAAACAACATGTGAATACAACAAAGAAGTTGCGGAATACTTACATTGATCGGTTGAGCGATGCGAGGAACAAAATCTTCAAGCTTTTCCCTCATAGGGCTCACGGCTTTCACTATTTTTGTCCTCCAAGTTTGCGGCCATGGATGATCCATCAAACTCCAAGCTTTGGTTGATGATTCCATGCTCACGTGTGCGGTTCCCTATCACCTTCGCAAGACTCCGGAAGTGTGCTAGCACTTGTAATTTTTGCCACAAAAATCACCTAGCTTCTCCTCTTCATTCTCGGCAGAAACCAGAAAAAATGGAAGAAGAAATGCCCCTTGGGCGTGAGCAAGAGAAGAGGAAAGAGAGAGGAAAAAATGTTAAGTGTATTGGTTTTTAGATTTCAAAAATCTAATACACAAATCCACTTTCCAAAAGTCTAAAGCATTAAAGCTTTGCCAACTACCACCATCAATCACAATGACAAGTTGTCATATCACTCAAAGTGACTAGACATCACATCAATTGATTGACTAGTGATTTGACGCTTGATGTGACTTGTGCGCCGCACTTAAATTCGCAATGTGAGTGCGCCCGCAAACACTTCCGGGCTCGGGTTCGCTAATTCCAAATTAACAAATTTTCCGTTGCGACGTAATTAAATAATTATGCCTAGTAAAATTACTATTCACGTCGCCAACGATTTAATTCTAAATTAACTCGTTTGCCGGAATTAAAATCTAATTTCAATTCCGTGTCGAAATCCAATTTCGTATAATATATCGAATATATTATTTTATCGATTAATTCCAAATTAATCGTTCTCTCTCTTTTAATTATAATATTTTATCCCAGATAAAATATCTCCGTAATTAATCCCAGATTAATTTTCTCTCTCATCATTAATTAATCCCAGATTAATAAAGTGCGAGTCATACGTCATCGGTGAATCTTCGGGAAGCGACCCATGAGATCCCCAGATATGTTGGCAGTAAATCCGGTCGTCGGACTATCCGAACACGTACGTACCTAGTACTACGTTTATACCGATTTACAAGAAAAATGTTGGCTTCTAGCAAAGCGCCATGCCTACCCAATTCTCCAGAAATATCCTTACAGGAATATGTGATCTATATCAAGCGTAGTATACGTAGTATTGCTTATATCGATCCAGTAACTGATGTCACGTGCAAGGCCTGGGGCTGGAAATGTGTCTGCCCCGTATGAAGCACATATCAGATCTCTGGTAACTAATCTATATAATCGGATAATCATGACCTAGTCATATTATCCTGATGACTGTAGTACATAAGAGAACCAGTACCGTATCCTACGTGATCATCATCTCCACTATGACTGGAGTGATACTTCCATCTCGACATCACACCCAATACACTAAGATTCTCAATATACCCAGAAGAGGCGTACGCAGAACCGGTTAAAGCCCTGGATGACCAAAACCAAAGTACATTGATTGTCGCAAGTATTAGCGGTGCAAGTCTTAGGTTAAGACCAAATACACCTACCCTGATTTGGACTTCCATAGACACATAGTCATACTGCCAATGGAATTCCGAGAGGTATATCCAGAGCGAAGCTGTTTTCCGTACCATCGGTAAAACACAACCTCCTACTACACTTGCATGAGTATCCTATACCCAAATATATGAGAACTATGTCGTTATGCCCTCACAACGCGCACAAGTGTAATACTAGTCTTTTCCGCATTATCGATGTCCAATCTCGATAATACTCTAATTAGAGATATTTAATGATTAAACCTTCGTGGATTGATACTGTCTCATATCATCTCAATCCAGGAACTAATCATAAAGACCTCCTATCATTTATACATCTTGGTAATCTAATTACAAATGATAAGAGAGCAATTTCCTTTGTCACATAGTTAATTTGTACAACAACACCATGATCTGTACAAATAGTGACGCTATGAGTCATAACTGTCCAACACCTTGAAGATTTCGAATTCTGGTACTATGAGCCCATTGACTTCTATGGGTTCAGGCTCTCTTTGATATCATATGGCTTTCACAAAGTATTCTATCAGCTTCATCCCTTTCTTCTTGTTCTTCGACTCATTCCCATAGGATTCATACCCCAATCCTCTCTTAGTGGTCTACCCATTGAAATCTGGCAGTGCTCTTATTCCCTGGCCTCTAGTACTCAAACCTGTGCCTCCCAAATAATAGAGCAAATGTTGCTTGGATATCAAGCACTGTGAACTCCACCTCGTCTTCTATCGGGCCCACTTTGACTACTGTGATGAAAGTACCTTTGAATCCCCGTTTGCTATCGTCATATGCTTTGATAGTCATGCTAGAGGGGCTTAAATCTGTTGTCGCATACCCAACCTTGACAGATTCTTCAAAGGGCACACATTGATAGATGAGCCATCATCCACCATCACACAAGATGTCTTCTTGCCTCTTAATTCCACTTTTATAAATAGCGGCTTGTTGTGATTCCTCCCCTCCATCGGGAGCTCTTCTTCAGAGAATATTAGCATCTACCTACCCTCTTTCTATACCGACCCTATGAACATTGTCAGGTTTGCATCTTCAGGTACCATTATCTTGCTTAGAGCTTCTCCCATGGCACACATGTGCTCTTGAGAGGCGTATAATAACTCCTATATGCTCACATGTGCCCGTGTCTTCTTCAATTGACGCAACACAGTATCCTCCTCAGTGTTATCTGTATTCTCTGTCACCTCTCGGCCTTCTATTAGAAATTCTTTGACTTTCTTCATTACAACACTATAAAAACGTCCACTGTGAGTCATCCCATTTACCTCATCTTCGTCACTGCTCGAGAAGTTTTCCCAGAAATCTCTCCCCTACTCTGTTTCATCTTCACTGCTGTTATCCCATATCCCCATGCAATAAGCTTGGTGGTTGAGAGTTTGGAGGACAAAGCTTTCAGACAGGCCTGAGTTGATCATGTAGGTGGGTGGTGGAACAGAGTGGTAGTTGGGTAGAGGGTTTCTATGTGTGTTGGGTTGTTCTTTTTCCGAGTCGGATATCTTATAGGTGTCAATGAGGTCTTGGATCTCATGCATAAGGCGGGTGTAGTTGTCAGTTTCATGGCTTTTTTGCTGATAGAAGTGACAGTATAGGTTTAGGTCGAGGTGGCATGGCACAGGGTTTGGAAATGGTTTAGGTTCTAAGGGTTTTAGGAGTCATTGCCTCTTCAGCTTTTCAAACACCTTTGACAAAGATCTACCAAAATTGGAGAATCGCTTGTTTTTTATGACGGCGACTTCAGTAGGAGTGAGCTTGGTCCCTAAAGCCCCCCAATGGTCTTTCAATTCTAGCCATAAAACTTTCTGTTCTCGGCTTCCTCTTCCTCGATATCCATGACAGTTTCTCTTAACTGTCGAAAGTCGCTAATCATGGAGGTCATCCTTCTCAGCTTGTTATAAATGGAGGGCTTGGTGCCCTTAATAATCATCTTAATTTGGTAATTCTCCGAGGGCCGTGTCTGCATCTTTAAGAGCTGGGTTCGCCAGCGATCCACATAATCTTTGAAGGTCTCTTCTAGCTTCTGTTTGGTGTTTTCTAGGTCACGGTGCGACAAGTCTATCTCCATGTATGTGACATATTGGTTCAAAAAGGCCTCCGCTAATGCCCTCCAGTCATCTCTAACATTTCTCTCCAGGCCATGATACCATTCTTCGGGCGCCCCTTCCCGTGACATCTTGATCATCTTCTGCACCTAGCGCTTCGACAAACCTACTAAACTCATCACTGAAACATATTGTTGGAGATGGACCCTAGGATCTTTGTTTCCTTTGAACTTGGCCATGTCAGACATCTTAAACTTGGGAGGCAGTTGTTCTTCGAAAGTCATCGCATCATAGTCTAATCGATCTTCATGTTTTCCCTTCATCTTGTGGGCAATTGACTCTACTTTTTCTCTGAGTTTCTGTAACTCTGCTTGAGGCCCGGCTATCCTTCCCGTGGCATACTCAGCCATGTCATCATCAAAAACAGGGATTTCTTCGCTCACCCTATTCGGGGGCTCCTCACGCCTTCCATCCTCGTTGTTTTCTGTTCCCACTGTGCGGAGTGTCGTTGATACATAATATGATTAGATACACATTAATTATTAGTCAAATGAGATTTTGACACATGCCATAAATTTATGTATTTGTTATTTATTGTAAATAAAAATACATATATAATAATAATTACATTAATTAATTATTTGGATATTTAATTGTTAAATATTTTAATTATTAATTAATAAACTTTTCCATAAATGTTATGGAACTTGTTTATTTATTATTGGTACATTTGGCTTGCATTAATTAAACTTTATGTTTTTCCAATTTTGATTGGATAATATAAAGTTTAATATGTATTTTCATTTATTTAATTAGATTAAATTGGAAATGGACAATAATACCCTTCTTTTTTCGTCCAAACCATTATTTAAAGGGGAAATTTTTGTTTCTCTCTCTTGTTCACTCCACACATTGCCGAAAGCTTCAAATAACAAAGATGAAAATGGGTTTTCATTTATTCTTGATGATTCATGGAAGGTTTGAAGGAAAAATCAAAGAAAAAGTTAAAGATTTAGAGGATTTAAGGTAAGTCTTCAAAACCTAAGCTTGGAAATCTTGATTTCTTGTTTCTTTATGATTTATAATTTTTCTAGGATTCCTTCAAATCTGATTTTTTGGGGCTTTTGGTTGTGGTGGTTGAATTGGAAGTTTATTGGCATGTGTCAAGTAGTATTGGAATGAATTATTGTAATTAAGTTCCAATTTTCATCAATCGTTGATGGTTGCCATTCTAGAGTTATTGAGCCACTCTAAGGTAGTCTAGAATTATTCTAGAGTTTTTCATGTGTGGTGGGACTCAATTGGCGTTGAGATTAATTGATTTAGTCTTGAAATTTTGGATTTAAAGCATGAAAAAAATAGGAATTTCAGTTTTCTGATCAGATTATGTAAACCTGAAAACTTTGGGATGTTTTTGATGTGTTATGAATGTAATGGATGTGTTTTGGGAGTTGGCACAATTTCCAGAAAGTGTTTCCGACTTGAAATAAGCGAAAACGGCCAAAAACAACGTTACCGGGTGGATTTCGGGCCAACCGGGTGACGGCTATCCAAACAGTGAATCCGTCACTGTTTGGGCAGTCCATGAACTGCCCTGACACTATTGGGACTAACCTAGGTAGTTCCCATAAGATTCGGGTGGTCGGATCGATAAAAAACGCACTTTAAGCAATTTTGCGGAAAAAACGGTTTTTGTAAAAGTTTCGCTAGTTTTCTCATTATTTATGTCAATATTTGATATTGAATAAATAGGATTAGGTTAAATATGAATAAATTATTCATATTAGATATTGAATAATTTATTTGGTATTTTGAAAAAGTCTTAGAATACGATTTCGCCCGAACCCGCGCTTCCGCTGCGCCCCATCGCCCAAAACCCCAACAATTTTATGCACCAATGTAGGGTACACAAAGTCGTTCTGTCCTACGCTACATGGGTGAACCTTGGCTACCTCAGTCCCTTTTCATCAGTAAAAGACAAAGACCGCCCATTTATAAGATTGACTAAGCCTATTATGGGATCGTGCCATTATTTAGAAATGACGAATTGGGCCCTCGGTAATCACGGTTGTGGCAGAGACAAACTTGGAGATATCCAAAAGTATACAAATATTCCATAACAAGGCATACCCTTCCTGGATGAAAGTCAGTGTGGATATCGGACTCATGCATCTGGCATATTCAGATCATGTTTGGACCTTCTAAGCCCATCAAGGTTTTCATACAAGTTGGCCCGTTATCATTTTAAAGCGTTTAATCTGATTATCGCGAGGTGTAAACTTGTCCCAGTTGAAAAGGCCCAACAGGTTTACACTTTTGCGATAAGGTGGCTAAATAACTTCAAATGATTGGGGGCCTAAACACAAGGTGTCCCATCGTCACTTTGAAAACTTTTGGCCCAATCATAATAAGATACAAACTCGTCCCAGTTTAAGTGGCCCAACAAGTTCGTATCCTATGACGAGAAACCCAAATGGATCCAAATGATAATAGGGCCGAACACAAGCATGTGGGGTAGCTTCTATAGGACACATAACTATGGTTCGTATGTGGGCTTACAAGGGTATGGATAAGGCTCTCATCGGTGAAGGGTTTCACACAACTAGGTCGCCCCACTCAAGGGTTCGAGCAACCAAGTGAGCACGTCTTTTTTATACCCTAGGGTATGTGCTAGCGAGTGATGGTTATCATCACATAATGATCTGCCGTCTTGAGTGAAAGCGACATCATGATACATGATGCCATCGGGGGTAAGAAGGGTATGCAAAATATATGAGACTTGGTTAACCAAAGCCAAAGCCACAGACACTACAAGGTATTATTTCAGGGCCGATTCTCTATCCCCATTGGAGTCTCCATCTGTAGGAGTGAAGCGGGGTTTACTGTTATGCCTATGATGTTCGGCAACCACGACATTGTTGAGCTCGCAGCCCGTAGAGAGTATGGATTAGCCCACGGGGGACTAAATCGAAGAATGAATGAGTCACCACCCAGAGTGAACTGGGAAAGATTTAAGGCTGCACTCACCCCTCGCAAGGGAAGACCTCAAACCATTGGGTTCGGAATGGTCCCTTACTTATGCCAGTATAATGTACGGGTTCACACAATGGTATAATCAAGTCTTATGCAGTTCATGCAAGGTAATTCAAATAAACAAAAATCTGCACACCCATAAATATTAATAGAAATAATATGGCTCCACGCAAAGATATAATTAAATCACTCATGCATAATATAAGGCGACTGGTTAATGAAATAAATTGATATGAACGATGTAAAATGTAAAGAAGAGGAAAAGTATAATGCAATATAAATAATTAATCACACACGCATAATGCAAAATGAATAACTAAAGAAGTAAAAATGCATAAAATATAAGGAAAGAGGTCAACGCATATATAAGTATTTCCCGAGTGGCACGTGGAGTTGTATCCCAAGTACAAACCGCTCTACCATCCATTCGGATTCGGCTACGAAATTTACGTCTGGGTTTCCATCCAATATACCTCGAGGGATAGTAACACACATAATCATCAATGCAATGTAAACGGCCAAAAAAATATAACCATGCATCTACGGATAATCATCAACATGAACAAAAATAAAGGCGAAATAATAAAATAAGGATAAAAGTGAAAAAATAGATAAAAGGATAAATATAAAAATACCAAAGAAGAAATGTGGCCACAGATTTTGCCATTTTTTGATGTAGGGCTTTGTATACCCGGCTGGATGCATTTCACGTCCAGCCAGACATGCAACGCCTGGAACTATGAAAATAAATATTGTAAGGGTGCCCTCAGGTCTTACCTTTTAAGTTGCTTTCTCAGAAGTGCGTTAGGCCGTCGCTGGAATGATTGAAGCTTGGTTTCAAGGTTTGGTTCGGTTTCTGGTTGCTGGTTCGCTGTTTCTGGTTGCTAGTTCACTCTTTCTAGTTTCTGCTCCGTTGTTTCTGCCTTCTGCTTCCCACGTCTTTCACGTTCTGGTTGTTTTTTTTGGTCCTCTTTTTTTTCGGTGATTCTCTCCTTTTTCCTCCCTCTTTTTGGTGATTCTCCCCTTTTTCCTCCCTTTTTGTTGTTGCGATTTTTCCATCTGTTTTTCGTTGTTCTTTTTTACCCTCTGTTCTTTTTTCGGTCCTTTTTTTTTCGGTGATTCCCCTTTTTTGCTTGTTGTTTTTTGGTGATCCCCAAAGAAGAAGAAAAGAGCCCCATTTCTTTGGTGATGACTTGGTCCCTTTTATAATGATTTAAATGGGATCTCCAAATAGGGAAACAAATCATGTTTATTTGGGAAATCTATCATCAAATTATTTTGGGAATAAAATCTAATAAATTTGGTGATGAGTAGATCTCAAATCTTGTTAAATTGGTAAGGATGAGATCTCAAAAATCTCATTAAATTGGAAAGTGTTGATGCTCTCATAACTAAGGAGATTTTATCGTATTTGGAAAGATTATGCATGGGGTTTTTGGGCCGCGTAGATTGCATGGGCCATTTGCGTGGGCTGCATGGGCCGGTTACATAGGCTGGATGGTGGGTCCGAAGCTAAGGTTTGAGGCAGAGGCTGACTGAGCGAATCTGAGGCTGGCTAGTGGGTTCGAATCCGAGGAGGTACTAATTTCAGAGGTTTTCCTCCCTTCCGGCATTCATTTTTCGCAGCTTCCGTAACTTTTCAGGTAGTGCCTTCATACGAGGCTCATCATCGGGATCATGTAAAAAATACAATGTCTACATCAGGTTAAACCATTGGAACTCCAATTTCAATATACGATATGTGATAGTCTTATATGTTATAGGAATTCGATCGTATTCCAAAACCAACAACTAGGAATATATATATACACTTTAAGAATAATTTACAATACTAATAGTTATCCCAAAGGTGGACCACCTAGTGTCCAGTATTAGTACAAGACTATTCTAAGGTCGATGTCATTCTTAGAATATATGTACATCAATCAAATACGCATAATGAAAATACAATTAATAAGGTATGAAATGAAAATATAGTTATTTTATTAATAAATAATAAAATGTACAATTCGGATTGGCACTCCAAGCATCAACTCCAATAAACTCTCACTTGCTTAGTGCCAATCTGGATGGTACCACAATCTCATCTCCTCCACATGTTTATCGAATAAATTAAGAGGTAAGACCTTTGTAAGTGGGTCTGCTATGTTGTCTAGTCCTTGAACCTTCGAGACCACTATGTCTTTTCGTCCTTGAACATAGCCTGAAAATAATGGAGAAACATGTTCAACTCAGCACTGGATTTGATTTTTACAACTCTTGGCACTGTCTGCTTGCGGAACTCCTCTCTAGCATGAAACTTGTAGTTTGAATGAGAAAAGCCTCCATGCCAAAGTGACCTCTTGGGCTATTTATTACTTTTTTGTGCACTAAAAGAAACCTAATCAATTTTTGTAGCCTTCACGTGTATCTTGATTGCTTTCCTTATTGACTTTGACTACTTGCCATTTTCTTTTCTTTTTTTTCCAATTCGATAGTGCACCAAATTTGACCTGTCAATAAATACACAAGTGTTAAGAATATCAATTTGATTCTAACTCTAATTTTTACAGGCTATATATATTGGCAATCAATTTGTCAGGAAATTCCCAAATCCTATAAAAATAAAAAGAAAATCACTAAATTAGATTAGATAGTAAACACTTTTAAAATTAATATGATGATAAAAATTATATAATAAAATATAAAATATAGAGCTAAATACTTAACAATAAACCCGAATAAGTGATACTCAAAGTATATTTTCATGCATTTATCACAACCCTCAATTAGCTTATTGCTAGTCCCTAGCAATTCAAACACAAAAAGAAAATACGAACTAAACTAAATTTAAAATAAAATAAAATAAATAAACTATATAAGCCACTTTCGTAAGGATCACGATTACATTTAGAGTATGCAATATACCTTTAACCCCTTAGGTGGCCCTAGTGGACGAGTTATAGTCTCGTGAGGGCTTATAGTGACGACACTCACAAACGTCTTTCCAAAAATAAATTAAGGATAAGAAAAGCACAAAAAAAATTAATGATGTAAAATAAAAACAAATGTGTCTTAGTCAGATTTACATAATAATATCCTCAAAGAATACTTAATGACATGGCTCAAAGAAACGTTCAAAATACAATCTAAGTCGCAACTTTCTCGAAAAGGTAAGCTTATTAGGAGAATATTTTTGTGTGTGTGAATCACTTCTAACAAATTTCATTCCTCAAATCATCAATCTTAATAATGTCAAATCAAAAGTTCAACTGAATGGGTCTAACCAACCTATTATCCTAAAATCTCCATAAATTAGTCATTTTTTTTTTTGAAGAAAAATATTTCACAAGGCAAAGTATTCTTTTTTTTTTTTTTCTTTTTTTTCATTAGTTATGAGCTTTCACACTACCTCCTAAGGTAGCCCAGTTCTCACTATAGATCTTCCTCTACATACTAGTGGTACATAGACCTAGATTACTCATGGATAGCTTCATACTTAACAATTATAAATAGCTATTTCTAACCAACTAGCCTGTGGATATTGCATTAGAGATAGATGTCTAGGCATGTTGTGATACATTCGATCGAACAATCTCAATTATATTGTCTCAATATGAAACCTGAAGTTTGAACTAGGCTAAAATCGATAAATGCTTAAATTGAAACATACTCAAGATAAAACTCAACTCAAAGATTCAAAATTGACTCAAATAATTTTTATCTTGTTCTAAAAGCCATAGCCTAAAGTATATCAATAATTGCATTTTGAATCATTGGACTATATATATCCAAGTAAGACAAAATTCCTTTTTTTAATAGAGATATGAAAACAGGAATAACGCATGAACAACCAGATAAAACATATGATATTACCACACTATCCTAAATCAAACATTGTCCTTAATGTTAACAACAATAAAGATATTAAAAAAGGAACGAGTTCACCTGATAAGAGAGACCATAAACCTGGGTGAAACATGGTGTCGTCTTGAAAAACAATCAGGAAACAAAACAAAAAAAAACAAAAGAAAAAGAAAATAAATAAATAAATAAATAAAAATGTACAAATAATGAGGAGGTAAAGATCAATCCTCATAAGCTGGGTCAGCAAGACGGGCATCCTCCGCTGCAGGGATCTTATTATCAAAGAATGGTTTTAACCTCTGTACATTAACTTTGAACACTCTACGGACCCTTGGGTTTTCCACTTCGACAGCTCTATGTGGGAAAACTTGCTTCACAATAAAAGGTATGGTCCATCTTGACCGCAATTTGCCTGGGTGAAGATGGAGTCCGGAGTCATAAAGGTAGACCTTTTGATTTGGCTCAAAGTTTTTCCTCATTATCTGTCTGTCATTGGCAACTTTCATCTTTGCTTTGTAGATGCGGGATTTTTCATAAGCATCATTCCTAAGTTCTTCAAGTTCTGTCAGTTGGAGCTTTCGTTGTGTGTCTGCAGTACCCAAATCGAATTTAAGAGCTTTAATAGCCCAATAAGCTCTATGTTCTAACTCAACAGGTAAATGACACGCCTTTCTAAATACAAGCCTAAAAGGAGACATACCAAGTGGGGATTTGTAAGCTGTACGGTATGCCCAAAGTGCATCGGAATGTCGTGAAAACCAATCCTTATGGTCTGGATTTACCGTTTTCTCCAATATTTATTTTATCTCCCCATTTCCTAATTTTGCCTACCCATTTGTTTGTGGGTGATAAACAGTGGCAATCTTATGCACTATACCATACCTGCGCATCAAAGCCTTAAAAGATGGATTACAAAAATGTTTCCCTTGATGACTAAAAATGACACGTGGCATACCAAAGCGTGATATTACATGCTCCTTTAAAAAATTTAACCACAGTGGTGTTGTCATTAGCTCGACACGCTACTGCCTCAACCCATTTAGACACATAGTCTACTGCAAGAAGAATATAAAGATATCCAAAATAAAGCGGAAAAGGTCTCATAGAATCAATACCCTAACAATTAATTATTTCAATGACAAGAATAGGGTTAAGCGGCATCATATGACGGCGGGATAATGCACCTAATTTTTGACACCTTTCACAGGAACGACATAAACCATTTGTATCTTTAAATAAAGTAGGCCAATAAAAATCACACTGCAAGATCTTTACAGCAGTTTCCTTTACTGAAAAATGGCCTCTACATGCATGGGAATGATAGAAGTGAAGTACACTCAAAATCTCATCCTCAGGAATGCAACGTCGCAATATTTGGTCAGGGTAATATTTAAATAAATATGGATCATCCCAATACAAATTACATACATCGACTAAGAATTTACGCCTATCTTGTGCACTTCAAATAGATGGAAACTCACCAGAAACTAAGTAATTGACAATATATGCATACCATGGTACCTGCGTGATAGCAAAAAGCTGTTTATCAGGGAAGTCATCACGAATGGATAGGCCATCGGTGGAGTCATTAAACTCTAGACGAGATAAGTGATCTGCCATCACATTTTCAACACCCTTCTTATCGTTGATGGTTAGATCAAATTTCTACAACAGCAAAATCCACCTAATCAATCTTGCTCTAGCATCCTTTTTAGAAAGGAGGTACTTAAGAGTTGCATGATCAGTAAAAACAGTGATAGGTAAACCAATACGATATGCACAAAATTTATCTAAAGTAAAAACTACAGCTAATAGTTCTTTTTCAATTATGGAATAGTTCACTTGAGTACTATTTAAAGTTTTTCTAGCATAGTCAAAACCAAAAGGCCTACTGTAGGACACAGAAATCGGCGACGCTGTTCTAGGCTCGCGGCCTAGTTGGGAGTACGGAATAGCCCGCGAGGGAACTAAACCGGAGAAATAACATGGAGTCGCCACCCGGTGTGAACCGGGAAAATGTGATTTAAGGCCGCACTCACCCCTCACAAAGGAAGACCTCAAACCATTGGGTTCAGAATGGTCTCTTACTTATGTCACTTGTAATGATATGATTTGGGCAATAAACTAACCGAATCTACTCAACATGTATGCTCAAAGGTAACTTAGGTCTAGTCTGCATTCATCAAAATAAATCCTATGACTAAGTTCACATGCTTTAAAAATAAGTCATTATAACGGCAAACATATAATATCACATAACGAGCATGTCCAATCATCAAACACAAAGAACAAATAAATAACTACTCAAACAGAACGTAAGCTAAATTCCTAATGCAAAATCAAAGTATTAAATCATGCATAAAGAAATAATAGTCATACTTAGAAATAAACAATATTCTAGACTAAATCATGCTAAATAAATAAATAATCTACTAGCTACATCATGCTCAAATACAAGATTGGATGAAACGAAATACGTGGGTCTCTTAAGTAGTATATGGCATTGTATCTCGAGTGCAAACTGCAATACCGTCCATTCGGAATCGGCTACAGAATTTACGTTCGAGTTTCCATCCGATATACCACAAAAGAGAACACGCATTCCGTTCATCCGGAATTCACATCATGCATCAATCCATAACATTCATGCGAAATAAAGCAATAAAATAAATAAAAATAAGAGGGAATAAATAAAAAGGTGCCCTCAGGTCTAACCTCTTTTGCCGTCTCTCAAAAGCGCGTTACACGGTCGTCGGAATAGTGAATGCTCCGCAACTCTTCCGGTTCACTGGTTCAATGTTTTTACTCACTGTTTCGCTGTTTGAGCTGTTATTTTCACTCCGTTTCACTGTTGTTTTCACAGTATTTTCTGGTCACTGTTTCAAGGTGATAGGGGATTGTTTTTTGTGGTTTCAGGGGCTGGTTTCAGGGGCAGTTTCAGGACAGTTTAGGGACTGATTTGGTGAAGTTTTGGGTGTAATATGCGGCAGTTTAGGGGGCTAACTGGGCAGTATGTAGGGGGTTTATGGTGCAGTTTTAGGCAGTGAATAAGCGGCTGAACTGGGCAGTATGTAGAGGGTTTATGGTGCGGTTTTAGGCAGTGAATAAGCGGCTGAACTGGGCAGTATATAAGGGGTTTATGGTGCGTTTTTTACTGGCAGGTTTTGGGTGGTTTATGCGGAAATTGATGAGAGGGCTTGTGGCTGTTCGAGTTAAGATTACGTGGAGGGCTGGTGTGAATTGGGGCTGAGACGTGTGTTGAGTGTGGTGTGAAGAAGTAAGCGTGAAGGCAAGTGGCGTGTATAGTTTAGGGCGTGAACGTTGAAGGGAAGCAGGTGGCGTGTTGAAGACTTGGGGTCGCGAGGGGTGTGAGGCAGACGTAAGTGCGCTTGATGCGTTAAGGGCTATTGGTTTGTTGAAGCGGTGAGGCAATGTGAGTGGAGGGGCTGATAGAGTATTTGTGTGAAGAAGGCAGTGAGTAAGGGGCAGAGGACGTGTGTTGCCGACTGGGAATGGGCTTAGAATATTAGGGTTGATTTCGTGATAATCAGCCAGCCTAGGATGTGTTGGTGAAGGGTTCTTTTTATAGGCAAATAGATGAGGGCTATCCTTGTTTGAGAATGAAAAGGATTTGTGCATTAATAGGAGATATTTTTAATTAGTATTTGATAAGGAAAAATCTTTTAATTAGGGAAGTGATTTGATTTAATTTGATTTATTCTCTTTTAGTTAGGGATATGATTTGATTTGTATCTTTTAATTAGGGAATGTAATTTAAGTGGATTAGGAAAGTATTTGATGTGATTTCTTTAATTTTGGAAGGGGATTTGGCTTGATTTATGCATGTGTTTAATATGTGTTTTTGTTAATCTGGAAGGTGAGTGGGCGTGGGTTTGGCTCAGTTTGGTGGGCTTGGTGTATGGTTTGGTGATGTGTGGGCTTGGTGTGTGTCTTGCGGGGTTTTGGGCTAAGGATGTGTTTTGAAAAAGAGGTCCAACAAGCGAACCCGAAGCTAATCCAACGAATTAAAGCCAACTAAAATGTGAATTCTTGACTTTTCCCTTCCGACGTCCATTTCCAGCGACTTCCTCAATTTAAAGAGGTAGTGTCTCCATTTGAGACTCATCATTGGGACTTATATGCAAAAATGCAGTGTCTACAGTCGCCCCCACTTTGATGGGACTTGTGCAGTGTGTGACAATGACAATCCTATCAAAGTTATGCATGCATTTTTACTTACCTGGCTCGCCAGCTGTTGCTTAACTTACTTGTTATCCTAAGATGCTTTGACCTTTGGGCTTTGTTCCCAAACTGTATTGAATATGGGCTTTGTTCCCGAACTGTGTTGAGAGAGGGCTTTATTCCCCTGGGCGTTATTCCCGAACTGTGTTAAAATAGGGTTTTATTCCCCTGGGCTTTGTTCCCGAACTGTGTTAAGATAGAGCTTTATTCCCCTAGGCTTTGTTCCCGAACTGTGTTGAGAGAGGGCTTTATTCCCATGGGCTTTATTCCCGAACTGTGTTAAGATAAGGCTTTATTCCCCTGGGCTTTGTTCCCGAACTGTGTTAAGAGAGGGCTTTATTCCCCTGGGCTTTGTTCCCGAACTGTGTTAAAAGAGGGCTTTATTCCCCTGGTTTTATTCCCGAATTGTGTTAAGATAAGGCTTTATTCCCTGGGCTTTGTTCCCGAACTGTGTTAAGAGAGGGCTTTATTCCCCTAGTCTTTGTTCCCGAACTGTGTTAAGAGAGGGCTTTATTCCCCTGGGCTTTATTCCCAAACTAAATTGATTGTGGGCTTTATTCCCGAACTGAATTGATTGCGGGGTTTATTCCCGGACTGAATTGATTGTGGGCTTTATTCCCAGATAGAATTGATTGTGGGCTTTATTCCCGGACTGATTTGATTGTGGGCTTTGTTCCCTGACGGTGTTGACTATGGGCTTTGTTCCCTGGGCTTTGTTCCCAAACTGGATGGAGAGCGGGCTTGTTTCCTTGGCCGTACTGAATGTGGGCTTTGTTCCTGAATTTTCTGAATGTGGGCTTTATTTCCGAACTGTGTTAACCGTGGGCTTTGTTCCCGAAACTGCTTGTCTTTGCTGCCTTTTCCTTTTCTTCAAAACCTGCAAACAACAACAAGACAAAAAATTTCGTGCATGTGACGTGTATGCACGTATGCATGGATGTGTTTCCTATTCCGATGGGTTAGGTCTTCCTTGTGCTCCTTGGTGTCCTTCGCCTATAACTGTCTTTGGTCACCCCCTAGGTCTTGCTTACAGTTTCTTTTTGTCAATCCTCATCTGGTGATTGCTCAGTTTTCCTTTATCTCATTGCTTAGGTTCTCAATATATCCTTTATTCGCAGGGTGGTAGACTGGTCGCCCCCAGTCTTGATTTAGATTTCTGCTCTTCGCTGCTTGTACTAGGTTAAAGTAGATCATGTACTGATCCCAAGACTAATGATGATGCCGATATGGGCCTCAGCCCTGGGACTCATCCCAAACTGATACTGGTGCCGATGTGGGCCTCGACCCTGTGACGCATCCCCAAAACTGATACTGATGTTGATGTGTCTCCATACCCGGAGTGCTGATGATGTGTGTCTCCATACCCGGAGTGCTGATGACGTGTATCTACATACCCGGAGTACTGATGATGTGTATCTCCATACCCGGAGTGCTGATGATGTGTGTCTCCATACCCGGAGTGCTGATGATGTGTTTCTCCATACCCGAAGTGCTGATGATGTGTGTCTCCATACCCGGAGTGCTAATGATGTGTGTCTCCATACCCGGAGTGCTGATGTTGTGTGTCTCTATACCCGGAGTTCTAATGATGTGTGTCTTCATACCCGGAGTGCTGATGATATGTCTCTCCATACCCGGAGCGCTGATGATGTGTGTCTCCATACCCGGAGTGTTGATGATGTGTGTCTTCATACCCGGAGTGTTGATGTGGGCCTTGTCACCAAACTGATACTGATGTGGGCCTCGCCCTCAAACTGATGCTGATGTGGGCCTCGACTGTGGGACTCATCCCCAAGCTGATACTAATGTGGGCCTCGACCCTGGGACTCATCCTCAAAACTGATAATGATGTGGGCCTCGCCCCCAAACTGATACTGATGTGGGCCTCGCACTCAAACTGATACTGATGTGGGCCTCGCCCCAAACTGATGCTGATGTGGGCCTCGCCCTCAAACTGATACTGATGCGGGCCTCGCCCTCAGACTGATACTTATGTGGGCCTCGCCCTCAAAATGATACTTATGTGGGCCTCGCCTCAAACTGATGCTGATGTGGGCCTCGACCCTGGGACTCATCCCTAAGCTGATACTGATGTGGGCCTCGACCTTGGGACTCATCCCTAAAACTGATGTTGATGTGGGACTCACCCCCAAACTGATACTGATGCGAGCCTCGTCCCCAGACTGATACTTATGTGGGCCTTGTCCTCAAACTGATACTGATGTGGGCCTCGCCCCAAACTAATGCTTATGTGGGCCTCGCCCTCAAACTGATACTGATATGGGCCTCGCCCCAAACTGATGCTGATGTGGGCCTCGACCCTGAGACTCATCCCTAAGCTGATACTGATGTGGGCCTCGACCCAGGGATTCATCCCTAAAACTGATATTGATGCTGATGTGGTGGTTCATTCCAACATACTATATTGCCTCTCACGAGATAATCCTAATAGCTAAACATATTTTCGTCCTCAACGGATGCTTCGCGTTGAAACCAGTGAACCTTCAAAGTATTTAATACACTTAGATCCACTCGTCTGAATGAGTGATCTGAACTAGACTCCTAGTGTGTGTGTGCCAAGGATCTTTCGCAGCTTAATCCTTAAGTAAGCCAACTCGATGATTTTGTCTCAGAGAATTGGATCGGTGGGTCTAACTAACCTAGATGTCTCGATCACAATCTGTGATTACTTCGTCATACTCCATATGATATGGTCTTCTTCTTTTTTCTCTTGTCTCTTTCTTTTCATTTTGAACTTTCTTTTTTCTTTTTTCTTTTTTTTTTTCTTTATTTTTCTTTCTTTGACACACCTACCATTTAAGGTAGCATTTCTCCTCATGGTGGTCCTAATACTCGCCCATGGGTAGCTTCACGCTAATCACTTATAGGCGGTCTATTTTTCTTTTCTTTTCATTGTAGAGACTTTTTCTTTGTTTCCAACCATATCATATATCGTAGCATAAGTAAACCAGGATGGACATCCAGGCAAAGGGTCATTCACTGATCTGTCATCTCTTCAACTAGTCATCTCGACGACTACTCAGACTTCTACTGCTAAGATCCTCTAATTAAGTGATCGCGAGTCTAATCAAGATCAACTACTCAAAATATCGGATGAGAGTACATCTCGCACTTATCGTTTCTAAGGTTTTACCCGGAGTTCTAATGTTGTGTGTCTCCATACCCGGAGTGCTGATGATATGTCTCTCCATACCCGGAGCGCTGATGATGTGTGTCTCCATACCCGGAGTGTTGATGATGTGTGTCTTCATACTCGGAGTGCTGATGTGGGCCTTGTCCCCAAACTGATACTCATGTGGGCCTCGCCCTCAAACTGATGCTGATGTGGGCCTCGACCGTGGGACTCATCCCCAAGCTGTTACTAATGTGGGCCTCGACCCTGGGACTCATCCTCAAAACTGATACTGATGTGGGCCTCGCCCCCAAACTGATACTGATGTGGGCCTCGCACTCAAACTGATACTGATGTGGGCCTCGCCCCAAACTGATGCTGATGTGGGCCTCGCCCTCAAACTGATACTGATGCGGGCCTCGCCCTTAGACTGATACTTATGTGGGCCTCGCCCTCAAAATGATACTTATGTTGGCCTCGCCTCAAACTGATGCTGATGTGGGCCTCGACCCTGGGACTCATCCCTAAGCTGATACTGATGTGGGCCTCGACCCTAGGACTCATCCCTAAAACTGATGTTGATGTGGGACTCACCCCCAAACTGATAATGATGCGAGCCTCGCCCCCAGACTGATACTTATGTGGGCCTCGTCATCAAACTGATACTGATGTGGGCCTCGCCCCAAACTAATGCTTATGTGGGCCTCGCCCTCAAACTGATACTGATATGGGCCTCACCCCAAAATGATGCTGATGTGGGCCTCGACCCTGGGACTCATCCCTAAGCTGATACTAATGTGGGCCTCGACCCAGGGATTCATCCCCAAAACTGATATTGATGCTGATGTGGTGGTTCATTCCAACATATTATACTGCCTCTCACGAGATAATCCTAATAGCTAAACATATTTTCGTCCTCAACGGATGCTTCGCGTTGAAACCAGTGAACCTTCAAAGTATTTAATACACTTAGATCCGCTCGTCTGAATGAGTGATCTGAACTAGACTCCTAGTGTGTGTATGCCAAGGATCTTTCGCAGCTTAATCCTTAAGTAAGCCAACTCGATGATTTTGTCTCAGAGAATTGGATCGGTGGGTCTAACTAACCTGGATGTCTCGATCACAATCTGTGATTACTTCGTCATACTCCATATGATATGGTCTTCTTCTTTTTTCTCTTGTCTCTTTCTTTTCATTTTGAACTTTCTTTTTTCTTTTTTCTTTTTTTTTTCTTTATTTTTCTTTCTTTGACACACCTACCATTTAAGGTAGCATTTCTCCTCATGGTGGTCCTAATACTCGCCCATGGGTAGCTTCACGCTTATCACTTATAGGCGGTCTATTTTTCTTTTCTTTTCATTGTAGAGACTTTTTCTTTGTTTCCAACCATATCATATATCGTAGCATAAGTAAACCAGGATGGACATCCAAGCAAACGGTCATTCACTGATCTGTCATCTCTTCAACTAGTCATCTCGACGACTACTCAGACTTCTACTGCTAAGATCCTCTAATTAAGTGCTCGCGAGTCTAATCAAGATCAACTACTCAAAATATCGGATGAGAGTACATCTCGCATTTATCGTTTCTTAGGTTTTACCCTGATGCAAACAATTTCATCATCGGACTTATGCCTAACCATTAAGCACTAAAACAAACAATCAATTTTTCTCTTCTTCTTTTTTTTTTCTTTTTTTTTTCATTTTTTTTTGGGCCGACCATGGTCTTTCTATCATTGCCGTACAGTTTTTTGTTCCTCGATTTCCTTTTTCCCGATATCCATGTTTGCTAAACTCTTTTTGATAAATCTTTTTTTTCTTTAACCCAAAGGATATCTATGATGGCTTTTAAGACACATGTGTTAACATGATGCATGTATGCATGAGATGCATGAGATGCGTGCAATGCATGGAATATATAAGTCGGCCCATTATCATTTTAAAGCATTCAATCATACTATTGCGAGGTGCAAACTTGTCCCAGTTGCAAAAGGCCAAACATGTTTACACTTTTGCGATAACATGGCTAAACGACTTCAAATGATAAAATACCCAAACATAAAATAACCCATCGACATTTTAGAAGTTTTTGGCCCAATTTCCATAAAACACGGACTCATCCCAGTTTAAATTACCCAACAAGCCCATACCTCATGACAAAAGTCCAACTGAATCCAAATGACGGTGGTCCTAAACGAAAACATAAAGGAATAGTCTCTATTGGTCCTACAACTACAGTTCACACGCGGGTTTATAGGGGTATAGACAAAGGCTCTCGTCGACGAAGGGTTGCCCACAACTAGGTCTCCCCACTCAAGGGTCTGAGCGGCCAAGTGAGCGCACCTTTTTTATACACTAAGGTACGTGCCAACGAGTTATGGTGTGTGACTGACTATCAAATGGATTTCCCGTTGTAGATTCCCAAGGGGGAGGGCGGAGCGAACTCTCTTAAGAACCCAAGCCTCTTAGGCTCTTATCGCTTGGTGACAGGAATAAACAACGAGTCCTCCAAATTAGTCCATCACAGTAGGCTACGAGTAGATGATTATCTAGGTGCCCTCACAGCTTTTCCTTATAGAAAGGTAGTGAATGAAGGAAGACACCAAACCATTACCAAGCTTTAATAATGCCTTTGATTAAACCTCTTTAACCCACAACAGACACGGTTAACTAAAGCATAAATCATAACCACTACAAGACTTTATTTCGGGGTCGATTCTCTATCCTCAGTGGAGTCGACAGACTGAAGGACACAGAAATCGGCGATGCTGTTCTAGGCTCGCGGCCTAGTTGGGAGTACGGAATAGCCCGCAAGGGAACTAAACCGGAGAAATAACATGGATTCGCCACCCGGTGTGAACCGGGAAAATGTGATTTAAGGCCGCACTCACCCCTCATAAAGGAAGACCTCAAACCATTGGGTTCGGAATGGTCCCTTACTTATGTCACTTGTAATGATATGATTTGGGCAATAAACTAACCGAATCTACTCAACATGTATACTTAAAGGTAATTTAGATCTAGTCCGCATTCATCAAAATAAATCCTATGACTAAGTTCGCATGCTTTAAAAATAAGTAATTATAACGACAAGCATATAATATCACATAACGAGCATGTCAAATCATCAAACACAAAGAACAAATAAATAACTACTCAAACAGAACGTAAGCTAAATTCCTAATGCAAAATCAAAGTATTAAATCATGCATAAAGAAATAATATAGTCATACTTAGAAATAAACAATAATCTAGACTAAATCATGCTTAGATAAAAAAATAACCTACTAGATTAAATCATGCTAAGTAAATAAATAATCTACTAACTAAATCATGCTCAAATACAAGATTGGATGAAACGAAATACGTGTGTCTCTTAAGTAGTACGTGGCATTATATCCCGAGTGCAAACCAAAATACTGTCCATTCGAAATCGGCTACGGAATTTAGGTCCGAGTTTCCATCCGATATACCACAAAAGAGAACACGCATTCCGTTCATCCGGAATTCACATCATGCATCAATCCATAACATTCATGCGAAATAAAGAAATAAAATAAATAAAAATAAGAGGGAATAAAAAAAAAGGTGCCCTCAGGTCTAACCTCTTTTGTCGTCTCTCGAAAGCGCGTTACACGGTCGTCGGAACGGTGAATGCTCCGTAACTCTTCCGGTTCACTGGTTCAACATTTTTACTCACTGATTCGCTGTTTGGGCTACTATTTTCACTCCGTTTCACTACTGTTTTCACTGTATTTTCTGGTCATTGTTTCAAGGTGATATGGGACTATTTTTTACGGTTTCAGGGGCTGGTTTCAGGGGCAGTTTTAGGACAGTTTAGGGACTGATTTGGTGAATTTTTTGGTGTAATATGCGGCAGTTTAGGGGGCTAATTGGGAATTATGTAGGGGGTTTATGGTGCGGTTTTAGGCAGTGAATAAGCAGCTGAACTGGGCAGTATGTAGAGGGTTTATGGTGCGGTTTTAGGCAGTGAATAAGCGGCTGAATTGGGCAGTATATATGGGTTTATGGTGCGGTTTTTACTGGCAGGTTTTGGGTGGTTTGTACGGAAATTGATGAGAGGTCCTGTGGCTGTTGGAGTGAAGATTACGTGGAGGGCTGGTGTGAATTGGGGTTGGGACGTGTGTTGGGTGTGGTGTGAAGAAGTAAGCGTGAAGGCAGGTGGCGTGTATAGTTTAGGGCGTGAACGTTGAAGGGAAGCAGATGGCGTGTTGAAGACTTAGGGACATGAGGGGTGTGAGGCAGACGTAAGTACGCTGGATGCGTTGAGGGCTATTGATTTGTTGAAGCGGTGAGGCAATGTGAGTGGAGGGGCCGATAGAGTATTTGTGTGAAGAAGGCAGTGAGTAAGGGGTAGAGGTCGTGTGTTGCCGACTGGGAATGGGCTTAGAATATTAAGGTTGATTTCGTGATAATGAGCCAGCCTAGGATGTGTTGGTGAAGGGTTCTTTTTATAGGCAAATGGATGGGGGCTATCCTTGTTTGAGAATGAAAAGGATTTGTGCATTAATGGGAGATATTTTTAATTAGTATTTGATAAGGAAAAATCTTTTATTAGGGAAGTGATTTGATTTAATTTGATTTATTCTCTTTTAGTTAGGGATATGATTTGATTTGTATCTTTTAATTATGGAATGTAATTTAAGTGGATTAGGAAAGTATTTGATGTGATTTCTTTAATTTTGGAATGGGATTTGGCTTGATTTATGCATGTGTTTAATATGTGTTTTTGTTAATTTGGAAGGTGAGTGGGCGTGGGTTTGGCTCAGTTTGGTGGGCTTGGTGTATGGTTTTGTGATGTGTGGGCTTGGTGTGTGTCTTGCGGGGGTTTGGGCTAAGGATGTGTTTTGAAAAAATAGGTCCAATAAGCGAACCCGAAGCTAATCCAGCGAATTAAATCCAATAAAAATGTGAATTCTTGATTCTTCCCTTCCGACGTCCGTTTCCCGCGACTTCCTCAATTTAAAGAGGTAGTGTCACCATGTGAGACTCATCATCGAGACTTATATGCAAAAATGCATTGTCTACACTTACCTTCTCTTCTTTGACCTAAAACTACTCCAACTGCATAGTCACTGGCATAAAGCATAATTTCAAAAGGTAAATTCCAACTTGGTGACTGCATAATTGGGGCAGAAGTGAGTTTAGTAACTAATGTTTTGAAGGCAACTTCACACTCATATGTCCATTAAAACAATGAATCTTTAACAAAAGGGTTACACAGTGGTCTAGATATAGAAGAAAAATTATGTATAAACCTTCTATAGAAACCGGCATGCCCAAGAAAAGATAGAACATCTTTTACAATTTTAGGTATAGGTAACTTGGATATCAACTCAATTTTTGATTTATCTACTTCAATACCCTTAGAAGAAACAATATGACCCAAAACAATACCTGAGGAAACCATGAAATGACATTTTTCCCAATTTAAAACTCGTCTTTTTCTTGACATCGACTTAACAATGCCTTTAGATTAAGTAAACATGCATCAAAAGAATCACAAAAAATAGTTAAGTCATCCATAAACACTTCCATGCATACACTTCCATGCATTTCTCAATCGTATCACTAGAAATACTCAATATGCATCTTTGAAATGTGGCAGGTGCATTACATAAACCAAATGGCATGCGACGAAAAGCATAAGTACCAAAAGAACATATGAAGGTGGTTTTATTTTGATCTTCTAAAGATATTTCAATTTGATAATATCCAGAATAACCATCTAAAAAGTAATAGAATGGGTGACCTGCTACCCTATCAAGAATCTGGTCAATAAAATGAAGTGGGAAATGGTCTTTTCGGGTGGTAGCATTCAAATTCCTATAATATATACACATGCGCCAACACATGACTACCTTGGTACGAACAAGTTCTCCTGCTTCATTTTGCACAACAGTATCACCTGACTCTTTAGGGACAACATGCGTAGGACTAACCCATTTACTATCAGCAATTGGGTATATAATACATGCATCTAATAATTTTATAACTTCATTTTTCACAACTTCTTTCATAGTAGGGTTAAGTCTATGTTGAGGGTCTCTGCGAGGAATAGCTCCCTCTTCTAGGTGAATCCTATGGGAGAAAATTAATGGGCTAATACCTTTAATGTCATTTATAGTCCAACAAGTGCAGATTTATGCTCACTCAATATGTCAAGTAATTTATTACTTTATGATGCACTTAATTTAGACAAAATAATAAAAGGAAAGGTATCACCTGGTCCAGGAAACGCATGCTGAATACCTTCTAGTAATGGCTTCAGTTCAACCTTTGGTGATTCAACTGTAGAAGGCTTCAGTTTGTCTCTTTCTCCTGGTAAAGCCTCAAATCGTGGCTGCCACCCTCTTGTTCCATGATTCTGTAAAATAGAAAAACTAGTGGAGATATCAGTAATTATAGTAAAGTCAATGGTATATAACATCTTAGAATCAAGAAGGTGTTCGAGAGGGTTAGATTTATGTTGTATAGAAGATATTTCCGGCAAGACTGTGTCTATCAGGTATGTATGGTGACATTCATCATCATCTCGTGGTTGTTTCCCAACGTGAAAGATATTCACTTCCAGTGTCATGTTCCCAAATGATAACTTCATGAAACCATTCCTACAATTAATAAGGGCATTAGCTGTAGCAAGAAATGGTCTACCCAAGACGAGTGGAATTTTTGACTCAGTTTTAACCACAGACTGAGTATCTAAAATCAGAAAATCAACAAGATAGTAGAATTTATCGATTTGCAGTAAAACATCCTCAACTACTCCTTGTTGTGTTCTAATAAAGCGATCATCTAATTGTAAAACCACAGATGTAGGTTTAATCTCTCCAAGTCCTAGCTGCTTATAGATAGAATATAGCATTAGATTAACACTAGCACCTAAATCTAACAAAGCTTGACCAAATTCATATGTGCGAATATGGCAAGCAAAAGTGGGGCATCCTAGATCTTTGTATTTTGGTAGAGCCCTCTGCTCAATTACTGCACTTGCTTGCTCTGCCAGGAATGCAGTCTTTTTCACATGATGTTTTCTCTTCATAGTGCGTAGATCATTTAAAACCTTTGCATATGTGGGAACCTGTTTGATCACATGTAATAGACGAAGGTTATTCTTTACTTGCTTTAAATGTTCTAGGATTTCACCATTAGGGTCTGTAGCTCTTGCAGTAGGCCTATGAGCTTGAGGGGATGGTACTCGAACTGGGCTTTGCACCACTTGCTCTTCTTGAGGAATATATACACGAATATTTGTAGTGTCACCTATAGTTTTGGAAGTATCCTACATGTTTATCTCTTTACCACTCTGAGTGGTTATGACATTTAGATCTTTTACATTGGATGCTTCATGGTCAGCATGTGCCATATGTTGTCCTCACGGATTTAGTTGTGTTTGAGATGGAAATTTTCCCGGTTCTTGCACACTTCAAACATTAGTCAATTTAGAGATTTGACTCTTTATCTCCTTATTTTCTTCAACCACTTGAGTTATCAATGACTCAAACCTTTGATTAGTTTTAATCTGGGCCTCTACAAATGCTTGCATAGTGTCCTCTAAAGAGTTTCTATGAATGGTAGGTGTGGGATACTAAGGAGCAGTGTAGCCTCTAGGTTATGGTGTTTGAGTAGGCTGTTGCTATTGAGACTCTTGTTTCCAACTGAAATTTGGGTGGTTCCTCCAACTAGGATTATAAAAATATGAATACGATGTATAAGGCTTCTTGTACAACCCTAAGGTATTAAATTTTGTTCCTCATGTATTTCTCTCATCTCACCATATAAAGAACACTCTTGGGCTAGATGGTCAATCCCTTTGCACACAAAACACGCCCCTTGAGGTTTTAACTGGCCTACAACATGCATAGTTTTGCTATCTTTGGCTTTTAAAGCTCCTATTTCTCTAGTTAATAGCTCAACTTGTGATTTAAGACTATCATCTACCCTAAAGTGGTGTATGCCTCCGCTAGAAGGACTGGAGCGTGTCCTATCAGTGTTATCCATGACATTAGGTCCAGTCCAAGTGTGATCTTTTTCAGCAAGGTCATTTAAATACTCTATTGCTTCATCGGGGTTCTTCTGTAAAAAATCACCATTGCACATCATCTCAACGAATTGGCGATCTTTAGGGGTTAGGCCCTCATAAAAATAACTCACTATACACCAACTCTCATACCCATGGTGAGGATAAATAACTAATATCTCTTTAAACCTCTCCCAAGTTTGATAAAGGGTCTCACTGCCTTTCTGGGAGAAAGTAGAGATTTGTCTTTTCAAGGCATTAGTCTTATGGTGTGGAAAATATTTAGTGAAAATGCCTTTGTCATTTCACCCATGATCCTATAGAACGAGGTCTCAAAGAATACAACCTTGTTTTAGCTCTATCATTAAGGGCAAAAGGGAAGAATTTAAGTCTAACTCTGTCTGTAGTCCCAACTTGGTCATGAAAGGTTGGTACAACATCTTCAAACTCCCTAATATGCACATAAGATTTCTAATGCTCCAAACCATGAAAGTTAGGGAGAAGCTGTATCGTTCCAGGCTTAAGGTCTATATACGGTACATTATGGGGAAACATTATGCATGATGGTGTAGCTATGCGAGTATGATGGAGGTACTCCTGAAGAGTCATAATGTATTGCTCCTCGTGATCACTCATGTTGTGTATGTTAGATCTAGGTGGTGTAGCAAAAAAGTTTTCAAAAAGGCTTTCTGAGTCTGAGTCTTCCTCTTTAATTTCACGAATCTACCCAAACGATCTCTAGGTCTAAGGCATGCACTCAAACAAAAATAAAATATGAAACAGAAATAAAATGAATAAAACTAAAAATCAAAATTTAAACTAAAACTAAAATGAAGAAAATAAATAAATAAAAATAAAAAGGGAACGAAGTTACCGCTTTTCTGTTAACTAAGCAAACCTGCTCCTTTTGATTGTAAACTTTCTCCCCGGCAACAGCGCCAAAATTTGATTACGCCCAAAAAGTACTTGCGATTATCACACTATAGCTAGGGTGTCGATTCCTCAGAGAGATAGTTACGAAGGAACTATGAGGTGTCGATTCCTCAGAGAGATGGTTACGAAGGAACTAAGTCACTTAATAAGAATGTTAGTAATAACTTAATTAAAGGAAAAGATTTAATTGGTCATTTAAAATAAAAATTATGAAAAAGCTTAGGGATTATCAATAGAAGAAAAGAAGCAAAGCATTAGGAATCTCTCTCCCTATATTTAATGTTTGATTCTTTTTATTACTCAATTGAAGGTTTCACATCTCAAACCAACAATCGGAGAATAAATCAATTTAAAACAAATTAAATCATAAGGTAATTGGTATATTATTTTCTCTATATTAAAAGAAAAATATATTATTATTATTATTACCTATCTAGTGTCGACAGTAAACCCAAGAGTAATATTGCAGCAAAAGATTAACTCATAAAATAACAATAAGTCACAACTGAGTTCCCCAACCACACATAAAAAAAACAAGACTATTCCTATATGAAAAATAGTAAAAACACAATCTCTGAATTAATCAAAAATTAAAAGATGAAAGATAATAATAAAATACCAATTGTATTAAACATTAAAAATTATTCAGGAATCAGGAACATAAATATAGGAATTTAAGTACAAGAGTTCAACCCTAGCTTTGCTAAGGAAATTAGTTCGCCATAAAAAAATAAACATAGCTTGAAAATAATGGAGAAACATGTTCAACTCAGAAATGGATTGACTTTTATAAATCTCGGCTCTGTCTGCTTGCGGCACTCCTCTCTAGCGTGAAGCTTGTAGTTTGCATGAAAAAAGCCCCTGGCAAAGTGACGTCCTGAGCTATTTATTATTTTTGTGTGCACTAAAAGAAACCTAATCAATTTTTACAGCCTTCACGTGTATCTTGATTGCTTTCCTTATTGACTTTGACTACTTGCCATTTTCTTCTTTTTTTCCAATTCGATAGTGCACCAAATTTGACCTGTCAATAAATGCACAAGTGTCAAGAATATCAATTTGATTACAACTCCAATTTTTATAGGCTATATATTTTGGCAATCAATTTGTAAGGAAATTAATAAAAATAAAATCACTAAATTAGTTTAAATAGTAAACACTTACTAAATTAATATGATGATAAAAATTATATAATAAAATATAAAATAAAGAGCTAAATACTTAACAATAAACCAGAATAAGTAATATTCAAAGTACATTTTCAAGCACTTATCACAACCCCCAACTAGCTGGCTTATTGCTAGTCCCTAGTAATTCAAGCGAAAAAAGAAAATATGAACTAAACTAAATTTAAAATAAGATAAAAATAAATAAACTATCTAAACCATTGATAAGCGGAAAATATATTAATATTTACTGCCCTTTTTACTTAATATTTTGTATAGTTTCTCGGGTATTGTGAATCCTTTTATGTTTTTTGTGTTATTTTACAGATAAATAAAGTTTTGGAACTCATTGGAATCGAATTGGGACTAAAACGGCAAAATTCGGATCAAAAAGAAAAAATTGGAAATTTTCTGCCCATGCGTCGTGACGCGCAACATCCTCTGCATCGCGACGCGCAATCAATAATTCAGTTGCCGACGCGCGTCATCCCATGCATCATCATCGACGTCAGTATTTCACCTCACATCGCGACCGTCGAAGCAATTATTGAACTGCTGACACTTGTACAGAGCACGCGTCGCGACGTGCAGACATTTTGCGTCGCGATACGTGTGATGAGTTGTAAATAGATCACTATTTCCCACTCCTTTGACTTAATATTTTATATAGCACCTCTGCGTCGCGATCGCTAACGTGCGCCGGACACGTGTCAAAATCAGAGAAACCTGCTATCATGTATTTTTTTCTAAAATGCGCTTGCCAAATGTCATATCACATCAAATATGCTAAAATCCATCGGACATGTGTCACCATCACATACTTCCGACAATCATCATCGACACGCGTCATTTGTTAAAATACACCTGCCACGTGTCAATATCACAGCGAATCATGCTAACGTGCGCCGAACACGTGTCGTCATCCCATGCTGCCGACACTAATAATTCAGTTGCCGATGAAACCGCGACACGTATCCTCATCACCGCAAAAGTCGTGCCACGTGGTGCAAATTAACGGCGCGTCGCGACGTGTGGAACCAAGACTTGCCTATAAATTGAGCTTGATTTCATTTCAAAAATTCATACATTCCTAGAGTTCCTAATAAGGGACTAAAGATTGTATCTTGTTTGTTTAAGTTTTTGTAATTTAAATTAAGCATTTTTATTTATTTATTTACTTTCAGCACTTTTAATTATGCACTTTTACTTTTAGTAATTATTTTTATTTATTTACTTTTTGTTTCTTTTATGTTCAATAGTTAATTTACTTCTGGGGTAGGGTGAAGCCTTTTACTTTTATAATTTAGATTAATCTCCCTCAATTATAATATATAAATTATCTTAAAACCTGACTTAATTGGATACCGCTTATATGGTCGGTGGGACTTAATTAAATTGATTTTAACCTAACTTAATGGGATACTGCCTATATGGTCGATTGGAATTAATTAAATCTGACTTCATCAGGATACCGCCTATATGGTCGGTTGGTAATTATCACGCAAATTTATATATTATAATAAGTGAGATTTCTAAATTAGAAATAGTAAAGGTAGATTAATCTCACTTAATTTATAATATGTAAATTGTAATTTAAAAATATGGATTAAAAGTTGATACCTCCTTAATGACTTGTTTTATTTATATAATATAATGTGACGCCACCTATACGGTCGGTTTTTAAGTGACAGATGATTACTGCCTATAAGATGATTTATGGATAAATAATAACACTGCCTTTTATGGCTGGTTCAACTTAATTGGGTAACACTGACAATTTCTATATTATAATAAAGTGAGATTTCTAAAATCGGATCCCCTAACCTCAGCATTTTATTTTTATTCTAGGGAAGTGATGAAACACAATATTAACATGCTTAATAATTGATTCAATTATATTATTGGTAATTCTTAGTTTTTCTATTGAATCTTAAGGTTAATGCTTCTTGTTGCCTGATCACCAATAAGATTGATGTGGTAAACTTAAAATGAACTTGGAAAAGGGATTTTAGGTTTCAGCCTTAGATTCAATAGATCACGATCTTCCTTGAGGATAGATAACCCTTTAATAGATTTCCTTCCAGGATTGACATATACCTGTCGGGCGGGGGTAGCAATAATTGGAAATTGAACTTAATGAATTCAGGTAACTTGATTAACATAGACATATGATTACCTGGGTTATTTTGGTATTTGCGTCTGACCAACAACATAGGCTTTTGCATAACTTCGTGTTTCTGGTTAGCAAACCGATTTATTACACTTATATAAGACAATCAATTCATCATTAGAATAATATTGTGTGGAATCACAACCCTAGATATTATGTATTTTGTTTATTTTCCTTAGTATTTTCTTCTGTATTTTTATTTATTTATTTGTTCAGTAAATCCACATTCAACCAACCAAAAGCAATCATTATCTTCTCTCTTTAATTAGATACCTGTAAATAAATAGTATCAATAATTAATAACAACAGTAGAAATTAAGTCTTCGTTGGATCGATATTTTTATACTACTTGAACGATACGTGCGCTTGCGTTATACGCGTGTGATTACGCCGGTCAAGTTTTTGGCGCCGTTGTCGGGGACTTATTTTTCTTGAATTATTAATTTTGAAGCCATCTATATTACTTGTATCTAATTTTCTTTATTTATATCTGTAATTTTTATTTCTTTCTTTTATTTTTCAGGTGGTTGACATGGATTTTAGTTCGGTGACAAAAGAATGACGAATTTTAAAAGGTGAAGATACACCCCAAATTAGGGAGCAACAGTCCGATTTTCTGAGGCCTGTTGTCCAGCCGAATAACTATCACTGGATGTCAGAACCATTCAACACAACATTTGCTCAACATAACGCAATGGGGAGATGTGAGATATGTTAAGGTTGGTTCTCAGAGCGCCAATTCCCGATTGTATTTCTTTATGAATACTTCTGTAAAACGTTATTATTATGAATAATATATGCAGTTTCTAGAATATAATGTATCTTTTAATATGGTAAAGACGTAATGACTTTAGAATGACTAGTCATGGTGCTGTTGCAAAAGCGTCGCAACTGACATTGAGTATTATCATGACATTGTCATTCTCAAACTGTTCCTGGTCATGGTTTACACTACTTGGTCAGTATAGTAAACCCGATGAGACCGGTACATGTCGTATACTAGAATATATGATTCCAATGGTTTCTCAATGAACCATAAGTCTTGGAGACTAGTATAGACGTGTAGGTGTTTATAGCGGATAAACACTAAACGACTCACCGAAGATTCTTAATAGATGGTACACCAACGTCAATAAGAATCTTATCGGGTTGAGTAGCACTTGTGATTCTTAGACTTGAGATACCACTGTGGGCGCATGAGACATCTTCCACATTTAGATGGCAGTCACGTCACTGATCTATTTAGATCAGACCTCCGCCTATTCGTTGGGTGTGGATAGATACTTAGGGTGTCATGTGTGTATCGAGATAGGATCCGTCAGTTTTGTGTATCAGAGGATAGGTAGTCAATATGATTAGCAATCAGATAAAAATCATGGGCCCGTGGTACAATTTGGAAGTTAGTTCTAAATGTTCTTTTTGAGATTGCTAATAGAATAGTCGACTGGATAATCCTTATAGAGATTTGACATTTATATCTATATCTCTGGGATTTATCCGGATACTTGTGACGGAGGAATTATACATTTTGCATGACCTTGACCTATATGATTCAGCGAGTTTATCTGTGTTCGTCATAATTTACGGGTGGATAAATTATGGACACGAAATTGGATTTCGTGACGGATATGCCTGAATCTAGAGAGTCTCACTAATGAAACATACTCGTAGAGCACTAGGGCAAAATTTATAAATAATACTGATTATTTATTAAGTCGTTTAAAGGTTAAACGAAAAATACATGTGTAGGGACCCGATAGTCATTTCCTTAATTTTTGTGTATTTGCATTTAATGTTAGATTAATTTAAATACACATTAATTAATTGTCAAATTGAGATATTTGACTAATATCATAAATATATATATGTATTTAATATTTAATGTAAATATAATACATATATTTAATATATTTGTATTTAATTAATTATTTAATTATTTAATTGTTAAATGATTAAATTAATTAAAGTATAAATATCTTAAAGTTATGATATTTATTATAATGACTTGAGTTGCAATTGTTGACTAACTTTAATTCATTTAATGGTTTCATGATTAAAGTTAGCAAGTTGTAAAGTTAAAATTAATTGAAATAAAAGGAAAATATCTTGATATTTTTTGTATACAAAATTCGGCCAAAGGCCTAATGATGGAGTATATATTGTTTCTTTTATTTTAGGGTTTAATAACCTAATACACTTTATCAAAAACTCCATTGAAGAAAGAAAAATAAGCTTGAGAGAAAGAAAGGCAAAAATCAAGAAAAGCTTGGAATTTAGTAAGTATTTCCAACCTTCCATTAGAGAGAAAAATGTTCCTCTTGTTGTGGGCTTCATCTAGTGATGTTCTTGAGTTTTTCTATTCTTTATTCTTTGTATTTTTGGTGGATGAAAGTTTGATAAAATGGTTGAGCATGTATAAAGTTGATAGAATGTTACTAATGATGTAGTAGACATTCTTTTCATGGTTTTAGAACCTTGTTGTCATTCTAGAGTTATTGACCCACTCTTAAATAACCTAGAATTTTTCTATAGTTGTTTCATTGTGATGAGGCTTGATTGGTGTTGAAGAAACATGATTGAAGTATTGGATTTTGTTAATTTGGTCTAATTTGTCCAATTTGTAGAAATTGAAAAATTAGGGTTTGAGACCACTTCCAAATTTGGGGCTTTTCATTTATATGGTGTATTTCGATGTTTATATGATACATATTAAATCTTATGTTGATTGGATTTCATTTGCATGTGTTTTGAACAATGGAAGTGCAAGATGCACTTATCCCCTTAGTGAGGCTCACGGCCTTGGTGGCTAAAATTGGAATTTTGTTGCTAATTGTATTTTGACATTTGGGATATGTTAAATTCATATTAGTAATGATTTAGAATCATTCAAAATTATTTTGAACAATTTCGGACTAAAATGAACAAAATACAAACTATAAGGGTAATTCGGTAAATTCACATAAATTTGATTTATAGTGTTTTATTTCATAATTTGATTATTGGATAATAAAATAAATAAGTTTATTTTATTAATCCGAGAAAAAAATTTTAAAATCGGAAAATTTTGATTTTCCACTGTTCCGCTGCGTTACCGGATATCCGCAATAAAACCCCTTCAAAATGGTATCAGAGAGAGTCTGATTCTAGGCCCCCTAATATGATTAGCCCTCTAATTCAATGTTTAATCATGTTTTCTTGACTTTATACATGTATGTTATAATCTAATTTGATTAGATTTAGGATGTATGACACTTAGCGGAAAATCCCTAATTAATAAGGTTTAAATGTAATTATGTATTTGATGCATGTTATGTGGTCCGTCTTGTCAATACGGTTTATAAATATTTTTCCGTGACTACATCTGAGACCGTGCCTCTGCTGTGAGGGTGTAGCCGATAGAGATTTATTTATACCGGATGTATATCAGATACTAGATAAATTCAAGCGAAAGCGGAATCCTGAACGTGCCCTAGCTGTCAGGGTTACGCAAGTAACTTGAGTTTATCATTGACGAGTTTAACCTTGGTACGTCTCCTTGTGGGCCTGCCTTAGCAGCGACAACGAGAAACGCCAGGACCGGAAACACATGAGTCACTAGTGAGTGATTGACAAATGAGTTGTCTACCTGGTGAATATACGTAGACGAGACCGTGCCTCTGCTGTGAGCTAAAATATATTCACTGGATCCACCTTTCACTATTTGTATTTAATTTAATTATTAAATCTTTGTATTCTGTTAGGGGATTACAGTATTGCATGATTTAGTGGAGAGGCATTTTTAGATTAAAAATCCATGATCTAGTTTATGCTTAAGATATTATATGAAACTGCTTCATTTTCTGCTAACCGTTTTTCATGATCTATATGATAGATTTGTGATGGCGGCACCATCCACAAATCAGTTTGCGCGTATGCTTGATGCGAACAAACTTAAAGGCGCTGATAACTTCGCCGATTGGGATCTGGATTTGAGGATTGTCCTCGATTCCGAGAGGTTGAGATATGTTCTTGAGGGTCCACTGCCCCTTGCTGTGGCAGAGGATGCTACACCGGAGGAATGCAAAGTCTTCCAAGCTTGGAAGGATGATGATTTAAGGGTTAAATCATACATCTTAAGTTCGCTTTCACCGGGACACAAGAAACATTATTATGGCATGTTAGATGCTTAAACTATGATGACACGATTAAGACAATCGTTTGAGAACCAATAACAAGTTGTTGTTCATAAGGTCACAATGGAACTGTTCCATGCATGATTGGATGAGGGGCAAGCTGTTAGCCCACATGTTCTTCAGATGATCGATTTGATCGATCAATTGTGGCAACATAATCTCATTCTGAATGACATTCTCGGTAGGAGTGTCATTTTTGGTTCTCTCCCAGCTTCTTATCGCCAGTTCGTGATGTACTTCAACATGAACGTGATTATCTGTACCTACCAAGAGCTGCATATGATGTTGCTCACGGCGGAAGAAGACCTCAAGAATAGAGTACCGACTCACCCTCCTAGACCTACTTGACTTTCTGCTTCTTCCCAGACTTGGTCAAAGGGAAAGAAGAAGAAAGGGAAGAAGAAGAAGGGTCTCGGTCCTCAACCACAGGCAAAGATAGCAAAGTCCAAGAGGGCTTCTGAAGACAAGTGTCATCACTGCAGTAAATTCGGGCACTGGAAAATGAACTGTCCTGACTACATAGACCAACTGAGGAGGGAGAGAGCATCTAAATGAACTGTCCTGACTACATCCAACTGGATTTTAGATTCTGCTTGTCCCATTCACATTTGCAATTCGTTGCAGGTGCTGAAGGAAAGTAGAAGACTGAAGCCTGGAGAGATGCAGTTGCGATTCGGGAGTGGAAACTCTCTGAATGCAGTTGCAGTGGGAGTATGCGAGATCCCATTGCCGAATGGGACACTTTTGTTAAATGACTGTCATTTTGTACCAAGATGTATAGCTAATATTATATCACTTTTTGTATTGGATACAGAAGGCTTTCGTATTAATATTAAGAACTGTTCTTTGTATTTATGTGATAAAAGTAATATTCAGATCCTTTGTTGTCCAAACCAGCATGGTTATTATACATTGCAAACTTCAAAAGATATTTTAAATACTGGAATTAATAAACGTAGTTTACCTGTAATTAATAATACTGAACTTTGGCACATGCGACTAGGTCATATAGGCGTTAAACGCCTTACCCAATTGGTTAGGAATGGTTTGATACCAGATCTCACCATTGAATCCTATCCAACTTGTGAATCGTGTATTCAGGGTAAGATGACCAAAGCCCCATTTTCTGGTGTTGGACACCGCGCCACTAACTTACTAGAACTCGTACATTCTGATGTATGTGGTCCACTAAGTCAAACTGCTCACAGTGGTTATTCATACTTCGTTACCTTTACCGGTGATTTGTCATGGTAAGGTTATGTGTATTTGATGCGACATAAATCGGAAACCTTTGAAAAGTTCAAAGTGTTCCGAAATGAAGTAGAAAAACAAACTGGTCAATTTATTAAATGCCTTCGATCTGATCGAGGCGGTCAATATATGTGTAGGCATTGCATTTTCGCATGTGAAACCCGATGATGAGTCTCAGTTGGAGGCATTACCTTTTTAGCTAAGGATATTGCGGGAAACGGAGGTCGGAAGGGGAAATTCAGAATAAGTACGTCATCAGATTCATTTCGCAAGTTCACTGTCTTCGTTAGTGCTGCGTTCGTTACTTCGTTCGAACGTCAGGCAGATTGCGGACGTTCGTGTAGCGTTCGAATGGGCGTTCGAACGGCGTCGGTGTTTCTGGTTTTGCTGCTAGCCTCGCACCCCAGCCCAATTAGCCCCCCAAAGCCCATAAAACACATCCCAATTAATAAAACACATTTAAGACACATGGGAAATTAAATTAAATATTAAATTAAATATTAAGGTAAATATTAATAATTTATTTGAATTAAATAAAATATTTAAACCATTTACCAATTAAATAAAACATAATATAATCATACATAATTCAGACAAATCAAATATATTAACTTCCTAACTAAACAAATCACATACTAAATTAAAAAGATGTCATGCCTAATTAAAATCAATTATAACAAATTAAAGATATTGTATTCCTAATCTAAGCCAAATTTGTCCCCCCTCAATCTTTGACTTTCCTTGCTCAACACAAAATCAAATCCCTTCCTTGTGAGACAAGGTGAAGCCCTAGCCATTCTCTATATAAACAACCCCTAACCAAGACATGCACTCCCCTAGCTCATTGATACAAGAAAAAGCCTCTCCTAGTTCATTCACACAAGAAACACCCAAGCTTATTGACACAACTCTCCCTCACTCTCAATAACCGAAGATCACAAACCAAAGAACCCTCATTGCCTTGACCAAAATACATCCCGAACAGCCCCTAACCATCACTGAAAACCACCTCCATAAACTCCCCACACATCACCGAAAATACACCCCCAAAACAGCAGCCAAATCCTCTTAAAACAGTCCCTAAAATCCTCAAAACAGTAACATAAAAAACTGCATTCATAATCCTTAAAATAATCACACAAGACTACACTAAAACCCACAAAAAAACTCGGAACAGTCCGTTGAAACGTCAAAACAAGTGACCTGAACAGTGAGTAGCAAAGCAGAGACCGAACAACAGTAGAACGGAGACCGAACAACAGCAGAACGGAGACCGAACAGCAAGCAAAACAGCAAAACAGTGAGCTAGGACGCTAAACCAGTGAACCGGAGAAGTTGAGGAGCTGTACCCTTCCGACGTCCGTGAAATGCAAGCCTGAAAGTTGGCAAAAAGGTTAGACCTGAGGGTATCTTCCACACTCGTTTTCCGTTTTATTTGTATTATTTATTGAGTATTGCTTGCATGATTGTCATGTTGAAATGCATGTTGTGGCCCTTGAGTAAATGAATATGCATGAATTATGAGATGTTGTATGTTGTGGCCTTGGAATAAAATGAGAGATGTGTCAACTCTCGCGGTATATCGGATGGAAACCCGGACATAAATTTCATAGCCGATTCCGAATGGACGGTAGTATGATCTGTACTCGGGATACAACTCCACGTACCGCTTGAGTAAACGGAACCCTCTTTTGTTTTGTATTGCTTTGGTTTATTCATTTTTCGTCACTTGAATTCTGCATGTTGCTTATTTATGCATGATTCAATCGAGCGCATGGGCTTAGTAAGTTCAATGAAAAATCCCCTATGGGGAGGGGTTAAAGCCCTTTACCACGATGCTTTGCCGCGCCGGTTGATGTGTGTTTGTTGAATGCAAGATACATTCAATCGGGCATACTAAGTTTGATATTATTGTTCTTAATTCTATGTATGCATGATTCAATTGAGCGCATGGGCTTAGTAAGTGCAATGAAAGATCCCCTATGGGGAGGGGTTAAAGCCATTTACCACGATTCTTTACCGCGCCGGTTGATGTGTGTTCGGTTGAATGCAAGATACGTTCAATCGGGCATACTAAGTTTGATATTATTGTTTTTTTTATTCCTTGTATGCATGATTCAATCGAGCGCATGGGCTTAGTAAGTGCAATGAAAGATCCCCTATGGGGAGGGGTTAAAGCCCTTTACCACGATGCTTTGTCGCGCCGGTTGATGTGTGTTCGGTTGAATGCAAGATATGTTCAATCGGACATACTGAGCTTGACATTATTGTCTTTATTCTTTGTGTTGCATGCATCAGGCCTAGTTCCGTTCGAACGCGTTCTCGAACGCTACACGAACGCGAACCTCCTGTTTACCGTTCGAACGCGTTCTCGAACGCTACGCGAACGCGCATGCACTTTCTTAGTCTTATCACGCATTAGGTCTGGTTCCGTTCGAACGCGTTCTCGAACGCTATACGAACGCGAACCTTCTGTTTACTGTTCGAACGCATTTTTGAACGCTACGCGAACGCGCACCCACTGAACTGAGTCCTTTTTCATCAGATTTCATGCATAGTTTTCCTAGTAGCTATCCCTACGTTTGATGAATCTGATTGCCCCTCTGTATTACGCAAGATTGTGTTGGTGTCATTCATCTGTATTCCCCACATGTATGAGTACAACGTGTTTAATATATTACAATTCATATACCTATGTCATGATAACATTTGAGTATTATTTCTTGTGGTATATTAGATGGAAACCCAGACATAAATTCCGTAGCCGATTCCAAATGGACGGTAGTATGGTCTGTACTTGGGATACAATTCCACGTACCACTTGGGAAGGTGCTCACATGTGTGCTTGTGTGGTTAGTATGGGTGCTTGTGTTTTCTTGAATATAATATGCCAATGAATTTGTATGTTCGTCGTTACTTTGATGTACTTTCAAGCATGCAATCTTAGATGTGAAATATATGTAAATTTAGGTGTAAGTTTTATTTTGTACATGTGAATTTAGAAGCATGATACTCTTGGAAATAAGTGTTACTTAAGCATGATTAAATTATTACATAAATCCTTTCATTACAAGTGGCATAAGTAATGGACCATTCCGAACCCAACGGTTTGAGGTCTTCCCTTGCAAGGGGTGCGTGCGGCCTTAAATCTCATTTTCCCGGTTCACACCGGGTGGCGACTCCATTATTCTCCGGTTTAGTCCCCCGTGGCTATTCCGTACTCCCGACCGGGCCGCGAGCCCGGGACAGCATACGTCGCCCAGTTCCTGTGTCCCACAATATGAGTGGTGAGTTCATGGATTATATGAAGGAGAATGGGATTCTCACTCAATATACTCCTCCAGGTACTCCACAACACAATGGAGTATCTGAGAGGAGAAATCGGACTTTATTGGATATGGTCTGATCGATGTTGAGTTTCACAGATTTGCCCTATTACTTATGGGGCTGATCTTTTTTAACAGCTGCACATCTTTTGAATAAGATTCCTTCAAAAGCTGTTCCTACGATTCCGTATGAGATATGGTTCGGTAGGAGACCAAATCTTAGTTACATTAAGGTTTGGGGTTGTCCTGCTTATGTCAGGGTGACTCAGCAAGATAAGCTTTCGCCTCGAGGGCAAAAGTTTAGGTTTTTCGGATATCCTTCGAATACAATGGGATATATGTTCTATGATACCGAGCATCGAAATGTGTTCGTAGCTCACTTCGTAAAATTTCTAGAAGTAGAATTTTTGTCAGAAGGTGGTAATCATAGACAAGTTGAACTTGATAAAGTCCAACCTGAAAACAACGAACCAACGGAGGAACCTAAAGTTCAAGTAGATGAAGGACCTTCAACACACACACTCCGTAGGTCTGAAAGGGTATCTAGACCTCCTAAACGCTTGTATTTGATACAAGAAAATAGTCTAGATGTTCTCTTAGTTGAAGAGACTGATCCTTTCACCTATAGAGAATCGATGTTGGACATCGACTTCGTGAAGTGGCAAAGTTCCATGAAATCCGAGTTAGACTCAATGCATAAGAATCAAGTTTGGGACTTGGTTCCGCTTCCCGAAGGAATTGTTCCTATCGGTTGTAACTGGGTTTACAAGAGGAAGCGCGGGCCTGATGGTAAGGTTGAAACTTACAAGGCCCGACTGGTAGTAAAAGGTTACACGCAGCGACCTGGCGTCGACTATGATGAAACTTTTTCGGCAGTAGCAATGCTTAAGTCTATTCGGATTTTGATTTCTATAGCTGCGTATCATGACTACGAGATTTGGCAAATGGATGTCAAAATGGCTTTTCTAAATGGATTTCTTGATGAAGAAATCTATATGGAACAGCCGGAGGGTTTTGCATCCAGCGAAAACTCGGGTGTGGTATGTAAGCTTAAGAAGTCCATTTATGGACTTAAACAGGCTTCACGAAGTTGGAATCATCAATTCGATGAGACTATTAGATCGTCTGGTTTTCTCAAGAATTCTGAAGAATCTTGTGTGTATCAGAAGGCCAGTGGGAGCATGGTCGTATTTTTAGTCCTATATGTTGATGACATACTAATCATTGGGAATGATTTAGGTATGTTACAAAGCGTCAAAGCGTACCTCTGTAAGAATTTCTCCATGAAGGACCTGGGAGAAACTTCCTATGTTTTAGGGATAAAACTCTATAGAGATAGACAAATGAGGCTGATTGGGTTATCCCAATCAACGTACATAGATAAGATCTTGGAACGGTATAATTTTGGTAACTGTAAGACAGCAAACATACCATTCAGACATGGGATTCATCTTTCAAAGAAGATGAGTCCACAAACAGAAAATGAGAAGGCTAGAATGTCTAACCAACCTTATGTTTCATGTTTGGGTAGCATAATGTATGCCATGTTATGTACAAGGCCTGATATCATTTTCGTTGTTAGCATAACTAGAAGATATCAGTCCAATCCAGGTAATGACCATTGGATGGCCATTAAACATATCCTTAAGTATCTTAAAGGTACTAAGGATAAGTTAATAACTTATGGAGGAAACGAACTACAAGTTAACGGGTATACAGATTCTGATTTCCAATCGGATCCCGATGATAGAAAGTCTACATCTGGATTCATATTTACCATTAACGGAGGTGCAGTTTGTTGGAAGAGTTCCAAATAGGGATCAAAAGCAGATTCCACCACTGAGGCGGAATATATTGCAGCTTCTGAAGCTGCAAAAGAGGCTGTGTGGATAAAGAACTTTATCACAGAATTGGGAGTTGTCCAAAGTATCGAGAATGCGATTCCGTTATACTGTGATAATACTGGAGCCATTGCGCAAGGAAAGGAACCGATGGCGCATCAGAAGTCGAAGCATGTGGAACGCAAGTACCACATCATTCGAGAGATTATGTCGCGAGGGGATATTGTCGTGTGCAAGGTACCGAGTGAAAATAATGTAGCAGACTTCCTAACGAATGCCATACCTCCGAAGTTGTTTGATAAACACGTGGAGTCGATGGGTATTAGATACAATCGTTATTGGTACTAGAGCAAGTGGGAGTTTTTATTGGGGTTGGTGCTCAGAGCGCCAATTCTCGGTTGTATTTCTTTATGAATACTTCTGTAAAACGTTATTATTATGAATAATATATGCAGTTTTTATAATATAATGTATCTTTTAAAATGGTAAAGACGTAATGACCTTAGAATGACTAGCATGGTGCTGTTGCAAAAGCGTCGCAACTGACATTGAGTAGTATCATGACGTTGTCATTCTCAGATTGTTCCTGGTCAAGGTTTACACTACTTGGCCAGTATAGTAAACCCGATGAGACCGGTACATGTCGTATACTAGAATATATGATTCCAATGGTTTCTCAATGAGCCGTAAGTCTTGGTCACTAGTATAGACGTGTAGGTGTTTATAGCAGATAAACACTGAACGACTCATCGAAGATTTTTAATGGATGGTACACCAACGTCAATAAGAATCTTATCGGGTTGATTAGCACTTGTGATTCTTCGACTTGGGATACCACTGTGGGCGCATGAGACATCTTCCACACTTAGATGGCAGTCACGTCACCGATCTATTTAGATCAGACCTCTGCCTATTCGTTGGGTATGGATAGATCCTCAGGGTGTTCTGTGTGTATCGAGACAGGATCCGTCAGTTCTGTGTATCAGAGCATAGGTAGTCCATATGATTAGCAATCAGATAAAAACCATGGGCCCGTGGTACAATTTAGAAGTTAGTTCTAAATGTTCTTTTTTGAGATTGCTAATAGAATAGTAGACTGGATAATCCCTATAGAGATTTGACGTTTACATCTATATCTCTGGGATTTATCCAGATACCTGTGACGAAGGAATTATACATTTGCCATAACCTCGACCTGTATGATTCAGTGAGTTTATCTGTGTTCGTCATATTTACGGGTGAATAAATTATGGACACGAAATTGGATTTCGTGATAGATATGCCTGAATCTAGAGAGTCTCACTAATGAAACATACTCGTAGAGCACTAGGGCAACATTTATAAATAATATTGATTATTTATTAAGTCGTTTAAAGGTTAAACGAAAAATACATGTGTAGGGACCCGATAGTCATTTCCTTAATTTTTGTGTATTTGCATTTAATGTTAGATTAATTCAAATACACATTAATTAATTGTCAAATTGAGATATTTGACTAATATCATAAATATATATATGTATTTAATATTTAATGTAAATATAATACATATATTTAATATATTTGTATTTAATTAATTAATTAATTAATTATTTAATTGTTAAATGATTAAATTAATTAAAGTATAAATATCTTAAAGTTATGATATTTATTTTAATGACTTGAGTTGCAATTGTTGACTAACTTTAATTCATTTAATGGTTACATGATTAAAGTTAATAAGTTGTAAAGTTAAAATTAACTGAAACAAAATGAAAATATCTTGATATTTTTTGTATACAAAATTCGGCCAAAGGCCTAATGATGGAGTATATATTGTTTCTTTTATTTTAGGGTTTAATAACCTAATACACTTTATAAAAAACTCCATTGAAGAAAGAAAAAGAAGCTTGAGAGAAAGAAAGGCAAAAATCAAGAAAAGCTTGGAATTTAGTAAGTATTTCCAACCTTCCATTAGAGAGAAAAATGTTTCTCTTGTGTTGGGCTTCATCTAGTGATGTTCTTGAGTTTTTCTATTCTTTATTCTTTGTATTTTTGGTGGATGAAAGTTTGATAAAAGGGTTGAGCATGTATAAAGTTGATAGAATGTTACTAATGATGTAGTAAGCATTCTTTTCATGGTTTTAGAACCATGTTGCCATTCTAGAGTTATTGACCCACTCTTAAATGACCTAGAATTGTTCAATAGTTGTTTCATTGTGATGAGGCTTGATTGGTGTTGAAGAAACATGATTGAAGTATTGGATTTTGTTAATTTGGTCTAATTTGTCCAATTTGTAGAAATTGAAAAATTAGGGTTTGAGACCACTTCCGAATTTGGGGCTTTTCATTTATATAGTGTATTTGGATGTGTATATGATACATATTAAATCTTATGTTGATTGGATTTCATTTGCATGTGTTTTGAATAATGGAAGTGCAAAATGCACTTATCCCCCCTAGTGAGGCTCACGACCATGGTGGCTAAAATTGGAATTTTGTTGCTAATTGTATTTTGACATTTGGGATATGTTAAATTCATATTAGTAATGATTTAGAATCATTCAAAAAAATTTTGAACAATTTCGGACTAAAATGAACAAAATACAAAGTATAAGGGTAATTCGGTAAATTCACATAAATTTGATTTATAGTGTTTTATTTCATAATTTTATTATTGGATAATAAAATAAATATGTTTATTTTATTAATCCGAGAAAATTTTTTGAAATGATAAAATTTTGATTTTCCACTGTTCCGCTGCGTTACTGGATATCCGCAATAAAACCCCTTCAAGATATGTGATGATAACCACCCGAGCATAAACCACCACTACAATTCAGGGTGGCAGAATTATTAGAATCATTCAAGGTATGATGAACTATCATATTTCACTGAACCTTATTCTCCATCTTATTCACCATCCATCTACGATCTTCATCAAGAATGATATTCACCAGAGGAAAAACATATGATAAGAGAGATGGTGAACATGCTCAAGAAAAGTAATGAAAAGTGGGATTCAATGCTTCAGAATCAAGAGGCAACTTTACAGAGACTAACAAATCAAGCGAGAGAATTAACAGAAAACCAGAGCTACACACCTTACGAAACATTTTCAGATGACACTGACGAAACCTCGAATACCAAGCATTTCACAATGACACCTTAACAGAGGAAGAGGTTGAGCAGTATCAAGAATCTGAGGTATCAGTTCAGGAGCCCGAGCCATTAAATTCTCGATTTGATTTTTATTATTCTTCTGACTCTGACGAAGATCAAGAAGTAAAGCTGTTTGTACCAACTGTACCACTAAGAGAGGATGAAACTTTCCATCCTCAAAATGAAGATCTTGGAGCTTGCTTTGCGCTGATGTTTGAAGAAGAGCTACCTGAGCCATTCATATCAACCACATAAGATGAAAACCTAAAATCAAATACATATTTCCATCCTCAAGTTGATATTTATGGAGCATGCATTTCACAGATAACAGATGAGGAGCTGAACGCGGAAATTTTAAAATAAATCTATGAAGAAAAGGTGGAGCAATATACAGAACTAATGGAAGAGCAAATGTCTAACCATATTAAAGATCTCATGCATTTAGGAGAAACATCACTGTTTTGGGAAGTACAAATCAAAGATATCACCCAGAAGCTTGACATAATAAAACTCTCATTCAAAGTCAATCACTATACGAGACCTCTTGATTTTCTTTCTTTCTTTTCAGGAACCACTCGAACGACAAAGTTTAGAAAGGTGGCACAAGCACTGAATGTGACAAAAATCTTTTTGCCACTTTACCGTTAGAAGAGACACTTCAAAAGAAACGCTCATGGGATTGTCTTTAATCGGACATCCAAAACCACACTGAAACCTCATTGACAGACGGATTTCAGTAACGTCTGGCTGAAGATAAAAAATTTAGCGCTAGCAGGGAGGCAACCCATGTAATTTTTATTATTGTAATTTATGTTTTATTTTGTGTATGCATGTTGTAGAATTTTTAATTTTTGTGTGATATTTTCATGGAAAAGCATAAATGGAGCATTTAAGGCAAAGCAAGAGGAATGGTGTTTGGCAATCACAAAGATGAGAGCTAATTCATTAGTGATGGCTTAATAATGAATGGATTCTTGAGACGCATCCTAATGGATTTATATACCAAACAAGTGGCATATTGCGTACACAATTCAGTTGCCTTAATAATTAATTAATTTGATTTGCTTTCTGTTGTACTTATCTTTATTTTCGTCGATAGGATCCAGACATTTTGACCTTTCACGATTTCTTTTATTATTTAGCTAATAATCGTCTTTTGGAAGATACTAGTGCTATTATTACTCACCCTTTTCAGGTGCTATAAATTCAACTCATCATTGCACTTTTGAAGGCATCCAGATTTGAGAAAGAAATACATAAAAAATGGAAGCTACTTCAAGAAGACGAGTTGTAAATATTTGTGTGTTTTGTGGTACTAGTGCTGGTTCTAAACCAGAATTCGTAGCGGCAGTACAAGAATTGGGTCGAGTCATAGCTGAAAGAAATATTCACTTAGTATATGGCGGTGGCAATCTTGGACTAATGGGGATTGTTTCGAGGGATGTACAGGAATGAGGCAGTCAAGTTCTGGGAATCATCCTAAAACCTTTGGCAGAGGCAAATCTTATAGGACCATCAAATGGAGAGGAACTAATCGTGGAAATGATTAAACGTGCTGATGCTTTTATTTCTTTGCCAGGTGGCTTGGGCACGGTGGTGGAAATGTTTACAGTACTATCTTGGACAAACTTGAACATACACCAGAAACCTATTGGACTATTTAATGCTGATGGATTTTATAATTTTCTTTGTGTGTTTCTTGATGATGCCCGGAGAAATGGGTTCGTGTCAAAGCCTGTAAAAGAACTCCTCTTCACTGCCAGAACTGCCCAAGATTTAATTGACCAACTTTTAGCCTTTGAACCACAAATTGACCCTATCCTTTCCAAGGTAATATGGTCCGATAATGATCGTGGTAAAAAGCGTCGGATAAATCTGGATCTTAACTTTTAATTTTCATTTTAGACGTATAATTTCAATTAACCAGGTATTATCTTCTAAACTCTTCTTCTATTTTTATGACATTGGGGGCAAGTCTCATTTAGGATTGAGGGAGGGGAATAGTTGACAAGTATCTTGTTTTTATTGTGTTATTTTTATTTGATTTTTAGTCAAAAAATTTTCAAAAACAAAATCAAAAAAATTTCAAAAAATAAATAAATAAATAATATTTTGTGTTTTTTATGTTTTTAACTTGATTAATCATGTGGAATTGGTGTGAGATAGTTGTGTAAGGAATTTCCACTACTGAGACGTATATCAACCTATTTCGTAACAAGTTAAATTTTGTTTATTTCCTTTTGAATTATTTAATTTATGAATTCTCCATAAAACTGATTAAATTGGATCTTCATATGCTCAATTGACAGGTATTATCAACATGGACGGTAACATACGGCCATGAGTTGTATTTGAAAAGTTTGTAATATTCAGTGCTCTAGTTTAATTGGAGGAAGCATCTAAAAAAGCGATGGGATAAAAAAACGTCTAAGATCCGAGTAATTAAGTCTGTATGTGTGTTTTAATACCTAGTGCCCTAAAGCCAACTGGCTTGGGAGTCACTGAACCAACACTCGCTACATGGATCAAAGATGTTGAAAAATAAAAAAGAGACATCTGAAATCCGAGTAATTAAGTCTGTAAGGGTGTCTTAACACCTAGTGCCATAAAACCAACTGGTTTGGGAGTCACTGGCCCAAAGCTCGTTACATGGATTGAAGATGTTGCTTTCTTTATTTTATGCAAAAAAATAAAAATAAAAAAAGTAAAAAAATCAGAAAAAAAAATATTTCATTGCTAAAAAAGGTGTGAAGTCTGATATAACTTTAGGACAAAAATATTACTCTCTTTTCAACTACACTTTTGAATATTGTGGGCACAATGAGTTGATTAATACTTTGTTGATTGTGTATAAGGAGAATGGTAAAAATAATCGGAGAATTTACTTATCCGGTAATTTAGAAAGAAAGAAAATAATTACTAACTTGGATAAGAAATTTCACATGTTTAGTCACTAACTTGTTTATTCTCCTTACTCTTGTCTTTTTGACTTTTGTGTGCAGTAGTTTTATATTGACGTTTGTGGGTATCGTCAATGTAAGCCCTCACGAGACTACAACTCGTCCACTAAGGACACCTGGGGGTTTAAAAGCTTGTTGCATACGCTAAATGCAACCGTGATCCATACGAAAGTGGCTTGGTTTAATTTTATTTTAAAGATATTTATGTTATTTTGTTGTTTTGCTCGAGGACTAGCAAAATGTTAGGTTTATGGGTGTGATGAGTGGTAAACAGATCATTATTTCCCACTCATTTGACTTAATATTTTATATAGTTTCTCGAGTTTTGTGAATATTTTGATGTGTTTCGTGTTATTTTATAGATAAATAAAATAACAGGACTCTCTGGAGGCAATTCGGGGCCAAAACAGTGGAAAACGGACAAAAAGGGTAAAATTATAATTTGGGCGTCGCGACCGCTAACGTGTGCCGGACACGTGTCAAAATCAGAGAAACCAGCTATCATACGGTTTTGCTAAAATGTGCTTGCCACGTGTCAATATCACATCAAATCTGCTAAAATACGCCGGACACGTGTCAACATCACACCTGTTGAGGCAAATGTGGAACCCATAGGGTTGGATCGGAGCCTCACATAGCGAAAATAGCTCTAACCCATAGATATCATATATGGGTGTAATTGTAAAATATTTAATGAAATACTATATTTCATAACGAGTGTATAAGAAAAAATCGGGGCTGAATCAGAGTTCGGAAAATCAAAAATAATAGAAAATAAAATTCAGTGCATGTAGCGAGTACCGCGTGCGATACAGTGCGCGTATGCACTGTCCTTGCTACAGTGCGTGGTACAGTGTGCGCGGGCACTGTAGCTCCTAGCGCATAAACATTCATTTTTTTTGTTTTCAAAACTTAAGTTTGCCTTCAGCTCTCTGGAAAATTTCCATAGAGCTGAAGGAATTAGGGTATATTACCCTAATTTCTTCCGATCTTTCCTAAACACATTAAAAACACCCAAAATTAATTATTAACATCAAAATCAACATCAACATATGTTATAGAATAAAAATCAAAATTTTCAAAATATCAAATATTTTTACAAAATATAAATTTATTCTAAATAGACACTTGCGTAAATTTTGAATCCAAAACACAAACCAATTTTGAATCCCACAATGAAGTGACTTGTGAACAATTCTAGGTCACCTATAGTTAGTTAAGTGATTCTAGAATGGTAGCCTTAGCCCTAAGCTATTATCTAAAGTTCCAAACTCTAATTTATGTCTATGTCTAACATTAACATTTTGACCCAATTACAAGCATATTGTGTTTATACTTCCAAAACATTCTAACACAATTAATTCGCCTAATTTCAACATTATGTATCTAATATATAATTCATCACTATAGGTCTCACTAATGAAAAACTCACTAATAAAAAACATAGTTTTTGGAGAAGATCAAACTTACCTAGCAAGGTTGATTCAAAGATCCAATCTACATCTCATTCTTGAAATATTGTGGAGAAATTTAAAAGTTAGCAAGCTTGACTCCAAAATCTAATCTTGATTCCAATGCTACCAAGCTTCACTCCAAGATCCAATCTTGGTTTCTCCTAATCGAAATATTGTAGAGATCTCATAAAGCTTCTCTAAACACTTCTTTAACTTAGGCTAATTTCTCTAATTTTTGCTTGTATTTAGCTTTCTCAAGCTTTTGCTTTTGCTTAATTAAAACTTTCCTAAAGCTTGCTATTTATAGCAAAATTTAGGCAATTTGTAATTAATAAAAGTTGTAATCAACTTTTATGTGGGCTTAATCTAATTTGTCCAAATATGAATAATTAGGTGTGACTAATCTCTATTGTCTACCACTTTGATTTAATTCAATTAAATCAATACAAGGATTATAAAATTGATTAGTTCAATGTTTGCCACTTTGATTAAATCCAATTAAATCAAGCCAAAACCACATATTATTACATACTTACAATTACCATAATATCCTCAAATGGTAGAGATAATTATGATTTTACAATTAAGCCTATGTGTAATTATTGAATTAATCCAATTAATCCAATTAGGTCAAAGTAAATAATCAATGTTATCCAATAACACTTAATTATCTTGGTTGATAATTATAATATCGAATAGTATTTTTTATCAAAATTAATCAGCTACTCAAGTGCTCAACGAGGACACTTCATATTGTGTGGCTCTCTAAGTCCAGACACGTTCATCATATAAGCTTAGCTAATATTCACGCAATTTGGCCATCTCCGAATTCGCGAAGAACATGAACGACCTTTCTGAACTTTACAAGTCGAGGTCATCACATATGTTTAACAATTCCACCGTCGTAGGCTATCCGAGTTGTGCTTAGGAAACATAGAATACAGCGTCAAGTTTCCAAGTTTCACATCTCATGTTGACATGTCCATGATTCTTTACAACTGATGTGATCCACCCTAGGTGATCGCCTTTGGTCAAAGTCTTAAGAATCGTGACTTACTCACATGGCTACCTAAACCCCTTATGGTAAACATACGGGCCGATGAATCCTATCTTGCTTTGTACTTAATTACTGAGTGCATCAGTCCATACCCAACGAACATCTAGAGGCCAGACCATAAAAGGCTTCTGACATACATGACTCAAAGTGTGGAGGATCTCACACAAAATCAATGTTATCCTATAGTCAAAAGATTATATATGCTACTCAACTTGAGGAGAATCCTATTGACGGTGGTATGTACTTCCAACTATTAGGAATCACTTGTGATTCATTCAGTATTCGGTCAAACCAATACCCACATGTCTAGACCAGTTTCCAAAACTCATGGTACATCGAGTTAAACCATTGGAACTCCAATTCCAATATACGACATGTGCCAGTCTTCTAGGTTATAGGAATTTGACCGTATTCCAAAATGAATGACTAGGAATATATATATATACTTTAAGAATAATTTACAATAGTAATACTTATCCCAATGTCGGACCACCTAGTGTTTAGTATGACTATAAAACTATTCTAAGGCCGATGTCATTCTTAGCATATCTATAGATCAATCTAATTCGTATAACGACAATACCATTAATAAAGTATGAAATGAAAAAGTAGTTATTTTATTAATAAATAATAAAATATAAAATTTGGATTGGCACTCCAAGCACCAACTCCAATAGATACGTAACGCCCCAAGACCACCAGATTTCATGGCTAGAGGGACGACGATACGTAACGCCCTAGACCCTAGATTCAGGGACATGATAGTGGCATGTATTGGGGGACAACTATACGTAATGCCCCAATGTCATGGATTTACACACATGACTCAAGTTTAGGTGTATGGGGGAACGACGATACGTAATGTCCCCATACATCAAGTTTTTAAGCATATTTTAAAAAATAGGTTTTCAATGATAGATTTTCAAAGACATGGTTTTCAGAATAACGATTTTAGAAAAGAACTTTCACATGAAATAGTTTTATAAGAAAATCAGAGTTTTATAGAAAGAGATTTGAAAGATGTTTTCAGAAGAGACTGTATTCTTTTTTCAATTTCAAACCAATGGATTTCATAAGTATTTCAGTTTTCTGATTTTAAAATGTCCACTCACTAGATCGTTCAAACGATCTAACTCCCACTCATAGTGTGTTTGTTTTGCAGGTTTACCCGAAGAACGAGCTCAAGAGGTTGGATACTGATGGCAGTCACTAAGATATGGAGTCCACCAAGTCAAGTCAGAGAGAGAGAGTACAATCAGGGTCACAGTAAAATTATGTATAAGTCATTGTATGGAGTAAAGGTGTCCATAAGTAAAGTTATAATTTTTATTGTTATAGAATTAATTATTATGAGCATTGAGTTGCATTTCTTTTTATGAGTTGGGCAATGGTCCCACGCATGATTTATATTTGAGGTGAGTTTAGTAGTGTATGTCATAGTCAGAAAGTCAGAGGCCGAGGGGGATAGGTCGCTCTATTCCCTGCCGGTGGCATTCTCCGAAGGGAGGATGTTACATATATAAATTATAATCTAATGATTAATACTTAATTTAAATATGGATTAATTATCGAAAAATTTTATTACCGCCTATATGACTGGTTTTATTTATTTGGCATAATTGAGTACCTAACTGGACTTTTTATAGACAAAGGTTATCACAGCCTTTATGGCCGGTTTTATATGTTTTGGCATAATTAATTCCTGAAACTAATTGGGTAATAATGATAATTTATATATTATAAAAAGTGAGATATCTAAATTTGAAATATTAAAAGTGGATCTATTAACCCCCCAGTATTTTATTTTATTATTGCAGTCCAATTTAAAATACCCTAATCACTTCAAAAAAATCAAGCTTTTTTATTTTTACTCAAACTGTTATTTTATTTTACTAAATGTATTCAATGTGGATCGACCCCGGACTTACCGGGTTATTTTATTTCTTCGACATTCTTATACTTGGGAGTAGAGAACCATTTTGTGAGTGTGTCAAGTTTTTGGCGCCGTTGTCGGGGAATATAATTTAGTAGATAGTATAATAATTTAAATCCTTGTATATTTTTCTTTTTTTCTTTTTATTTTTTTAATTTTTTTTTTGTATTTCTTTTATTTGTATTATCTGTATCTCATTTTTTTAATCACTACATTTGTATTATTTTTTCATTTATATTTTTTTTCTTTCTTTCACTTGTTTATTATTATTATTATTTTTTTAAATATTGCATTTGTTTTTTTAAAATATTAGCAAATATAGGTTGCATGAGACATTAGTCTCGATCGATCATCTAGTGGTAGATTAAATAAAGAGTCTCCGTCATCGTCGTCGTCAGTCAAAATAACCGAGAACCAAAATGAAAATCCACCTGCCCGAGTTGGAAATCCAATTGATCAGGAAGAAAACGACTCTCAACATGGCGATCTTAATCATCCTAGGACACTCAAACAATTCATGAATCCCACTAGGAAATGATCACCATCTTGCATTATTTTCCCCCAGATGCATCATGTTTCAATTTTAAACCAGGTGTCATCCAACTTTTACCTACATTCTACGCTTTAGAATCAAAAAATCCTTATATGCACTTAAGGGAATTTGAAGAGGTATGTAACAATTGCACATACCAAAATTGCTACATGAATATAATTCAACTCAAGTTTTTTCCCTTTTTTATAAAGGATAAAGCTAAAATTTGGCTGCAGGACCTTAGGTCATGATCCATCAGAACATGGGATGATTTGCAGGAATAATTTCTAAAAAAATTATTTCCCCCTCACACTCCTTTAAGAGAAGAATCAAAACTTTAACACAAGAGTCAGAGGAAATAATATACCAATGTTGGAAGAGATTTAAAGAGAAATTGAATGTTTATCCACATCACGGGTTTGAAACATGGAGGCTGGTTTCCTACTTCTATGAGGATTTAACAACCCAAGGTATACAAGTAGTGGAAATGATGTGTAATGGTGAGTTTAGGGACAAAAATCCCAAAGATGCACTAGATTACCTAGAATACATAGCAGAGAATGCACAACAATGGGACACAGTTGGCACTTATGAGTCGTCTGTAAAACCACAGCCATCTTATATAGGTATGTTTAACCTTAGGTAATACCATGACCTTTCTGCAAAGTATGCATCTCTAGCTAAAAAAATTGACGAATTAGAAATAAGGAAAAGTGATCATGTCAAGTCAGTTCAAGAAGTCACGTATCATATCTGTAATTCAAATGAACATGCCACACAAGTTTACCCAACCTTGTCGGCCCTGCACGAATGTCTTCATGACCAAGCCAGTTCCATAAACACCTTCAAGAGACCAAATCAAAAACCATACTCTCAAACCTATAATTTTGGTTGGAGAAACCATCCAAGCTTCAATTGGAGGAATGATAACCAAGCATAACCATCACAACAACCTCCCCTGGTACACCAGAATTTCCAAAACTCCTAGAATTATACACCATATGTCCCACCGCATAGGAAAACCCTTGAGAATACATTGCACGGATTCATTGAGAAACAGAAAGCCATCAATAACCAAAATGTGCAAAGGTTGATTTACCTGAAAGATATGTTCTCCAAAATCACATTTGCATTGACCATTAATGATATAGAGAAGTTTCCTGCACAACCACAGCCAAACTCCAAGAGTCATGAAAACCCTCTTGAAGGTAGTTCTGGTAGTCAACATATAGACCATGTCAAATCTATTATTACTCTTCGCAGTGGTAAGGTCATCCACATACCTATTCTTGAACCTCGCGAATTTGGAAATAAATCAGATTCAGAGGGTAAGGAATGGGTTGATGAACCATTACCTAACATTGATGATAACAATTTTTCTTACGTACCTCCATTTCCTCAAGCATTAAAACAGAGAAATTGAACCATTCCACAGAGATATATGAAATATTCAAACAGGTAAAGGTCAATATTTATTTGTTAAATGTCATCCAACATATACCATCTTATGCCAAATTTCTGAAAGACTTGTGCACCGTTAAAAGAAAACATCAGGTAAGAAAGAAAGTTTTTCTAGCTGAATAGGTAAGTTCCATTTTCTCAACCAACAATGCATTAAAATACAAGGACTCTGGTTGTCTAATTATTTCATGTATTATCGGAAAACAAAAAATTGAACATGTTTTGCTTGATCTTAGAGCCAGTGTAAATTTACTTCCATTTTCGGTTTACCAACAACTTAATATTGGCCAGTTAAAACCAACTTCAACTACTCTTTTACTTGTTGATAGATCAATCAAGATACCGAAAGGAATTGTAGAAGATGTGTTATTATAAGTCGATAAATTCATATACCATATGGATTTTAGTGTCTTGGAAACACAACCTGTAGCAGACAGTTATAAGCCAGTTTATGTAATACTTGGTCGTCCAATTTTAGTAACAGTTAATGCCTTAATAAATTGCAGGAATGGAATCTTGAATTTGTCATTGGCAATATGACATTGAAGCTTAATATTTTTAATATGTGCAAACAACCATACGATGAGGACAGTGAAGACGAGAGCATGGAACTAATCGAACCAATTGTGGAGGAATATATTCAGGGGAGTTTATCTGATCCTACGAAAATTTGTACAACTAATTTTCTTAAATCAAGTACACAATTAGATTTAGATATTTTCCTAATGATTTTTCTTTACTTGATTCTACACAAGTACTGAAAGACGATGTAGGGAAATAAAATTTTGAGAAACTAGGAACATTTGAAGAAGAGAAACATGAAGAAGCACCCAAATTGGAATTAAAGACTTTTCGTGAAGGATTGAAATATACATTTCTTGGAGATAAACAAACTTACCCTGCGGTAATTGTTTCTTCTCTAACAATCGATCAAGAAGGTAAGTTGTTAAATGTGTTGAGAGAACTAGATCACTTAAAAAAAATATTAAACTTTTACATGAAAGAAGTGATAAAAACAAGAGTCCTTAAATTTCTTGATTCATTCATCTCTTACATACCTGGTTTGGAGAAAAGCACATATTCTAAGAAACAGAGAGCTAAACAATTAGGTGTTTGTTATAAATACGCATGTTAGATATGCAACACTCGTTGTCATTCTTTAGAAATGGTGTCTGAAAATCGCGAAGATAAAATTCAATTCATTAGAGATGGCTTGAGTAAGGAGTCTTTAGATGATATATCATTGACTATTGAGATGCATCCTAATGGACATGTTCATCGAGTAATTCACAATTTGCATACACAATTTTTTTTAAAAAAAGACAATAATATAATCTCGAGAATCTGACTTTAAAAGACTATATTTATCAATTTAAAAGAAAATTGGATGGGAAGCATATCCCCGACCCATAAAGGGTAAACCAGAGGAAGATGTGAGCCACAATCACAACTATTAGTACATAGTATTTACTGTTTTGATTTCATTTTATTATTTTAATATGTAACCTTTCTTTTTAGTAGCAGTATTGTAGATTCAATTGTCAATTCCAAACTAATCTGGTGATGTCTTCTAAACTCTATTTATCTTATCAAACATTGGGGACAATGTCTCAATTATTAGGGATATACCCTATACCCAACTTATGGATGGGCTATATGTACATGTATTTGTAATATTTTCATTAATTAATAAAATGTCAATCTTTATTATACGTGTCTTACATAACTTATATGAATCATCAAACATTGTAATAAAGACATTGGAGTAATAAGATGATGGCTTCCACGCCTTATGAGAATCATTACTCTTAAATGTTCTTAGTCATAGTTTTATGAATAATCTGGGCGTTCACAAAGCGGAGAGACTAGCATGATGATATGATCTGCCCTTAAGTGGGGTAGCTGATCTCATAGGCTACTAGCAGAGATCCATCCGCTTGGTGTATCACATGGATGCATGAGTTGCTCGTGTCCATCGAACTGACCGTCGAAATTTTTCACATGGAGTGTTTATCCCATGTGTCTGTGAGAACTTTCATGTATCAATTGTATGACTAGTCCTTAGACTTGAGGTCTTTACAATCTTATGTGTGGATCAAATAACTTTGACATTCTCCTTCCCCGGTTCAAAAGATTCAGTCATAAGGGTATAATTGGGTCATTTGTTGAAACACATGAAGTTTGTAAAGATACAACAGAGAATCGCCACTCTCTCGGATAATATTTTCTTATAAGAGTCGTATTCCAGTTCGCGGGTTGATATGTGTGATCAGTGCTTGAGACTGTGGCCGCAGCGGAAGAATCATGTGAGATTCTTGGGTTAGCAGGATTCATGACACTATCAACATCATACCTTTGACTATATGGGTAGACACTTTCCATACCATAGGTCAAACGGTGGGGATACAGTGAGGCGATGGACCGTATCATATGTAAATCACATACATAATGGGTATATATATCTTTCCTTCTCATTTGGGGGCCTTGACATGTTGCTCGATGTCAACCTTAGTCATTGAAATCGAACGACCATCTGATTGGAGGATAATTTATGTTCGATTAAATTATAACGATTCATTTCATGTCCAACTTGAGGGGAACCCAAAAGGTCACACACAATAAAGTCGAAATCAATGGTTAACAGTGCACAGTACAAATTTAACAACATATATGATTGTTGTAGGAATTGTTCATAAATGGTTCAATGTGTTTAATTATTGAACATTTCATTTATGAGGTTCCTAGTGGCTTAGGGATTGGTGAATGACAATAGGGGCACTTTGGGAATTGGAATAAATAAATAAATAACGTGAATAGTAACGTGAATAGAAATGTGCATAGTAACATGAATAGTAAAATAACATTTATTTGTTATTTGTTTTGAATTCCAATTCGGCCCAAACTCTTATTAGGGTTTTATAATCTCATTAAACCACTAAATTAAGATCTAATGGCTAAGATTAAATTAGCTTTTATCCCACATCAGATTCTTAATTAATTTTGTTGTCTTTGGAGAACCTATATAAACCCAAAGGATTTTTTACAAATTTTTGCACCAAACCTTTCATATCTTGGTTTTATATAAGTGAGCAACTCTAAATTTTAAGAGTAAGCCACTGATTTGAGGATCCTTAAGTCTAATTGACTAGAAGAACCTTGAGTTAAAAGTTTTGAGGTATTTTCCTAGGCTAGCACCAATGGCAAAATACACGTGCACTCAAGGCGTAGTCTTGCCGTTGAGTTTTGGCTTTGGTGTGTGCATCTTTGGAGGCCACACACTTGGGTGGCTCTTTGGAATGTGGAAGAGCTTGCTTAGTATGAGAAAAGCTTGTAGATTGGAGGGAGGACTGGATGAGTCTTCGGTTCAAGTAAGACTTTTTCTTTCTTTATTTTAATTAGAGTTCTTTTGATAGTTAACATGTTTAGGTTTATGTTCTTTGCATATTTTATGAGTTTTTATGCTTAGAATATATAGTAACATGCCTAGGCTTTTAGAATAATCAAAACAAATGGGTCTTGGGCAAACGGATAGCGGCATCATAATTTGATTTATTTAATTTTCCGCTGCGCACTCGCTGCCGCTTCCCAATAGTGGTATCAGCGCGCCATTTTTATTTTGATTAGTTATCTCTCATTTGAACTCGACATTGGGTTTGTAAAAGCTCTTTGGAAAGCTAACACCCTGAACTTAATTTTAGGCACAAGTTTTACATGATTTGGGTAAGATTTGAATTGTGAAATTGCATTTAAAGTTAACGCATCTGTAAAAACATGAATAGTAAATTTATTTGATTAAAATAAAATGCAATATCATAATTAAATATTAATCAAAGTTATTTAATGCCTAAAATAATTCCAACATATTAAAACTCATATACTTGATGATTCTATATATGATTAGAATTGGCATGATTATTTTAGGGTGCAAGCATCTAGAGACTTTCTAAGGAAATTGAGAGTGTATTGCTTATCCCTTAGCTAAGTAATTATTCCGTGATAAACTTAGAGATTTATTACCTTTAAGGCTAATATAAATAAATCACTTATTTATAATAAAAGATATTATAAAAGATACAAGTGGGGTGGGACCAAGGCGTTAAAAAAATTTTCCAAACTAAAGTTAATTTAACCAAAGGTATTACTAGAGTTAGATAATGACTTGGTGTCTTCCTTCACTCACTACCTTTTTACAGCCAAAAGGAAAAGCTGTGAAGATATCTAGATAATCATTTACTCAAAGCTTACCTTAAAGCATATTTAAAGTGTTGGACTAATTTGGAGGATCTATTGTTTATTCATGTCACCAAGGCAATAAGAGCCTAAGAGGTAAGGGTATTTAAGAGAGTTCGCTCCACCCTCCCTCTGGGGAATTTTTAATGAAGGAATCCATTTGACAGTTATTCACTCAAACTTGCTAAAATCCTCAATAATAATTTAAGTCTAAAATTTGCCTCCCATTGTAAAGTATAGACCCAAAGGGCTTAAACCGTATTGGGAGGACTAGGATTCACCAGACTGACCAATACCAATTTATCCCTAAATCATACTATTGACAATGGTTTGACTTTTCTGAGTCATAAGACGCATCAACCCTTAGGCGTGGTCTTATAAATTAGTGGCAAAGATTGGGTGTCCACAAGGACTAGCATAAGCTATGACATGTTTGATTGCCTAACCCAATGATTAAGGAATTGTGATATATATCATAAATTGGTTGGGAACCTACCTAATTATCGTATCTTATAACGACCGTCCCTAGTCGAAGTTATGAAATGATGATAATGGGATCCTTGCCCATAAGAAATCCATCATATTGGGGTTGATGCGATTTGCTTAAAATTTTAAAATAATTGAGTGGGAGCAACTTCATAACTTTAAAAGCCCATGTTATTATGAAACATTAATGAAAACATATTCCTAATTTTAACATTCTCTCTTAACAGGTGGGTTAAAATATTTCACAAACATTCAAATGGCAAACAGAGTATCACTTCGTTCCATCCTTGATGAGCATAAGCTCAAATGGGACAACTACAGTGACTGGTTTAGAAACCTTAAAATTGTCTTACGACAAGAAAATATTTTCTATGTTCTTGAAAGACCATTTCCTTATGAATCCGCAGAAGATGCTGACCAAAATACATTTGATGCTTGGAAGAAACACGTCGATGATGATGAGCAAGTAGTTTACATAACGCTTCGCTCTATGTCGGACGAACTTCAGAAAGCTCACGAAGATATAGATGCTCAAATCATCATCTTTCACTTGAAGGAGTTATATGCAACTTCCGTTCATACCGTGAGATTCCAAATGTCATGTGCCTTATTCCAAACAAGTTATAAGGAAGGATCTGTTAGTGGATATGTGCTTAAGATGATTGGCCACATTGAAAAATTGGCCAACTTCGGGTTCATCATGGATCATGAGATAGGTTACGATCTAATTCTTCAGTCATTACCAAAAGACTTCTCTAACTTTATTATGCAGTTTCATATGTCTGATAAAGAAGCTATTTTAGCATAATTGCATAATCTGATAAAGCAAGCAGAGAATGACTTGAAACCGGAGCTTAAAACCTCCACCATGCTTACGGGTACGGACCTGAAGCCAAGAGGCCCAAAGAAAAATAAGGGCAATGCCAAGGCTTTAGATCACCTAAAGCCCAATGGTAAGGTGAAGAAGAAAAGGAGAAAGGGGAAATGTTTCTTTTGTGGAAAGAATGGTCATTGGAAGAAAGGCTTCAGATCCTTGAAAGACAAGGAAGCTAGGGAAGCCCAAGATGCCAAGAAGCCCAATGATTCAGGTATGTTTTATATGATTGAACTATATTCTCAAAACTCTGAACCATCTACTTGGGTGCTTGACACCGGTTGTGGGACTCACTTGTGTAACAATGTGCAGGGCCAGAGAAACAGAGGAGACTATGTCATGGGAGGTTGACTTACGCATGGGTAATGGAGCAAAACTGGATGTATTATGCGTGGGGACTTATTCATTAGTTTTATCGAATGGTTTAGTTTTAGACTTAGAAGATTGTGTTTATGTACCTTCTTTAGTAAAGAACATCATTTTAATTTCTTCTTTATGTAATAAAGGTTTTTCATGCCTAATAAGTTGTAATGAATGTTTTATTTATTTCATTGAAATAAAATATGGAGATGGTATTTTGAATAATGGTATCCATGTCTTACAAACTAACAAAAAATGTTCAACCTCTAATATATACAACGTTAACTCGAATAATCTCAATGAATCACTTCTATGGCATAATCGCTTAGGTCATATCAATGAAACAAGATTAACTAAGCTACATAAGGATGGGTATTTCAGACCCTTCAAATATGAACCTTATGGAACTTGTGAGTCTTGTTTACTTGGTAAAATGACCAAATTACCCTTCAAAGGTAAAAGACAGTTTGCAGCGGAGACATTAGAACTCATACACTCTGATGTATGCAGACCAATGTCAGTCACCGCTAGAGGTTGATTCTCTTACTTCATTACCTTTATCGATGATCACTCGTGATATGGGTATGTGTACCTTATGCGGTATAAATCTGAAGCCTTTGAGAAATTCAAAGTCTTCAAAGCTGAAGTAGAAAACCAGCTTAATAAAAGTATTAAGTCACTAAGGTCTGACCGAGGTGGTGAATATTTAAGAGACGAATTTCAAGATTACTTGAGAGAAAATGGCATTGTTTCCCAGTGGACTCCTCCGGGAACTCCACAGCATAATGGGGTCTCAAAAAGTAGAAATTGGACATTATTAGATATGGTCCGATCAATGATGCCAGGCACGGATCTACCTCTTTCATTTTGGGGTCTTGCTTTAGAAACTGTAACACTACTACTAAACCAAATTCCTTCCAAGACTGTTAGTCAAACACCATATGAGTTATGGTCTGGGAAACGTCCTAGTCTTAGTTATCTAAGAGTTTGGGGATGTGACGCATATGTTAAGCTCACACAAACTAACAAATTGGATGATAGGGCAGTTAAATGTAAGTTTGTAGGATATGCCTTGAACTCAAGAGCATACGTGTTCTACATCCCAAATGAACAAAGAACATTCGTCTCACGAAATGTTAAATTTCTAGAGAATGAATTCCTTCTCAAAAAACATAGTGGGAGTAGACTTGACCTCGATGAGGTACGAGAATAACAAACTAATATAGAACTAAACCTCATGCCCCTCAAAAGGGCAGCGATGGAACAACCACAAGGTTATGAACTTAGAAGGTCTGGTAGGGAAAGATATGAGCCTGAAAGATATGGTTTCCATATTGATGAGGAACATGATCAGGTCATTGATAATGACGATCCCACCAGTTATGACGAAGCAATACGTGACATTGATTCAGTCAAGTGGCTTGAGGCCATGAAATCCAAAATAGACTATATGTATCAGAATCAAGTCTGGGACTTGGTGGATGCACCTGAAGGGATAAAACCCATAGGCTGCAAGTGGATTTACAAGCGTAAGGCAACATCCAAACCTATAAGGCTAGGTTAGTGGCGAAAGGTTATAGAAAAATCTAAGGAATTGACTATGACAAAACCTTCTCGCCTGTTGCAATGATAAAGTCCATTCGAATTTTATTGGCACTAGATGCACACTTCGATTATGAGATTTGGCAAATGGATGTCAAAACAGCCTTCCTTAATGGGAACCTCGTAGAGAAAGTCTATATGACACAACCTGAGGGGTTTGCATCTAAGGATGATCATAATAAAGTATGCAAGCTTAAACGATCTATTTATGGACTCAAGCAAGCCTCCAGAAGTTAGAATATATAATTTGATGAGACAATCAAAGAATTTAACTTCATAAAAAATGTAGACGAGCCTTGTGTTTATAGGAAAAATAGTGGGAGTGTTGTTGTATTTCTTGTATTATATGTCGATGACATATTAATCATCGGGAATTATATTCCAATGATGTAAGCCACCAAGCAATGGTTATCTCAGAATTTCTCCATGAAAAATGTGGGAGAAGCAGCCTACATCCTCGGCATTAAGATCTACCGTAATAGATCTAAGAGGTTGTTAGGACTTTCTCAATCTACGTACATAGATAAAGTTTTGAAAAGATTCAAAAGGAAGATTCCAAAAGAGGTAATTTACCTACTTGTCATGGAATCAAATTATCTAAGGAGTAATATCCACATACTCCTCAGATAGAGAGCGTATGAGTAGGATCCCTTATGCTTCAGCAATATGATCGATCATGTACGCCATGCTATGTACAAGACCTGATGTCTCTTATGCTCTTAGTATAACGAGCAGGTATCAAGCAAATCCTGGTGAGCAACACTGGGCAGCTATCAAAACAATCCTCAAGTATCTGAGAAGAACTAAGGATGTGTTCTTGACATACGGAGATTTTTCTGAGATGAAAGTCATTGGTTACTATGATGCGAGCTTTCAGACCGATAAGGATGACACAGATCGCAAACAGGATATCTGTTTACTTTCAATGGCGGTGCTGTCAGTTGGAAAAGCTCAAAGCAGTCAACTACAGCGGACTCCACTACCGAAACCGAGTATATTGCAGCATCTGATGCAGCTAAAGAAGCAGTCTAGATAAAGAAGTTCATCACGGAGTTGGAAGTGCTTCCTGCGATAAAGAATGGCGTCACAATGTACTGTGACAACACGGGCACCATTGCTCAATCAAAGGAACCAATGTCCCACCAAAAATCCAAGCATGTACTCAGGCGATTTCATCTCATCAGTGAAATTATTGAGAGAAAAGAAGTTATTATAGAGAAAATACCCATATAAGATAATCTTGTAGATTCTCTGACTAAAAGGCTGACTCAACAAAAGCATGATAGGCACACCCGAGAGTATGATGTCAAGATTCATACTAGTTGACTATAGTGCAAGTGGGAGATTGTTAGGGATATGCCATATACCCAACTTGTGGATGGGCTATATGTACATGTATTTGTAATATTTTCATTAATTAATAAAATGGCAATCTTTATTATACGTGTCTTACATAACTTATATGAATCATCAAACACTGTAATAAATCCCTTGGAGTAATAAGATGATGGCTTCCACGTCTTATGAGAATCATTACTCTTAAACGTTCCTAGTCATAGTTTTGTGAATAATCTGGGCGTTCACAAAACGGAGAGACTAGCATGATGATATAATCTACCCTTAAGTGGGGTAGCCGATCTCATAGGCTACTAGCGGAGATCCGCCCGCTTGGTGTATCACATGGATGCATGAGTTGCTCG